>BPLQ01002671.1:397738-515238 GCA_021605075.1 Caerostris darwini
AAGCTTATAATTTCATTTGAAAATTTAAACTTATAATTCCATTTGAAAATTTAAACTTATAATTCCATTTGAAAATTCAAATTTATAATTCCATTTGAAAATTCAAACTTATAATTCCATTTGAAAATTCAAGCTTATAATTTCAGTTGAAAATTTTAGCTTATATAATGTCAGTTGAAAATTTTCGCTTATAATGTAAGTTGAAAATTTTCGCTTATAATGTCAGTTGAAAATTTTAGCTTATAATTTCAGTTGAAAATTTGTAATCACGAAACATTTTAAAAGAAATTGACTTTCACAATTAAATATTTATGAAAACATTATTTTTAATATAAAAAAAAAAAAAAAAATCATTATTTAATCAAAAAATTAAAATAAATATGTACATGAAAAAAAAATTAATTAATGTTAAAAAAAAATATATATGACATACTAAAAGTTAGAAAATAAAATTTTACGTTTCAATGTCTTCTTATAGTAAAGGAAAAGCTATTCAACCGACAATCCCGAAATTTCTTCCCTGCTTCAGAGTTTTAATCTTGGTTAAAAGTCGATAATTTCTATCCGTTTTCCCTTTTATTAGGTTTGCGTGGAAAAAAAACCCATCCGCGTCCCTTCTCATTTCAGATTTCCGAAAAAGATATGCTGTTATCCATAACAATTAGTGGTTTCTTTATGACTGTTCCCTTTATTGCATATTCGCTGGGATGATCGGAGATAGAGCTCTGCCCATCTGCTGAATGAGGCCGGGTAATTCAATTAGAAGCAGGCACTCGGCGCGCAATAACTGATGGTTCTGTCTGATGGGGAAGTGGGGAACAATTGATTCGAGGAATATTACAAGGAAGGTAAACAGAGAGGGGGAGGGAATTGCTGTAGGGATTCCTGAAAGGAAGTACTGATGCAGTGGATGTACAGTTTAGCTAAAGGTGACCTGAGAGGTGTCTGTTAAATCTTTTTTTAAAAAACTTATTTTCAATATTGCTTTGTAATAAAAATTAAAAAAAAAAGATATATAAAACAATATGGATATATAACAATATTTGCCACAATGCATAGCCATAGCAACATCAGAAAAATGATAACAAAAAATTTTGACAATTCCGGATAGCAACCAATTGTCCCAGATGAAATATACGAATCAAAAGTCGTTTTAGTCAAATTGTTAAGCATTTCATAAATATGTGCTTCAGATCTAACTTTTTTCTTATAGATCAAAAACTGAAAATGGGTTTCAACACTAATTTACTGCAAGAATAGAAATCAAGCTATCAACTTATCAACTTTAAAAACTTATCAACTTATAAATCAACTTATAAAAATCCTCTAATTTTAAAATATAATTTATTATAATAAATCTTAGCAATTAATTTTGTCACAATATGAAGTTCTGAATCACAATAGAACTTATATACAGTTCCGAAATATATATATGAACTAAACTGAACTTCTTATACAGTTCTGAATCTTTACAATATTCAGTATATACATTATTGATTCGGCAATTTGGTATGCATAATAGCCAACTGAAACAGAAAATATTTACAAAACTCTTGTGTTTAAACATTTTTGTGTGTTTTTTGCAAAACACCCATAAGATAAAATGCGACCGTTTTTTGAACTTTATAATATATGTCGATGATAAAAACCTAAAAAAGGTTAACCTATTTAAGGATGATTTTGTTTATAATGAGAAAAAAATTAATTAATTCTTCTGTATTACGATTCATTCATTTTATACTGATAGAAATTCAAAAAAATGGGGGAAACAATAAAAAAAGAAAAAAAAATGTCCCCATTTGTGGCTGCTCATTGTTAATAGTAATTAATAATTTTCATACATTCCGAGCATAAATTATTCATTATTAATCCGAGAATTAATTATTGAAACTATATTTAATATATTTAGTATTATTTTTTTTATCAAATATTAACAATTTATTCAAATAATGGTACAACACTGACCGTTGAAATATTACTTTAGACTATTTTCATATTCCTAATTATGCACCATAAATACCGTTGCCAGTGTAGCCAATCCATAAGATTCATAATTTTCTTGTTGAGAGATTGTGTAGTGAAAAATGTATTATCAAATTTTTGTTCTTTTTATTAATGATAGTAATTATAATTATAAAAAACTATATGCCCATATATGTGGCCGATGATGTCAAGAGTTGAGTTAAGTATTAAACTTTTCAACTTGGAAACCTTATCCAATTCTGATTTTGTCCTCACATGTTTAACCACAAAAAGGTTTAAATCACTGTAAGTGTTCTCTATGTGAGAACACTTCTTCAATTCAGAAGTCAATTCTTCAATTCTCCAATTCTGATTCAATCTCGAATTGAATCTTCTGATTCAATATCCTCTTGAATTCTCCAATTCTGATTTTTTTTCTCTCATATTTAACCGCAAAATAGGTTTAAAGTATTCTATGTGTTCTCATACATAAAGTCAAATCTTCAGTTCTCCAATTCTGATTCAATCTTTAATTGAATCTTCTGATTCAATATCCTCTCCAATTCTAATTTTTTTCCTCTCAAGTTTAAGCGCAAAATAGGTTTAAAGCAGTGTAAGTGTTCTCTTGCATAAAGTCAATTCTTCAAACGATATTCTAGGTGGATATTGCATTGCGAAATGATGCAATTTACTTGAAAAAAAAACCCCTGATATCTTGAGCTACATTTCTGTTCTTGTACAATTGTTTAAAGATTTTATGACTTTTCCTTTGATGTACTACTTGAGCTACTGTATCCATTAGAGGAGACTTCTACTCTGAAAAACCATTCCTACAAAGGTATTTAAGGGAGGGATAATGAGAGGGTTCTTATACAATAGGAAGAATAAAACGATTTCCTTCTCGTTATATGGGTAGGAAATCATGTAGCAACCAAGGGGTTTATAAAAAGCAGCACTGTAATAATACACCACCGATATTTTTTATTTATTTTGGACGTATTTCTTTGAAGCAAGCATAATATGTTGCTAAAGCATAAAAGTGTTGCTAAATGAAAATAGAAGGTTTTTATAAAATATAGATTCTATTATTATTGAGTTTTAATTTTAAAAAAATAGGTTCAATTCATTGACTATCTAGTTGTTAATAATAAACAGTATTACATTCATCCAATTAATTAATTTTATGTATTATGAATTATATCTACTTAAAGATGATTATATAGGTAGTGATTCACGTAACAACAAAGGGGTTTATAAAATGCACCACTGTAATAATACACCACCGATTTCTTATGTTGGACATAAATCTTTGAAGTAAGAGTGATATGTTGCTAAAGCATAAATATGTTACTAAATGAAAATAGAACGTTTTTATTAAAATATTTCTATTATTATTGGCTTTTAAATAAAAAACTAGGCTTTCTTCAATAATTATTTAGTTGTTAATTACAAACGGTATTACATTCATCCAATTAACTAATTTAATGTATTGTGAATTTTATCTACTTAAAGATATGGGTAGGGAGGCATGTAACAACAAAGGTGTTTATAAAATGCAGCATTGTAATAATACACCAAAGATTTCTTACGTATTGGACGTATTTCTTTGAAACAAGCATAATATGTTGGTAAATGAAAACAGAATGTTTTTTTTTAATATAGATTTTATTATTATTGGGTTTTAAATTAAAAAAATAGGCAACATTCAATGATTATCTAGTTGTTGATATTAAACTGTATTGCATTCTTCCAATTAACTAATTTTATGTATTATGAATTGGCTCTGTAATAATACACTACCGATTTCTTATTTTGGTTATTTTTTTCTTATTTTTGATTTCTTATTTCTTATATTTGGTTGATTATTTTTTGGTTCTTCGAAGCAAACATAATATGTTGTTAAATGAAAATAGAATATTTTTATTAAAATATAGATTCTATTATTATGGGGTTTTAAATAAAAAAAATAGACTTAATTCAATGATTATCTAGTTGTTAATAAAAAAAATGGTATTACATTCAACACTTCAATTAATCTTAAGTTTTATCTAGTATATCTACTTAATGATGACTGACTGATTGATGGTATTTGATTCGAAGGATTCATTCTTAACTTTTCTCTGCCTAAATTAAATATTATAATTATGTAACGCAATAATCATTTTTATGTTCATTAAAACTTATCGCAACCTCTAACATATAATAAAGAATTTTCATTGATAAATCCTATCCTAATAGATATCAATCTGTTATGAAATAGACGAACAAATTAGTATTTATTATTAATACTTATTCTTAAGTAAATCTTAAAAAAAATGGCCAGATTTTGTATCTCGCTGCTGATTTCGCTTTATCATTAAATATTTTTGTTAACTTGCTGGTTTATTAAATATAAATAGATGAATATTCTTAATACGGTTTGCAATGTACAAAATATGCATTTTTGATTAGAAATTAACAAAATATTAATTTAAGTGGTTCTCTTCGTATAAAATTAATGAGACATCGATATTTTTACTACTATACGAGTTATATAGTAATAAAAACATAAATGTATTTTACTATTATATGAGCTATGTATATTTTTCAGAGATTTTAAATAATAATAATAAAAATAATGAAAATCCAATTATTTTTAGTAAACATTTTAAATGATAGAGTAAAAGAATCTATATGAATAATATTCAGAGAGTTATCATAAATAACAATGACTATAATATAAATAAGGCAATAATTCTGTGTTATATCAACAACAAAAAAATATTATATTTGCAAACTTTATTAAAATCAATACCAAATAATTAGTAAATTGACTGTACAGAGGATTATAGGACTTATCTTTAAAAATAAAAAAATAAAAAATAGCAAAATATTTATCTTGGTGATGCGTATTGATTTCCGAGCCAAGAATGCCTACTTCGAAATCCGACTGATAAAAAAAAGCTGAACAGAAATCTTCCATTATAATCCTGAAATAAGTATGATAATTCTATAAGCTAGAAAGTCCTGTTACGCTTGGAGATAAGATTGTAAACCCCAGATACACAAGGCTTAGATATGCTTGTGGGGTTACCAGCTGCTCCAACCTCCAGACGTGCAGAAGGATTCATGTTTGAACTAGCTGGCGGCGTGCATTACTGTCACTGCTTTCAGAAACAAGAGACTTAAAGTATTGTTATGAAAATCTGTATAATGAGTCCAGCATCGATTACCAAGCTGTCTAGTTTTCTGGTTTTGTCCTACACAAAACGCAAATGTAGAGAGAACAGGCAAAGAAGAACAACATTTATAGAGTGAAAAGACAAAGAAGAACAACATTTATAGAGTGAAAAGGCAAAGAAGAACAACATTTATAGAATGAAAAGACAAAGAAGAACAACATTTATAGAGTGAAAAGGCAAAGAACAACATTTATAGAGTGAAGAGGCAAAGAACAACATTTATAGAGTGAAAAGGCAAAGAAGTTCTTAAAGAATACAGAGAAAAAACAGAGAAGATTCAGTTATTAAAATCCTAAAATGTCTTGATCATTTTGTTTTTATGTGTTTTTTTATGTAGTCCACGATTTTAATTTAGATTTTTTTTTATTTATAAGTTATATTTCTGTTTATCATATTATTATGAAATAATAACTTAAGTAGCATAGACATTTCAAAATTTGAACTGCCTTACTCAACGAATTTACGAAACTAAGCTCTACGAGTTTCCTATATATATATGAATTTCTATTAAGAAATCAAGATAGTCATCTATCCGGTAAGAAGCAGATGAAAAAATGTAATAAATAATTTATTCTGCGATTTTTCATTTAATTTCTCAGAATGATAATTAGACTTGGTGAAATTAAATGACAATTAATGGCATTACACACACACACACACACACACACGCACTCACTTATACATGGAATATGTATGTATGTACATTATATATTTATATTTATGTATGTATATATATATATATGTATGTACATATAAATTTCCGTTGAGAAATCATGATAATCCTTTATCTGGTACGTAATAGATGAAAAGATTTAATAAACTGTTTATTCTACGATTTTTCCTTCATTTAATTTCTCAGAATGGTAATTAGGCTTGATAAAATTAAATGGTAAGTTTTACATTACGCACACAGACACTTATATATATTTCTTTTCCTTTAGTATAGTTCTTCCTCTCCCTTCTTTTTTTTTTCTTTTTTTCAATTGTAAATCAGGAATTTTCAAATTTAAATCCTCGTTACACTGCCAAAAAAACCAAAAAAAAAAAAAAAAAAGGCATACAGGCACTTTAGTAAACGTAGAACAACATTTGGAAAACCATTGCAACTGCACAGAACAGAGCAAAAGAACTAAATTGTTATCCGTGTCACCTTCTATATGATCATTGAAGTTTCCTTCTTTGTTTAAAACTTTCACTCCTGAATTCTTGGATTCATACCATGTGAAATGAAGGGGTAAAATTGAACAAAGGGCTATTCTAATCACACCAACAGCGCTTGCTTTATCGAGTACGGCATCACCAAGCAGCGCTCCTTCCCAGTGCCGCGCGTTTCGGTAAACGGGATAAGCATCAAGATCAGATAAGAACTCCACTAACTTAATGTCTCTGCTGAATGCAGGATTCGCAATTTCCACCCGACGCACCCCAATTTAATGCAATAAAGAAAATGACAATGGACGCCAACTGCTACCTATGGCAATACTTTTCTATTATATTTTGATAATGTGTTTAATACACTTCCCAATGGATTGCCAGACTTGTTGAGACTAAAGCCTCCAGTGCATGGGTGATTTTTAAAGAGAAACTTTTGGATGAAATGTAAGATTGTTTCTAATGTAGTCTCCCGCACTGGTGATTGTTTAGTTGGAGCAACTAAATAAATGCAATCCGTTTTATTTCGTGGGAGGCGAAATTGTTCTGTTGGAATAGAAGGTACATGTTCAGGCTTGTCCGGGCGTACTGACGATTATTTAGTTGACTATTTGCCTTCAGTAAGTGAACTTTTTATCACTTTACTTTCTTCCTTTTCTTATTGTAGGCTTAATATACAGCACGGGGCCTGATAGCCGAGTGGCTAACTCTCTGGCTGTCGGTGCCGCAGGTTTTGGGCTCTAGTCCCGGTTCGGGATCCACTTTAAATAGTAGGTCCTGGTCTAATATGACTGTAGAGTGTTGGGCGTGGGGCTGACAACTATCCCTCGTAGATAGAAAACATCTCATGTTTCTATCTACGGAATCTATCAGCAGGCAGACGGCCTTGGTCTACCAGGGACTGTTGCAACATTGAAGAAGAAAATAAACATCCTGCCATTTGTGAGATTGAACGATTATAGGATTGCAAGATATATGAACATTCCGATAAATATATTTTTCAAATAATTGTGGTCGAAATTTGCGAAATTAAACTGTATGGAAACTATTTAGACTCCTAATGCGCGGATAACGAAAAGTAAATAAATTTTTTAGTATCGCAGCTATTTAATCATCGAACTAAAATTTGACCAGTGCATGGAAGGCTTAGGACAGTATAGATTCACTGTAGTTTATGGTAGATCCAGTAAGAAATCTCTGTCAAATCTTATTTTTTATTATATAATTCTTGCAAAGGAAGGTTAAATAATTTGATTTGGTGCATGAAATTGCATTTATTTAATAATACTTTTAATATTTAGTTTGATTTTTATGATAGAAAAATTAGGAGAAAATGATTTTAAATTTTCATTAGACAAGTGATTACATTTTCGATTTATTAATATTTGTGGTTGAAAAAATTTATCTAGAATTATACGTAGATCTAAACTGGCTTGCACATTTTAATACATTACCTGTGAATGAGTTATGCAAGGGGAGCACTAAGCACCCTGATTCTAGATATTTTTAAGTGAGAAAGCTATTATAATTAAAAATAAGTTTGTTTGGATTCATTCTAAGTACTGTTATAATGTTTTTAATAAGACCACTCACTTCAATAGATTTTAACATGTGTCCCATTGGTAGTTCGGAGAATATCAAAGTGGTTGTTCCCAAATGTTTTTTAACATGTCGTTTGTAACAGTAACTGGCCTTCAGTTCTTCAACTCAGCAACTGGTGAGGCAAAGAATCTGACATAACCCGAAAAGAAAAAAAATCAAGAAGATTAATGTTAGGAGACTATCCACCAGCCCGGAAATTTCTCGTCTAGGAACTCACCAATAAAGGTATATCAGACAGGAAGTGCTCCATCTTGCTGAAAAATAAATCATGGTTGAAATTCTTATAACTGAAGTGCAGTTGAAATTCTTATAACTGTAAGCAGTTTCATTAAGTCTAAGTAAGCGTTAGCGGGGATGTTTTTTTCGTTGAAGAAAAACGCATCAAATATTAGAGAGTTTTTGCATACCGTACGTTAGTTACCGTAGGACGTCCGTTAGCTTTTTCTCCCTAGCGCGCGTGCTCATAGGAAACTTTATTACAGATACGCATGCGCAGTTTCCATGAGCATGCGCGCTAGGGAGAAAAAGCTAACGGACGTCCTACGGTAACTAACGTACGGTATGCAAAAACTCTCTATTGACTGTCTCTTACTACCTGTGTAGAAATACGTGGATATACTGATTCCTAAATATGGGCAGTATATTTATTTACCTTTAAGCAGAAATGAAAGGTTGATTCACACGAAAACCAAACTAGTCTTTTTCCACATCAATTTCGTTCAGATGTATTGCATAAAAAAGCTGTTAAAAGTGAATTATCTAATGATATTAAAATTATTTTATTACATTCAGCGGTTATTTTGCAATAAATTTTTATAATGAGGGCAGGACTTTGTGCTTACACAATATATATATAAAATTTTCGATACGACGATAAAAGTTTAATAAATTATGCTCATTAAATTTAGTTAGGATAATTTATTAAGTTGGAAAGTTAGAATTATTGAGGAGTTCAAGCTGTTTTAATCAGGCGCAGTTTATGCCTAGAAGACAAATGCTTTTCTGAAATAAATTTGTTAACAATCTTAATTTAGAAAATCACATGCATATACTTCAGGATGCTGTCAAGTATCAATTTTTCAATGCAATCTTGAAATTGCAATTAAATTTTTCAGTAACTTTCTTGTAAATAGAAAAAAAGAACATAAATTCCTGACTTCAATTACTTATTTAATCGGATTGAATGAATTGTGTACATCATTAAAATCCCAAAAATATATTCTTTTTCCTTTCTGAAACTGAAAACTTTATTTGATTTATTTTGTCGCTCTATGGTCATTTTTTGCACATTATGGGCTAATTAAACCGGGACCTACAGTTTAACATGTATTCTAAACCACTAACAAACATGCATGTCATTGCTAGGATTCGAGTTTAAAGCATCAAAGCCCAGAGCGCTAGCAAATTGGCCACCAGGCCGTCTTTTAAAACTTTATGGAAATGTTTTAACGATATAAAAGATAAAAAACAATCCATATTGCATAAAAAAGTTCATATTTTTCCTTTCTGAAATTAAAAAAACCTCCAAACCTCCTAAATTTAAGATGCTTATAATTCAGATTAAAAGCATATAAATACGTATAGAAATTGAATGTACAAATATAAATCAATATTTATTTGAAAAATAATATTCATTAAGAGCTATAATAAAGTATCTAATGTTTTAAAAGTGATGAGAGAATTGTAATGAAGTTAAAAGTAAAACGAGTTACAGAGAGTGTGTTGTTAAGATTTTAAGGTAACTAAATAGAAAACTGTAGTTTGTGGTAGATCCACTATCAAATCTTATTTTTTTCAATTCCTTCTATTAGATCACACTCTCCCTATATATATCTTGTTCAAATTTTCAATCGTTCATAAAATACTTTTTATTCATCGACTCCAGTTCAAATACATTTTTTTTTAACTTATAGTGAGTGACATTTGATGTTAATACAGTTTTTTCAAATATTAATTCAGTAAATAAATTTAATTCATTAATTTTAGTTTTTTTTAGATTTAAGTTGCATGTATCTAATAATAGATGGTGCCAGATAAATTTTAAAAAATGAATGATAATTATTTATAAAGGACTTTCTGCAATATAGTGAGAAAAAAGTAGGAATTGACTTTAAAAAAATTTTTTTTTTATATTACGTTTTTATGTAATTCTTGCAAAAAAGGTTAAATAATGTAATTTGATGCATGTAATTGCATTTATTTAACAAATCTTTTAATATTTAATTTGATTTTTACTATAGAAATACTGGAAAAATGATTTTAAATTTTCATTAGACAAGCGGTTGAAGGAATTGAAATCATCGGATAATGAAATGTATAAAATGCAATGCAAGTGAGTAGTTTCGTTGGTGATTAAATGGTTGATTATTTCGGTAGTCATCATATTTTATGTTTTGGAACAGTTTCAGTCCGTCGAAAGAAATGATGCCCATTTAGATCTATACCACCCATACTTTTGGCGCCGAATAGAGGTCAGAGATCGTCACGCTAAGTTCACGCAAGAAGTCATCATGAGACATTGAAGAAATTTCATCTCAAGTAAGAGTGGGTAAATGACTACTAACGTTTCTTCTTTCCATAAAAAGAAAAAAAAAGTTTCTAAATGACAATGAAGCGGCTAATAAACCATCAAAGGAGATCTTGTGCTTATTATGGTAGTCGGTTAATGTATAAAGAAAACTATTTAATGAAATGACTTTCCTTCATAACCTGTGTTTGGAGAAACTTCTGGAATAGGATTGTCCTCGTCCAGAGACGTATACAGAAAATATATTTAATATTATGAAATACAAATTCTTTGAAAATTTTTCTTTGGATAATAAAACATTGTATTGACAAATAATGCATTGGTCGAATAAAAATATAAATATTGTTTAATTGATTCAAAATGAATTTCAAAATTTTAATTTATTGATATTGCTTGCATTTTTAATGTTGCGTAAATACATGTTATAGTAGATGTATATTATACGTTGAGTATAGATGTATGTAGATACATGTTATACGTTGAGTATAGATGTATGTCGATACAAGTTATAGTAGATATATATTTTGAGTAGATATACACTGAAGTGACAAAAGTCATGGGATAGCAATATGCAAATTTTCAGATGGCAGTAGCATCGCGTAGAACAAGTATAAATGCGCAGTGCTTTCGCAGAGCTTTCATTTCTGTTCAAGTTATTCATGTGAAGAGGTTTTGACGTGATGATGACCGCACGACGGGAATTAACAGACTTTGAACGCGGAATGTTAGTTGGAGCTAGACGCATGGGTCATGCCATTTTCCGGAAATCGTTAGGGAATTCAACATTCCCAGATCCACTGTGTCAAGAGTGTGCCGAGAGTATGAAATTTCAGGCATAATATCCCACCATGGACAGCGCAGTGGTCGACCGCCTGCACTTAACGACCGAGACCGGCGACGTCTGCAAAGAGTCGTAAATTCTAACAGACAAGCAACACTGCGTCAAATAACCGCAGAAATCAATGTGGGACGTACAAGGGACTTGTCTGTTAGAACTGTGCGGAGAAATTTGGCTTTCTTGGGCTATTCCAGCAGAAGACCGACTCGAGTGCCGAGCGAAAGGAGGACCGACACGATATTAAGAGGTATCCCATGGCTTTTGTCACTTCAGTGTATGTGGATACATGTTATAGTAGATATATGTATGCTGAGTAGATACATGTGGGTACATATCATAGTAGATATATGTTATATGTTAAGTAGATATATATTTTAGTAGATGTAAATTATAAGTTGAGCAGATGTATGTAGATATATTTTATATGTTATTTGCCAAATATCATCGAAAGATGTTTTATTGAATCAACAACACCATAATTAATATTTTGTTTGCTTATTTTACATTTTAAAAAAAAGATCTTGAGGTTCGTTACTTTTTTAAGCTCCAGGAATCTTATTCTTGATCGTATATTTGATATGTTTATAGAATAATTAATAAAATGCTGTTTTTGTTGTCTTGTAAAAATGACTACTAACGATTCTTCTTTCCATAAAAAGAAGAAAAAAAAAATTCTAAATGACAATGAAGCGGCTAATAAACTATCAAAGGAGATCTTGTGCTTATTATGGTAGTCGGTTAATGTATAAAGAAAACTATTTAATGAAATGGCTTTCAAGTGTTTCATAACCTGTGTTTGGAGAAACTTTTGGAATATGACTGTCACCGCCCATCAAATATATTTAATATAAAAAATACAAATTTTTTGAGAATTTTTCTTTTGGATAATATAACCTTGCATTACCAAATAATGCTTTGTTTCTTTAAAAATATAAACATTGTTTAATTGATTCAAAATGAAATTTAAAATTTTAATTTACCGTCATTCCCTACATTGACTAGATATATGTTATAGTAGATGTATGTTAGAAGTAGAGTAGATACAAGTTATAGTAGATATATGTTTTAAGTTGACTAGATATATGTAGATACATGTTATAACAGATATATATGTTATAAGTTGTGTAGATATATGTAGATACATGTTATAGTACATATATGTGCATATATGCGGATACATATTATAGTATACATATGCTATACGTTAAGTAGATACATAGATACATATTTTAGTAGATGTATATTATAAGTTGAGTACATGTTTGTTAGATACATGTTATAGTAGATATATGCTATACATTGAGTAGATGAATGTAGATACATTTTATATGTTATTTGCTATATATTATCTCAAGACATTTGCATCGAACTAAAAACACCATAGTTAATATTGTGTTTGCTTATTTTACATTTAAAAAAAGGTTTTGAGGTTCGTTATTTTTTAAAGCTCCAGAAAGCTTATTCTTGAATGTATGATTTGATATGGTTATATAAGAATTAATAAAATGTTGTTGTTATCTTGTAAAAATAAATAAACTACAAGTTAATTAAATTAAAGTGCATGAAATAAACTTCCAGCGAATTGATGCAATCACAGTTTCAACACTAAAATATTAAACTTCATCTTAAAATATTCTGATGCTTCATATAAAATAATACGATGTATGTGCCTTTTTCACGTAATATTTTTTTTAGATTCAACTTGTAAATCATTTGCCAAATTTTCTAGTGAAACACCTAAACAAAAAATTTCAATTATTTTATTACCAAATAAATATATCTTCTGAGAAAACTGCTTTGAGATTTCTGATTATCAAATGTGAGGGAAAAAAAATTCTGTTGTTTAAATTACAAATTTATAGAACTAGTTTATTTATATTTAAAGATTTCACACTGAATAGTCTTTTGATAAACGCAGGGATCCTCAGCTTTGACAATTGTCTGAAAATTATAAAAGGCACTTTTGTTGTTATTATTGTACTTTGACTTAAGTCATTCGCCGTTAGAATGGCTGGGATATAGCAGATTTAACTTTACCCAGGCTGCAACACTTGTCCTGCTACACTGCATCTTTATTTTGCTTTCACAATTTTGAAAGAACACACCCCAGGAAAAGCGTTAGGGGAAGGAGAGGGGGTTCGGATCCTCCTCCCCACTCTCCCTAATCTCAACGGCAGAACATCCCTATATGACCAACCTCGGCATAGATAAAATTGATAAAATGTGTCTAAGCTATTTGAATGCCATTTTCATTTTCAGTTCTAAAAAAAAAAAAAAAAAAAAAAAAAAAAAAAACTTTTAAAACAAGAAATATAAAAAGAAAATTTTAAAGTCAGTTCCTACTTTTTTTCACTATTTTGCAGAAAGTCCTTTATAAATAATTTCATTCATTTTTTTAAATCTATTGGTAGATATATGCAACTTAAATCTAAAAAAAAAAAAAAAAAAAAAAAAAAAAAAAAAACTAAAATTAATTAATTAAATTTAATTAATGAATTAATATTTGAAAAAACTGTATTAACATCAAGTGTCATCCACCGCAAGTTCAAAAAAAATGTATTTGAACTTGAGTGGATGAATAAAAAGTGTTTTATGAACGATTGGAAATTTGAACAAGATATATATAGGGAGAGTGTGAGCTAATAGAAGGAATTGAAAAAAGCACTATACTCTGAGGAAAGTGGAAGGAAAATTATTTCCACCTTCACAGTAAGGCATTAAGCGGCAATGTGTGAAACATTGACCAATTACAATCTTAGCTTGTGATTGGTGAATGTTCCCTCCTCGTCACTCGAGGCCTTGGTGTGAATTCGACTTTAATAGTTTATCAATTGAAGAAGTTATTTCAAATATCTCTCTTCTCTATCTACAACTTCTTAAAACTTTAAATGCATTTCATGTGGAAGATTGTATCAATATAACTCAGAATTTTTTCAAGATGAAACTTTATATATCTTTTTATCAAATATATTTATTAATATGACATCATTTGTCTTCGTAGTAAGATATTATGCAGGTACAATGTCCCGAAATCCTTAATCTATGGATACAGTATACATAAATTTAAAAAAAAATTTCTTTGAACATGATGAACTTTTTAAAAGAATTTCTCATTCTATTAATCAAAATCATCTCTAATTTTAAAATGAATGATCTAATTTAGTATTCGAGCCATTTATTAGCTATGTTATACTGAAAATGACTTGATATATTTTTTTTTAATTTTTTAATTTTAAATTAACTTTTAAATTTGTCTTAATTTATTATAACAATGTTTCATATCTTAATTTAACTTAAAAGTATTGCTTAGATGTTTACAAAATTTAACAGTTTATCTTTTTTTAACTTTAATGTAACAAATTAGAAAATAAAACTGAAGAACAAATAAACTATTTAAAAAAACCATTCCAAATATTAAAGAATAATACACATAATGCACATAGTTTTTGAAATTGTATATTTGATTAATAAAAACATTAATCAAACTGATAAAAAATGTGATTTTCTATTATATTAAGAGCAAGATTTATTTAAGAAGTTATATATGCTGTCAACATTACTTACAGACCGTGTAAATATTTCAACCCCTATTTGTAAAATACAGTAAACCTTCGCCGAACTTGAAGTTAATGTCATTAATACATTACTGGGATGGCAAAATCCCGTAATGCTAAGTTAACTTTGTTAAAGAACCAATTTGTTGAGTATTAATAGAATTAAGAAATTGGGCATAAGTTAAACAACGCTAAATACTGTCTTTAGCAAAATGGAAAAATGGAACAAATGTTAATTAAAAGGATTTTTATTACTACTTAATAAGTAGGTATAAGATTACTTTTCTTAAGGTGTTAATTTTTGTTTGGAACAATGGCTGTAACAACTCTTTAAAAATTTTGATTTAAGTTATTTTTGTTAATTTTGTGTTATTTTTTTTTTTTTTTTTTTCGGAATTTTTTTAATACTTCTCATAAAGAGCCTTCTTTTTTCTACATTTGAATCAATTTTTCATTGCAAAATCAAATAGTTCCTGTGCATTTTTTAATGATTCATTATCGTCTTGTAGTTGTTGATTTTGTTACTGTAACTTGCTACTGTCTGCTGGTGCAATAAGATCATCCAACTCTTCATTTACCATTTCTCGGTTGTTCTAAATTAATTCGTTGATTTCTCCTTCTTCAGTATCTAAAAATCCTTCCCCGCCAGTTATTTTAGCAATTCGTACGTTTTCTTTGATTTTATTATCAAACAATGGAAATCCTTTAAAATTGTTGATAACTCTCTTGCAAAAAGTACGTTGATATGGTAACATGATCGACGCTCTGCAGCGTACAGCGTATGAATGACATTCTAGCGTTGGGCAAAGTAAATGGCGACATTTAAGATAACGCGTATGTACAAAATCGCGTTCTGCAAGGGTTTGGATTTTTCAATTTGTAAGATTTTTTTGCTTCCAAAACAGGAAATCCATTAAAATTGTCGACAACTCTTGTGCAAAGTATGTTGTTATTGCAACGCGGTAGATACTCTGCAGCGTACCGCGTATGAATAACATTCTAGCGTTGGACAAAGTAAATGGCGACAGTTAAAATAACACACGCAAAATCGCGTTTGGTAAGTGTTCGACTTTTGTAATTTGTATGATTTCTTTGCTTTCACTTTGAAAACAGATAGATCTATTAAAATTATTAAAAATTCTCATACAAAGAATACATTGTAATGGCAACTCGACCGATGCTCTGCAGTATGAATGACATTCTAGCGTTAGACAAAGTAAATAGCGGCAGTTAAGAAAACGCGTATGTACAAAATCCCGTTCTGCAAATACACGTTCGGCAAGAGTTTGGATTTTTCAATTTGTAAGATTTCTTTGCTCTTTTATTTTCAAAACAGGAAATCCGTTAAAATTGTCGACAACTCTCGTACACAGTATGTTGTTATGGCAACTCTGTTGTGTACCACGTATGAATGATATTCTAGTGTTGATAAAGAAAATGGTTACAGTTAAGATAACGCGCCTGCGCAAAATCGAGTTCAGCAAGTGCATGAGTTTTTTAATTTGTAAAATTTTTTTGCCTTCATTTTGAAAAAATGAATATTCATTAAAATTTTTGCAATTCTCGTACAAAAAAGAACGTCGTAATGGCAACTCGGCTGACTCTTTGCAGCTTACCGAGCATGAATGACATTCTAACGTAGAACAAAGTAAACGGCGACAGTTAAGATAACAAGTGCTCGGCTTTTCTAATTTGTACGATTTCTTTGCCTTCATTTTGAAAACATGAATATCCATTAAAAATACTGGCAATTCTCGTACAAAGAGAACATTGTAATGGCAATGCAGCCGACGCTCTACGACATGAATGACATTCTAGCGTCGGACAAAATAAATGGCAATTAAGATAACGCAAATGTGCAAAATCGCGTTGGACAAGGGTTCGGTTTTTTTTCATTAGTAAGATTTCTTCACTTTCATTTTCAAAACAGAAAATCCATTAAAATTGTGGACAATTCTCATACAAAGAGTACGTTGCAAGGGCAACGCGGCTGACGCTCTGCAGTATGAATGGCATTCGAGCGTCGGACAAAATAAATGGCAAATTAAGATAACGCAAATGTGCAAAATCGCGTTGGGCAAGGGTTCGGTTTTTTCAATTCGTAAGATTTCTTAGCTTTCATTTTCAAAATAAGAAATTCATTAAAATTGTCGACAACTCTCGTACAGAGTAGGGTAGGCTGTTATGGCTATGCGGTAGACACTCTGTTGTGTACCACGTATGAATGACATTTAGTGTTGGACAAAGTACATGGCGACAGTTAAGATAACGCGTATATGTAAAATCGCGTTCAGTAAGGGTTTATTGTAAGTTTAAGTTCCACTTATTTCTTAAAATTTATGAATTTGAGATCTCTTTACTTATTACATTTGGTCTATTGTTAACCTTTTAAAATTTAATTCAAGCAATTAATGTAAGTTATTTGACTGTAATTTACGAGCAGTTTTTATAATAGACCAACCAAGTTTGAATGTTACGTCCGTTACAATTATTTTGAAACCATCAAAAATCATCTTTACAGTATCGATATTTAGAAAATTGTTCTGAAATAATAAAAAAAAAGTCTTACAAATAGGAGAAAAGGAAAGGATGATTTGATGAAAAAAATATGACACGTTAATCAAAACCAAAATGTTCTTGTAAATCAGTGGGTTTCATGAGCCCACCGAGAGGCGATGAAGAGTGAACGTTGCCTTTCAGAAGAACATTAAGAAGCCAGTGCGTGTTTTATGTGCAAAAATCTCTGATATCATCATTTGCGTGTCTTATGTGAGAAACTCTTTACGTATCATCATCTGCGTGTCTTACGTGAGAAAATCAGACAATCTCCCATCAGACAAGTAGCCTAACCATTGATGCGAGACCTTAATACACACTATATACTATAGTTTTCAATACAAATCGCCGTCGAGTCTCCTCGTTTCTAAAAGCAATGATTGCAGCACTCGCCTCCAGCGAAATTGAATAGGGGTCCTCCTGCACACTAGATATCTAGCTAGATGTTACCGCTGCGTCATACGTAGGCGCAAACATCATTTGAAGTTTAAAACTTTCAACGGTGGATGATTTTTAAAATTTATAATGATGCAAAATGATCAATGTTTGCAATAATAATGATAATAATATTGTGGTCATAAAAAGCGAGTAAAGTGTCGCAGTCCTTCCCCTCCACCCCCGCCCACTCATGGTCTTGGTAATGCTGAATCTGCTACATATCTACCTTTCTAGTGTCGAATGACTGAGTCAAAGTACCCAGCATTCAAAAACAGCAACAACTACAGTACCGTTGATAATTTTCAAAATATTATCAACGCTTATGTTCTCTGTGTTTATAAAAAGATTATTTTGTGCCAAATCATTAAATGGAAATAAACCAGCCCTATAAATTAAACTTTTTCAATGTAGTTGTTTTAAACTTTTTATATGCATAAGTTTTCAATAACAATAGTTTTTATTTATTTATTATTATTATTATTATTTGTTTTATGTTTATGTTCAGAAGACTCAATACAGTTTCCTCGAAAGATGTTTATTTTGTATTAAAACAATTCAAATTTTTGGCGTACGTGCAAGCGCTGCACAGACGTTACTCACTTTGCATTACCCAGGGGGCACGTGTAACTTGAAGATAAGGCACGAACACGGAGTAACAATGCCCCCGCAGCGCTCTACAATCCTATTAGACCGGGACCTACGGTTTAAAGTGGATTCCGAATAGCTACAAACATCCATGGCACCGCCGGGACGCGAACCCGAAACCTGTGGTACCGAGCTCTAGCCACTCGGCCATTCAGGCCCATAATTGTAGAATTCTAGAAATGTAAATTTAAAGGAAATAATTTTAACGAATTAGATTAACTTTTCAGGGATCAGATTAACTTTGGTCATGCCGTATAATTTTCAAAGTAAATAAGCAGCATTTACTTGAAATTTGTATACTAAACCTATTTGTTGTAATTTTAAAGTATAAATAAAAGCGAAAAAGAACTATTTTTATGTTACTTATGACTATAAATAAAAATACAACATCTTTTATATGTAAATTTTACATTGGTCACTTTGGAATGACCTGTATATATATAGATAATACAAATAATTCGTTAAATAGCTCAACTAAGATCAGTTTCTGGGTTTTTAACAATTAGTAGATGAAAGAAAGTAAATCCAAATGAATGGTTTGTTATTGGTTCATTTCTTTTTGTGTGAATTATATATTTCTTTATTAGTTTCAGTTGATTTATTTTGATATAAAAGAGTCTATAATTATTAATGTCCTTTCATATTCTGATACAGAAAGAATTCTAGTCTTTTCCCATTGGAAAAAAAAAATGAGAATTGCATTAAAATGATAATAATGATTTTTGAGATTTAAAAAATAATTTTAATTAAGGAATTTGTTTGAATTTTATGAGTATTATATTTTTTAAGGTCAGGTTAAGGTAAGGTTATTTATTTATTTTTTTGTTTTTGTTTTTGTTTTGTTTTGTTTGTTTGTTTAATATGTTTTGAAATTTAATTATTCCTGACAATTTAATCTTAAAAGATCAAAATGGATGAGTAGGTTAAGTAGAAAAGCTAATAATGAAAATGATTAAATGAATTTCAATGAGAAAATTAAATGGCTAATTTTCTTGGAATTGATTTAGCCAATTGTTCATTAGCAGTTGCTCATTCTATCTGCTACATGCTCAACTTTTAAAAGTTTTATGACTTCTGTGAAATTTGATGTCGAAAATAGACTTAATATTTATTCAATCTAATTTTAAATCATAAAATTAGATTAAATAAATATTAAATACATTATCATTTTCTACCAATAATTATTTTATCATCTTTAATCGATTTTAACTTCATACCCATCTGCCAGATGGAGCCACCTACTACATTTATGTTGTGACTAAGAATTCTGCTTTTATTTACAATTACTTTTTAGATTTTCCATTTTTCTTTTTAGATTTTCCTTTTTTTACTTCTTTTTTTTTTAAAGAATTAACTTTTAATATGGAGGGACTTAAGTTGATTATTTTTAGTAGACTTAGCAGAGAAGTGATAAAAATGTTTAATAATATGGTTATTAAAAGTCATAGATTTCGTTTTCGATTTATTGTGGCAAAATAAGTGAATGAATAAATTAGTGGCTTTTATTTAGTACGCTAGAAAATTTTGGCCATTAGCAGTTTCAAAACAGCAGGTGATAAAAGATATTAAAAGACTAATAGAAAGATATTAAGTGATTATAATGAAATTTTTTGAGAAATGCATAGCTTTTATTTAGTAAGCTAGAAAATTTGGTACTTACGTATTAACGGTACCTTGGAGACAGACTTGGCGGTTTTTAAGTGTCGCCAATCTTTATTATTTGGAATAAAAATATTTTGAAAGCGTTTTGATTTCAAATGAAGTGTTCCATATATATTTTATTATTTGGAACAAAAATTTTAAGTGTAGATTGGCGCCAAATCTGTAGCTGCGGTTGGCGCGTGGGCTCTTTATTGGCGCAATGTCACCAAGGTACCGTTAATACGTAAGTACCCAAGAATTTTATTTAGACAGCACCAAAAAAAAAAAAAAAAAAAAGCGTAAAGGCTTACTCATTAAAATCTTGAATTTTATCATCTATAATCTAAATGTGTAATTTATGTATATTAAATTCTATGCATTTTTTTTTCCCCTCCCAAATGAGAATAATTCTATAGCGCGCTTCGTTACATGACAATATGTATTGAACAATACATTTCTAATGAAAACTCTTTTTCACCATATGAACTGTTGTTTTTGATATCAAAATTCCTTCTCAGGTATAGTACTTCAAATAAAAGATATTATAGAGTTTTTGCAAAACGGAAACTTCACGGTTTCACTTTTCCACTATCGGGCTTATGATGCCACTGCGCGTGCGCACTCATCGATTTGTCAGGAAAAACTAAAAAGAGTTTTTGCATAACGTCCGCCTTCACTTACGATAATTTCGAAACGGCTGCAATACTAGATCTCGAATGCGAGAAACTGGATGAGTATATAGAATGGCAAATATCCAGTTCTCTATTTACAGGATATTAAGATTTAATAATTATAGATTTTAATCGTTTATCCGAGGAAATTTATCTTTAATGATTATATGTGTGATAAAAAAAAAAAAAAAAAAAAAAAAAAATGTGTCTATCTTATATGTTTGTGCTTTATTTCTTGCTAATTGCTATTCATCTTTGTATGACAATTTTATATATTTCAATAAATCTTCAAACATTCACAAAATATTGTAATAATTATAAATGTATGAAATTAATTATAAATTATATAAGTATAAAATTGTAATAATAGGTGGGATGAAAAATGCATAGGCTGACACATAGATGGCGCTACTAGTATTAAATCCATATGATTTTTAGTTAGCCCTAACCTTCAAAAGACACGTGTATAAATTTGACAGCTGTTGCACTATTAGTATGTCAGTTATAACATTTTTAGTGAAGCTAGTTTGAAAAAATGGATAAAAAGGAATTTCGTGTGTTAATAAAGCATTGCTTTTGGCAAAAAAAAAAAAAAAAAAAAAAAAAAAAAATTACTATTGAAGCCAAGGCTTGGCTTTATAAACATTATTCGGACTTTGCACCAAGAAAATCAACCGTAGAGAAGTGGTTTGCTAAATTTAAACGAGGCGAAATGAGCACCGAGGACGATGCACGCAGTGGACGCCCCAAAGAGGCTGTTACCGACGAAAACATCAAAAAAGTCCACAAAATAATTTCTGATAACCGTAAAGTGAAGTTGATTGAGATAGCTGAGACCCTAAAGATATCAAAGGAACGTGTTGGTCATATCGTGAATGAATATTTGGATATGCGTAGGCTCTGTTCAAAGTGGGTGCCACTCGAGCTCACAATCGACCAACGAATTGATGATTCTAAGCAGTGTTTGGAGCTGTTCAATCGTAATAAACCCGAATTTTTGCGTCGATATGTGACAATGGATGAAACATGGCTGCATCATTTCACACCGGAGTCCAATCGACAGTCAGCCGAGTGAACTGCACGTGATGAATACTGAAAATGCTATAACTCACATACTAATAGTGCAACAGCTATCAGATTTACACGCGTGTCTTTTGAAGGCTAACTAAAAATCATATGTATTTAATACTAGTAGTGCCATCTATGTGTCAGCCTACGAACTTTTTTGCCCACCTGTTATTTGTTTTAAATCTTTTCTTGAATAAAATAGTTATACATTTGTAATATATGTCTAATTCAATTTGTTTCACAATTCTGTTCCATGTATTTCAGTTTTACTATTTTTTTATTCTTATGAGAATTTTAAATATTATTCATTTAAGAACAAATATATTATTTATTTATTTAAGAATAAGAATGAAATGTTAAAAAAATGTATAAAAAACAATTTTCAAAAAATGCAAAGAATATACTAAAAAAAAAATTAAAAAAAAAAGAAAACATTTCTGTTCGCAGCTACTTTGTTATGAGTAGCATTAATTTTGTTTTTGTCTCAAATTAAACATCTGCTTTCCTCTCCATCTAAAACATCTACTCATTTCCAATCCAGATATTGTGGAAATAGAAGCTTGATTCTAGTTAATCCCAGAAGATATATAGTTTTAACTTTAGATGCAATGTTTTAAATATTGTTAATGTAATTAGATGCATATATATATGTTTACTTTAATTATTAAAATTCTAATAATTAGTTATTTTTAATTTTGAAAAAATTATCTACCAATTTATGCTAATGAAAAATACTATACAGATATTTTCAATTTAACAATCGGTTTTTGTTGATATTTCAACACTTTTTTATTAATATTTTTTCAATTCAAAAGGCTATTTAGAATTAATAACCTGTACCTGTAATTTGTACTATAATACTTTATATTTTCATTTCGAAACTTATATTTAATGTTATGCTATATGTAAATTATATTAAAATATTATTGCAAATATAATCTATAAGGTTAAATTATTTATCTAGGTGAAATTTTATTAAATAATAATTATATACAAATTGGAATTTATAAATATAGTAATTGTTTTTAAAATGCAATTTATTTAGATAAAATTCAGTATTAAAATAAAATTGCTTTTCTGTTTTTTATGAAACAAGATTATTATATACAGAGCTACGTTTAGTGGTTTTATTAGTGGTAAGCTTCTACATGATAATTGCACAAAATCTAAACTACCTTTAAATATATCATTAAAAAATCACTCTTTCTAAATTTCGTATAAAACATTTGCCCATTGAAGATTATACATATAATAATTATAAAAAAAAATAACAGTAAATTTCATATTTTACTTAAAAATTGGTGAACAAAATTTGTTTTGATGATTAGAGACAAATGTGCTATGAATGAACACAACTGATTTTAAACATGTTAATTTATTTTTCATATGTCTAGTTTAAAAAATATGTATTAATTAAAAAAAAAAAAGGAATTTTTTTATTTAAAAGTGTATTAAAAAATTTCTGACTAAAAATAATTTGTTTTATTTAATGAAATTCTAATGTTTAATTATTTTTAATTTTGATAACTACTCTTTTACTTTTATGTTAATTATTAGTACTATACGGATTTTTTCCATTTATTAACCTGCTTCTGTTGGAATAAACTATATATAAAATATATCAATTTTGTTCCCCCGTGCTTTAAGGAAGTTATATTAGTATAGATTTATTTATCTGATTAGTATTTTTTAAAAATTTGAATTGGGCTTTGTAATAAATTGAAAGTGTACATAGATAAACTAAATGTACTATTAAATAACTGCTTAATAAATTTGCTTGTTTATATTGAAAACTATTCTTTATTTAAGAAAACAATGTATAATAAGAAATACATTTTTATTCATTTTCATTCTTAATATTAGCAACTTTTTAAAGATTTGGTTTTATTTTTACATTTGTTTGTCCTTTTTTTGGATTATAACTTTCTGTTCTACTTCTTGCAATTTTTCTCTTTTTATCATGATTTTTTGTGGTGATATAAAAGTTAATAATTTTTATTACATAAAATCTTTATGCCATCTGCAAATTAAAAGTTAAGTAGTAATATATAAATGAATCATTACAATTTCTATTTTCCTTGCATGCTTCATGTGAAATTATAAATTTATTTTATACACCTTTATAATAGATTGCAATTATAAATAAATTTACTACATTGTTTCTTAATAAATGTGTTTGTTTTATTAGAACATTGTTCGTTATTTAAGGAAATGTCAAATCATAGGAAACAATTTTGACGTTTTCATCACTAATATGTATAGGTTTTCAAAAATTTGGCTTATCTATCTCCCTTTTGGTCACATTTCAGTTTTGCATTCCATTTCTTAAAGAATAAATCTTCTTTCCAAGGTTTTTTTCCTTTTATATATTGAGTTTTTATTTCTGTTAATATTTTTTTTTAATAATGTATAAATCTATATTTTTTTAAGTAAGTTTTTCCAATAAAATTGAAAAAATAATATCATATATTTAAATATATACTAAATAATTGGAGAATTTTTTCTGTTGTACTTCATTTATCCTAGTGTGCTTTTTCCACCTACACTTGTTGTCATTGATAACTCTCCCCTTTAACAATAACATGTATATAATATATATTTTTACATAGAGAGCGTTTTCCACTTCAATTGTCACTTCAGATGAAAAGCTTTAATTAAACGTAACTGCTTATTTATCAGAAAATACATCATTGAAAAGCCTTAATGCTTACAACAGTATTATTTTCTTATTTATCATTGTCATTCAATTCCTTCTATTAGCTCACACTCTCCCTATATATATTTTGTTCAAATTTTCAATCGTTAATAAAATACTTTTTATTCATCCACTCAAGTTCAAATACATTTTTTTTAACTTGTAGTGGATGACACTTGATGTTAATACAGTTTTTGTTTTTTTTCAAATATTAATTCAGTAATTAAATTTAATTAATTAATTTTAGTTTTTTTCGATTTAAGATGCATATATCTACCAATAGATGGCGCTGATAAACTTAAAAAAAAAGGAATGAAAATTATTTATAAAGAACTTTCTGCAATATAGTGAAAAAAAAGTAGGAACTGACTTAAAATTTTTTTTTTATATTACTTGTTTTACCTAAAAGTAAAATCATTATAAATAATCCTTTATTATACTAATATTCAGTATTTATTTTGGAATCAAGGCTCGTAACCATTATTATAAGCCGTTTTAAATATTTGAATTTTTATTTATTTCCCAACATATAATTATTGCTGTCATCTCTTTTTCAAACAATTTCAAGCAATAATTTAGATATTTAAATTGTTTTTGTAATATTTATCCTTTTAAATAATTTCATTTATGTTTTAACACTCTTGTTTATAAGCAATTTTTTTATTTCTATTAAAATTCCTTTTAATGTTAGAAGTTAATTACTATTCTTAAATTACCAAAGAATTCTTGTATCAAGACGTAAAATTTAAGAGAACTTCTTAACATCTGGCTACACAACAACTTGTGGTTTCACCCAAATGTAATACAAACAAAACAAGATTTAACCAATAGACCCTCCAAAAAAGAGAATATGATAAGAATTATTTAAATTTTAGCTTATTAGTATGGTTCCAGTTGAACTTTTAATTACTTTAATTTTTTAAAAAAAAACGTATTACCTTTTTTTAAATAATAATGCGAATCCCTGAAAAGATTTAAACTTCAGATGACAACAATTGCCAAAAGTGTAATTGAAAATGCAACTGAAGCATCTTTTCTTCACTTGACCTAATAGTATTGCATGACATGGCAAAGCTTATACAAGGCTCTTCTTCGTTGAACATAGTGTCCTATCGATGTGTGATAAGTGGAGAACTTCCAGGGGCAACTGCCCTTCATTTACGTGTCGTAAGAGAGAAAACTCCCAACAGGCAGCTTGACTATCGATTCGAGACCCTTTTTGCACATACTGTTACAATCTTCCTCGAGTGTCCACGTTTCTGAAAGTTGGGACTACAACTATCACTTCCAAATACTAAGCATGTAACCATGACGTAAAACGAGCAAATGTA
Organism: Caerostris darwini; assembly: GCA_021605075.1. Taxonomy (NCBI): domain Eukaryota; kingdom Metazoa; phylum Arthropoda; class Arachnida; order Araneae; family Araneidae; genus Caerostris; species Caerostris darwini. Next base: position 423,640 of record BPLQ01002671.1, read on the forward strand.
TATATATATATATGCAAAACAGGAATACAAAATATTAAGATTTATTTCTTCATATATGAAAATTTATTACCTGATATTATTTAAATTCTGCACGATATATATACAATATTATTTAAATAATGAGTAATTTTAATTAATTTTATATAAGTATTAATGAGTTCCTAACATAATTTCTTCTAGGAAAATTTTCATGTTCGTTTGAAGGAGATGTATGAAGCTGAAATGTTCCAAATCATATTCAAAAAGTATATGATCATATGCAAATATTTAAAACAAGAAAAGGGTTAACAAATAAGTATTTTTATTTCACACATAATTACAATAATGTATAGGTATAACACAAATATACACTCAAGAGCCAAAACATTATGACCACCCCTACATTTTGCAATTAACTCGCCTGGATGACGTGGAAGGCACGTGATCAGGTGGAAGTGGTATTTAACTGCTGCTGGAGAGTCTGAAGAATCATTCTTTCCCTTACTTCTGTGTGTGATGGGAAAGGCTGCGGATCTAAGCGACTTTGATAGAGGGCAGATTGTAATGGCTCGAAGGCTCGGAACAAGTATTTTCGAAACTGCACAACTCGTGGGTTGTTCGCGATCTACAGTTGTTAGGATGAATGACGGTGAAACCAGCAGTAGACGACATGGTGTTGGACGTCCACACGCTATCAAAGAAAAAGGTCGTCGGAGACTGTCTCGCATGGTGAAGCAAAACCGGAGCCAGACAGTGACTCAGCTGACAGCCCAATACAATGCAGGGCCAAGTAGAATAGTATCGGAGCACACTGTTCAGCGGACACTGTTGGATATGGGGCTACGCAGCAAACGTCTCACTCGTGTGCCTTTGTTGACCAAGCGTCATCGCCAACTGCGCCGGGCCCGGGAACATCGTAACTGGTCCATGGATCAGTTGGAGAGAGTTGCCTGGTCAGATGAATCACGGTTTGTCATTCATCACGCCGATGGCCGTGTCAGGATACGCTGTCTTCCAGGCGAACAGTTGCTCCCTCAATGTACAGTAGGTCATACACAGGCCGGTGGTGGCGGTATTATGCTTTGAGGGACGTTCTGTTGGGCGTCTCTGGGACCCGTGGTTGTGGTAGAGCAGACCATGAATGCTACAGGGTATCTGAACATCGTTGCGGACCAGTTGCACCCTTACATGGCCTCTGTTTTTCCAGCTGGAAATGGAATGTTCCAACAGGACAACGCCCCTTGTCACAAGGCTAAAATTGTGTTGGAGTGGTTCCAGGAACATGATGCTGAATTCCAGTTAATGTCCTGATCGCCTAACTCACCGGATCTCAATCCGATAGAACACATTTGGGATGTCCTGGGACGGCAGCTCAGAGTTCGAAGACCACCAGTTCGCCATATGTCGGATTGGCGTGACCGTTGCTTAAACATCTGGTACAATCTGTCTCCGCCCATCTACCAAGGACTTGCGGCATCCATGCCAAGGCGGGTTGAAGCTGTGTTGCGCGCCAAAGGTGGGCCCACTGGTTATTGACAGGTGGTCATAATGTTTTGGCTCTTGAATGTATATAATGTTACATTGCACAATGTTCAAATACAATGACAATTAATCTTGGCAGATGGTGACAACATTAAAAAATACTTTAAATTTTGATGGTAGACATAATTATCATAAATGTATAATTCAATTTTAAATTATTAAACAATAATTACATTTTTAAAAGAAAAAATAACTAAATTTTTTAAAATAAAAATATTATAATTAAGTAATTTTAAAAATGAATAAGAGTATATGATCAAGTGGGAATCTGCGATCTTACAAGTATATGATCACCTGCGAATATTTTGAACAAGAAAAGGGTTAACAAGTATTTTATACATAATTGCAATAATGTACATGTATACTACAAATATATATATAATGTTAAATCGCACAATGTTGATATACAACGACAATGAATCTTGGCAGATGGGGATGGCATTAAAAAATACTTTAAATCTTGATAGTAGATATAATTATCATAAATGTATAATTAAATTTTAAATTATTACAAAATAATTACATTTTTAAAAGAAAGAAAATTAACCAAATTTTTTAAAGTAAAAATTAACTAAAAATATTATGAGTAAGTAATTTTAAAAATGAGTAAGTGTATATGATCATCTGCGAATATTTCAAACAAGATTTAGATCTGCAAAGATATCAAGAAAACAAGTACGTATTTTTATTTCACACATAGTTACAATAATGTATAGGTATAATACTACACACACACATATATATATATAATGTTAAATAGCACAACGTTGATATATAACGACAATGAATCTTGGCAGATGGTGATGACATTAAAAAGTACTTTAAATCTTGATAGTAGATATAATTATCATAAATGTATAATTAAATTTTAAATTATTACAAAATAATTACATTTTTAAAAGAAAGAAAATTAACCAAATTTTTTAAAGTAAAAATTAACTAAAAATATTATGAGTAAGTAATTTTAAAAATGAGTAAGTGTATATGATCATCTGCGAATATTTCAAACAAGATTTAGATCTGCAAAGATATCAAGATTAACAAGTACGTATTTTTATTTCACACATAGTTACAATAATGTATAGGTATAATACACACACACACACACACACACACATATATATATAATGTTAAATAGCACAACGTTGATATATAACGACAATGAATCTTGGCAGATGGTGATGACATTAAAAAGTACTTTAAATCTTGATAGTAGATATAATTATCATAAATGTATAATTAAATTTTAAATTATTACAAAATAATTACATTTTTAAAAGAAAGAAAATTAACCAAATTTTTTAAAGTAAAAATTAACTAAAAATATTATGAGTAAGTAATTTTAAAAATGAGTAAGTGTATATGATCATCTGCAAATATTTTAAACAAGATTTAGATCTGCAAAGATATCAAGATTATCAAGTACGTATTTTTATTTCACACATAGTTACAATAATGTATAGGTATAATACACACACATATATATATATATATATATATATATATAATGTTAAATAGCACAACGTTGATATATAACGGCAATGAATCTTGGCAGATGGTGATGACATTAAAAAGTACTTTTAATCTTGATAGTAGATATAATTACATAAATGTATTATTAAATTTTAAATTATTACAAAATAATTACATTTTTAAAAGAAAAAAAATTAATCAAATTTTTTAAAGTAAAAATTAACTAAAAATAATATGAGTAAGCAATTTTAAAAATGAGTAAGTGTATATGATCATCTGCGAATATTTTAAACAAGATTTAGATCTGCACAGATATCAAGATTAACAAGTACGTATTTTTATTTCACACATAGTTACAATAATGTATAGGTATAATACACACACACACACACACATATATATATATATAATGTTAAATAGCACAACGTTGATATATAACGACAATGAATCTTGGCAGATGGTGATGACATTAAAAAGTACTTTAAATCTTGATAGTAGATATAATTATCATAAATGTATAATTAAATTTTAAATTATTACAAAATAATTACATTTTTAAAAGAAAAAAAATTAACCAAATTTTTTAAAGTAAAAATTAACTAAAAATAATATGAGTAAGTAATTTTAAAAATGAGTAAGTGTATATGATCATCTGCGAATATTTTAAACAAGATTTAGATCTGCAAAGATATCAAGATTAACAAGTACGTATTTTTATTTCACACATAGTTACAATAATGTATAGGTATAATACACACACACACACATATATATATATATAATGTTAAATAGCACAACGTTGATATATAACGACAATGAATCTTGGCAGATGGTGATGACATTAAAAAGTACTTTAAATCTTGATAGTAGATATAATTATCATAAATGTATAATTAAATTTTAAATTATTACAAAATAATTACATTTTTAAAAGAAAAAAATTAACCAAATTTTTAAAGTAAAAATTAACTAAAAATAATATGAGTAAGTAATTTTAAAAATGAGTAAGTGTATATGATCATCTGCGAATATTTTAAACAAGATTTAGATCTGCAAAGATATCAAGATTAACAAGTACGTATTTTTATTTCACACATAGTTACAATAATGTATAGGTATAATACACACACACACACATATATATATATATAATGTTAAATAGCACAACGTTGATATATAACGACAATGAATCTTGGCAGATGGTGATGACATTAAAAAGTACTTTAAATCTTGATAGTAGATATAATTATCATAAATGTATAATTAAATTTTAAATTATTACAAAATAATTACATTTTTAAAAGAAAAAAAATTAACCAAATTTTTTAAAGTAAAAATTAACTAAAAATATTATGAGTAAGTGTATATGATCATTTGCGAATATTTTAAACAAGATTTAGATCTGCAAAGATATCAAGATTAACAAGTACGTATTTTTATTTCACACATAGTTACAATAATGTATAGGTATAATACACACACACACACATATATATATATATATATAGATAATGTTAAATAGCTCAATGTTAATATACAACGACAATGAATCTTGGCAGATGGTGATGACATTATAAGTAAGTAATTTTAGGCTCATCAGTTTCCCAACTTTTTATTTTAAAATGTTAAGTGAATCGTATGTCCAATTATGTTCACATTTAATCAACAATCTCGGTTATACACCTTATCTCAGTTCTTGCACTTTGATGACACGATGTATATTTTCCAATTGGATGGAAAAGCTCATCAGTCATAGCCAATATGTGGCTATTTACATCGAAATCTCTTTTTTCTTCAGAATAAGAACTAAAAGTTCCCCTATTATTATCAAGGAATATATCCCAGCTCTGTCCTTCTTTATCACCCCACATTAAATTGCGTCCGTTGTCTAATGTCACACCTAAGTATTGGTATAAATCCTGTTGCCCTTCATAATAGTTACCTACGCTCTTTGTAAAATGCAAGTGTTTCTCAGTCTCTGCAGTCTCAGCACTTTCATGATTAGCAGCTGTATGTAATTCTTCTTTAAACAGCATTTCTCGATGTTTTAAGCTTTCAAGCACACTATCTTCATTAGGAGGCACATTCCCACATATTGTTGGGTCACAGCTTTCAGATGAAAGTGCTTGTAGTTTTAATGGAGAACTACTTTCATACCAGGCAATATCATATTGTCTGCCTTGGAAAATATCTTCTACTGAAGCAAGGAAATCATTCCACTTTGGTTCCGAATCACTATTTGTAGTATATTGATCTGGATCACTTTCCATTAAGTGTTCCAGATCACAATAATCAAGTAACTTGTCCTGGTCATCATTTTCAGTTAATTCTTCTGAATCGCTATTTTCATTTAATTGTATCTCCTTAGTAGCAGAAATATTCATGTCCAAAACATTATGGTAATGAAAGGGGGGCGTAGAAAGCGTGTGAAATGGGGCGAACGAATCAGGAGCGTAAATAGCAGGGGCAGCAATACTAGGCTGAACATCCGAATCTGTTGTTGATGTTGATTGCGTCTCTTCAGAAGTACTGTTGTCACGTAAAATACTCTCTTCTATTACACAGCTAGGGTAAGGATTATAAACAGATGAAACTTGAGGAGGTGCATAAATAGCAGAGGGGAAATTGCCTACTACATTATTGTCACTCCAATATTGGTTTATCCCAGATTTATATGTATAAGATGCATTTGACAGTTGTGGAAACGTATAAAAATTAGGAGCTTGCCTAGGTGTTGGAGGAAAGTTCATATATGGGATATTTTGTCTCGGATAATGATAGGATTCTTCATTAAAAGATGGGCGATACATATTTGAATATCCTATCCTACTTGGAGCATTCTCCACAAACCCTTCCTCCTCTGGATCACTAATATCTGAATACATAGGTGGCTCAGGTTCTTTGCAATCCACGGACATTTCCTCCTCCCTCAGTAAATTTTCCTTAACATCTCCTGCAACATTTTTAGCATTTACTGTATCTGAAAATCCCTGGTTTCCCGTGTTTACATTGAATTTTTGAAAAAATATAGTTTCATTCAACGCATTGCTGGGTTTCAGATTATTCTGATACGTGATATTAACAGATTCTGCAATAGATTTCTCATCATTATCCGATGAAACGTTTTCATCATTATCCGATGAAACATTTTCATCAATATCCGATGAAACATTTTCATCAATATCCGGAGTCTTAATTAAGTTTGAGAAATCAGTTCTAGTAGTATTCAAGCATTGTTTTGGTTCAGCATCACTCCATCGTTTACTAAATGGAGTAAAAGGAGTCACTTCTACCATTTTTTCGGATTCAGAATCACTCAATTGTTGCACTCCAGATTGCATAAACGTGTTGTGCTCTTTCAGTTCATTCCTATTCGTCAATGGATTAATAGATGTTTCATTTTCTTCTACTGTGATGGATTCTTTATCATCTCCTACAAAATTTTTAGCATTTATTATATTTGAAACTTCGTGGTTTTCTGTGTTTTCCTCGAATTGATTAAATAATTTTTCTCCACTCATGGCGTTGTTCGATGTGAGATTATTTTCTGCTGTGGTATTAATAGATTCAGCAACACATTCACTCCATCGTTTTCTAAATGGAGTAAAAGGTGTCACTTCTACCATTTCTTCGGATTCAGAATCACTCAATTGTTGCACTCCAGATTGCATAAACGTGTTGTGCTCTTTCAGTTCATTCCTATTCGTCAATGGATTAATAGATGTTTCATTTTCTTCTACTGTGATGGATTCTTTATCATCTCCTACAAAATTTTTAGCATTTATTATATTTGAAACTTCGTGGTTTTCTGTGTTTTCCTCGAATTGATTAAATAATTTTTCTCCACTCATGGCGTTGTTCGATGTGAGATTATTTTCTGCTGTGGTATTAATAGATTCAGCAACACATTCACTCCATCGTTTTCTAAATAGAGTAAAAGGTGTCACTTCTACCATTTTTTCGGATTCAGAATCACTCAATTGTTGCACTCCAGATTGCATAAACGTGTTGTGCTCTTTCAGTTCATTCCTATTCGTCAATGGATTAATAGATGTTTCATTTTCTTCTACTGTGATGGATTCTTTATCATCTCTTACAAAATTTTTAGCATTTATTATATTTGAAACTTCGTGGTTTTCTGTGTTTTCCTCGAATTGATTAAATAATTTATCTCCACTCATGGCGTTGTTCGATGTGAGATTATTTTCTGCTGTGGTATTAATAGATTCAGCAACACATTCACTCCATCGTTTTCTAAATGGAGTAAAAGGTGTCACTTCTACCATTTTTTCGGATTCAGAATCACTCAATTGTTGCACTCCAGATTGCATAAACGTGTTGTGCTCTTTCAGTTCATTTCTATTCGTCAATGGATTAATAGATGTTTCATTTTCTTCTACTGTGATGGATTCTTTATCATCTCTTGCAACAGTTTTAGCATTTATTATATTTGAAACTTCGTGGTTTTCTGTGTTTTCCTGTAATTCATTAAATAGTTTATCTCCAATCAAAGTGTTGCTCGATTTTAGATTATTTTCTGCTGTGGTATTAATAGATTCAGCAACACATTCATCATCGCTTATATCAGAAAATTTACAGTAATTAGATTGTTCTTTATACTTAAAATCCGCTTGTTGGTTGCCTATGCCTTCTTTGGATACATAGGAAGATTGTTCTTTATGCATAAAATCCGCTTGTTGGTTGCCTATGCCTTCTTTGGATACATAGGAAGATTGCTCTTTATGCATAAAATCCGCTTGTTGGTTGCCTATGCCTTCTTTGGATACATAGGAAGATTGTTCTTTGTGCATAAAATCCGCTTGTTGGTTGCCTATGCCTTCTTTGGATACATAGGAAGATTGTTCTTTATGCATAAAATTCGCTTGTTGGTTGCCTATGTTTTCACTGGAAAATTCACAATCATTCAAAACATTGTTAGACTTTGAATTATTTTGATATGTGATATCAACACATTTCGGAATACATTTCTGACCAATATCTACTTCGTATATTCCTTGAGCCTGTTTTATTTTTGTTTCTGAGTTCTCTATTATGTTTGAGGAACCATTTGTAATAGTCACATTATTGGACCTATCTTTGGATTCAGTATCACTCCATTGTTTTCTAAGTGGTTTAAAAGCCTTGTACATTTTCTGGTTCTTCAACTCCGCAAGTGCATTAACAAAATTTTCATCCTGTGTACACGTCTCTTCAAATGTCATAAATTCCTTAAGGGTTTTTTCAAAAGTTTTAGCATTTATTATAAATGAATCTTCCTGATTTTCTGTGCTTTCATTAGATTTACTAGATAATTCATCGTCATTCAGAGCTTCGTTAGTTTTTTTATTATTTTGATGCATTTTAATATATTCTGCAATAGTTTTCTCAGTACTATCCTCTGAAAGTTCTTCATAAACAATACCTTGAGTCCATATAAAGTTTCGGGAATCAATTATGGTAGTTTCTTTACTGAAACATTTTTTGGTGTTGTTTCTAGATTTCATTAAAGTCTTGTACCTTTCAAATTCTGTCCTTTCCTTCCATTGAGTAGAAAAGTTTTGAATGTTAAAATAATTATCTTCTACTGGAATAACTTCTCTAACGTCTTCTTCAACAGCTTTAGCATTTATTATATCTGAAACTTCCTGGTTTTCTGTGCTGTCATTAAAGTTATTAGGTATTTTATCTTCATCCAGAGCTTTGTTATTATTTTGATGCTTATTAATATATTCTGCCATAATTTTCTCATCATCCGTCGTAATATCTTCATAAGTAGTCTCTAATATGATTGGGGAGCAAGTTCCAGTAGTCACATCATTCAAACGTTCTTTCGATTCAGGTGCATCTGACGCTTCTTGTTTTCCAAATTCTTCATTCAATTTATCAGTTAATTTATTGTAATTCAAATCTTCGCAAGATTTTAGATTATTCTGATGCATGATATTAATAGATTCGGCATTAGATGTATCACCATTATCTGCTGAAACACCTTCATAAACTTCGTGAGTCTCTGTTATGTTTGGGAAATCAGTTGTAATAGTTGCATCATTCAAATTTTGTTCATATCCATGATCACTGAATTGTTTTCTAGATGGCGTAGAAGAGGTAACATCATTCAAACTTTCTTCAAGTTTAGAAACACTCTGTTGTTTTCTAGATGACATAAAACAAAACTCGTTCTGTTCACTCTTACCCGATGATTGATTAATAAAATTTTCATGCTCTTCAGCACACATTTCCATCGTCATATGATTCTTAACGTCCCCTAACGTCGTAATATTAACATTTTCGGAATTAGATTTCTCATCATTATCCATTGAAATATCTTCATAAATTTGTGGAGTCTCTATTATGTTTGGGGAATCAGTTATAGTAATCACATCATTTACACTTTGTTCGTATTCCAAATCACTCATTTGTTTTCTAGATGGCTCAGAAGTGGTCACATCATTCAAACTGTCTTCTGGCTCAGAAACACGCCGTTGTTTTCTAGGTGGTGTAGAAGTAGTCCCATCGTTCCATTTCTCATGGGATTCAGAATCACTCGATTGTTCTCTAGATGACGTAGAAGTGGCCACATCATCTAGACTATCTTCAGATTCCGAATCACTCAATTGTTTTTTAGATGACATAAAAGTGCGGCACCCTTTCAATTCATTCCTACCCATCAATGGATTAATAAATTTTTCATCCTCTTCATATTTCCCTTCTACTGTCATATGATCTTTACCGTCTGCTGCAACAGTTTTAGCTTTTGCTATATCTGAAACATTTTGATTTCCTGTGTTTTCATTGAAGTTATTAAATGATATATGTTCTTTCAAAGTCTCGTTAGATTTTATATTATTTTTATGCATGATATGAATAGATTCTGCACTAGATTTCTCATCATTATCTGCTGAAATATCTTCATAAATTTGTGGAGTCTCTATTATGTTTGAAGAACCAGTTATAGTAGTCACATCATCCGAACTTTCGTCCGATTCGGAATCACCACATTGTTTTCTAGATTGCATAAAAGCCTTATGCCTGTTCAATTTATTCCTATACATCAATTGATTAACATAATTTTCCTTTTCTTCCGCTTTCATATATTCCTTACCGTCTCTTGCAACATTTTTAGCATTTATTATATCTGAATCGTCTTGGCTTTCTGTGTTTTCTTTTAATTTATTAAACAATTTATCTCCATTCGAAGCTTTGAGATTATTTTGTACTTCGGTATTAATTGATTCTGCAACATATTCATCATCGCATATATCAGAAAACTCAGAGGAATTACTTTTTCCGTCATCCATAGAATCCTCCTCTGCACTTAGCATATCTATATTATTTTGATCTTCATTAATAATATCTGGATAAACAGGCTTATTACACAGGCTGTAGTCCACAGGTTCCTCTTGTGTCATCAGCAAATCTGCCTTAACGTTTCCTGGAATATGCTGGAAACTTGCTGGTTGCTGGTTGTCGATGTTTTCGTTACAAAATTTATTATCATTCAAAATATATTGATAGTTTGGATTGTTTTGATGTGCGATATTAACAGATTTCGGAATAAATTTCTGACCAATATCTTCCCCATAAATCCCTTGAGTTTTTCTTATGTTTGAGAAGCCATTTATGTCATTAACAGTTTTTTCATTCCCTAAAAATTCCCCTTTTATTGACACGTCATCCTCAGCATCTCTTGCATAATTTACAGCATCAATTTTATCCGACGCTTCTTGTCTGCCATTGCCTTCATTGGTTGTATAATATAAAGTAGGGTCATACCAAGCACTGTTACATTTTTGATTATTATAGACATACGAAGCACTGTTACATTTTTGAATATTATAGTCATAACAAGCACTATTACATTTTACATTATTATAGTCATAACAAGCACTGTTACATTTTTGATTATGATAGTTGGGGTTTAGATTATAATGGTAATACCAAGGTCCGTAAGGTTTTAGATTATTAGGGGCATACTGAGCACTATTACATTGATTATTTTGATCTACGATATTAAGACGCCCAGCAGCATATTCCTCATTGCTTATATCAGAAAACTTACCAGTATCTTTGTTGTCCTGAGTATCCTCCTCCGCAGTTTGCGTATCTGCATTACTTTGCTCTTCATCACTGATGTCGGAATAAAAAGGAAGACGAAGTCCATGAAGCATTGATGGCCCACAATTCCTATTTTGATGCATGATATTAACAGATTGTGCAATAGAATTCTCCACTAAAACATCTCCGTAAATCTCTTGAGTTTGTATTATATTTGTGAAACCTGTTATAGCAGACAAATCATTCACTCTTTGTTCAGATTGAGTAACACTCAATTGTCTCCAGCCCCTCCACACTCTTCTAGATGATATAGAAGCATTGCATCCGTTTAGTTCTCTCCTACCTGTCCATTGACTAGTATGATTTCCGGTCTCTACATATTTCTCATCCTGTCCGCTAATTCTTTCTTTGGATGTATCATATAATTTATGTTCATACCAGACATTGTTAGATGTTAGGCTATTTCGATTGACGTTATCATCAGATTCCGGATCATTAATTTCTGAATATAAAGGTTCAGGTTCTTCGTAATCCAAAGAACCCTCCTCCTCCCTCGGCAAATTTTCCTTAGCATCTCTTGCAACATTTTTAGCATTTATATCTAAAACTTCCTGGTTTTCTACATTTTCATTAAACGTATCTTCATTCAAATCCTTTTTAGATATTAAATTATTCTGATACATGTTGTTAACAGGTTGCTCTAGGGATTTCTCACCTATATCCACAAACACTTGTTGATAAACTGCTTGAGTCTCTATAATGTTAGTGAAACCAGTTAAAGAAGACACATAATTTCTACATTCTTTTCTTGATGTTATAGAAGTGTTGCATCCTCTTGATTCATTTCTATTTGTTATTTGATTAGTGGTGTTGTTGTTATTCACATACTCCCGTTCCAATGTCATAGATTCAATAACATTTCTTGCAAGAGTTTTACCATAAACTATATTTGAGACTTGCTGTTGGTATTCGTAATTTATCAATTGTAATTCATTTTCATTCGTCTGTGATTCAATACAATTTGAAGTAGGGATGGATGCTTGTTTTTTCTCAACTACCAAATTAATAGGTTCCAAGACGGATGACTCACTGTTATCTGTTGAATTATTTCTGTAAATATTTTCACTTTTCTTAACATTCATAAAATCTTCTATGGCTGTCATATCATTCCTGTTTTCTTCGTGCTCAGTAATATTGGTTTCGTTTTGTATCGATTTTGTAGACGTGGATTCTTTGACATCATTATTATGTAATAATTCATTGAAGAGTTCTTTCCTTTCTTCTGAATCATCTTCCTCTTCTGTTAGTATATCTTCATAATCATCTCCTGCGATATTTTTAGCTACAAATACATCTGATACATCTTTGTGATCAGAAATATCCGATTTGTTACTAAATGATGAACAAGATTCATCTTTTCCTATTTTATTCTTTCCCTTGACCTGCAAATGCATGTACTTTTCTTCCGTAGTAGAACCACTCTTTAATTCTTCATTTGCTATTGGAGCATTTTCAAACAAGTAATAGTCATTTTTGTTCTTATCTTCTAACATCGCTATTTGTTTTTCTACTGTTCGGCTCTCAGAATTGTTATGTTCATTTAACGATGCAAAATCTTCATTAGAGTTTGAGCTTTCATCAGTAGCACTCGCTGATAAATCTTTGCAAAATTCTGCACTTTCTCTTTGGTTATCTTTGGGTGAGAAACATAAAAGTTCATTATTTCCAAAAGTTTCATTTTGTTCTTTATTTTCTTTTAACGATGCAAAATGTTCATTAGAGTTTGAGCTTTCATCAGTAGCACTCGCTGATAAATCTTCGCAAAATTCTGCACTTTCTCTTTGGTTATCTTTGGGTGTGAAACATAAAAGTTCATTATTTCCAAAAGTTTCATTTTGTTCTTTATTTTCTTTTAACGATGCAAAATGTTTGAGCTTTCATCAGTAGCACTCGCTGATAAATCTTCGCAAAATTCTGCACTTTCTCTTTGGTTATCTTTTGAGAAACTTAAAAGTTCATTATTTCCAAAAGTTTCATTTTGTTCTTTATTTTCTTTTAACGATGCAAAATGTTCATTAGAGTTTGAGCTTTTCAGTAGCACTCGCTGATGAATCTTCGCAAAATTCTGCACTTTTCTTTGGTTATCTTTTTTAAAAGTTCATTATTTCTTTCATTTTTTCTTTATTTTCTTTTAACGATGCAAAATGTTCATTAGAGTTTGAGCTTTCATCAGTAGCACTCGCTGATGAATCTTCACAAAATTCTGCACTTTCTCTTTGGTTATCTTTGGGTGAGAAACTTAAAAGTTCATTATTTCCAAAAGTTTCATTTTGTTCCTTATTTTCTTTTAACGATGCAAAATGTTCATTAGAGTTTGAGCTTTCATCAGTAGCACTCGCTGATAAATCTTCGCAAAATTCTGCACTTTCTCTTTGGTTATCTTTGGGTGAGAAACTTAAAAGTTCATTATTTCCAAAAGTTTTATTTTGTTCTTTATTTTCTTTTAACGATGTAAAGTCTTCATTAGAGTGTGAGCTTTCATCAGTAGTACTCACTGATAAATCACTATAGAATCTAACATTTTCTGTTTGATTATCTTTGGACGAGAAACTGAAAAATTGCTTGCTGCCAAAAGTTTCATTTTGTTCTTTTTTATTTTCTTTGATTTCAGAAGTATTTTCTTCTATAGCAGAAACAGCAGTTTGATTTGTTGTTAGACAGATACTGCTAGCAACAGGTGTTTGTGTTCGTTTTAAAACTGAAATATCATCAAAACAATTTTCTACGTCTTGGGTATGCGCAGTTCTCAATCTTTTAAGAGTTCCTTCGTGTTCTTGTAATATACCTTTTTCCTCTTCTGATATTTTCCTTTTTAAAGATTTGGGTGTTTCTCTTTTTGTCATTACATCTGATTTTTGATGTGGCAAGTTTGTTTTGAAAATTTTAGCCTTAGGGCCTTTTTCTAACAAAATTGGTGATTTAGATACCTCTCTTTTTAATGTATTAACTGTGTCATCTTGCTTTAGATTAAATGTCTTTTCCACGGTTCTCACAAATAAACCATAATAACTCTTTCTCACCAATGCGTTTTCATTCCAGTTTTTACGCTTCTCTGGAACTATGCGATTCATGACTTCGTGATTTAGTTCATCTAGAGCATTACATATCCTTAACCATTGTACTTCCATTTGAATATCTGATATATTGCATATTTCCATAATCCATTCCACTAATTGCTTATTCGGTATCCTAACTAGGATTTTATCACTGTCAAAAATCAAAAAATCCTCATCGATATTTTTTTCGTGCAGCATAGATACCATTCTGTATGCGTACTGATCATTTCTTAGCACTTCCACATATGCTCGAAATATTTCAAGGTACATTACAGGGACAAAATGCGCAACGGTTCTTTTTTCAGTATCTTTTCTCTCATATAAAGTCGGTGCACATATCTCATTTTTCTTTTCATTTCTTGTTCTCCGAGGATATTTTCTCGGTTCCTTCAAAACAACATCTTTCTTTTCCTTTCTTGTTCTCCGAGGATATTTTCTGGGTTCCTTCAGAGAGACTTCTTTCTTTTTCCTCCCCCTTTTTTTCATTTCTCCTCGTTTTATATTTCTCAGCAACTCAGTTTCTTGTTTTTTCTGTCTCTTCGGGGCTCCTCTTTGTTTTCGCAACACAACTTTCTTTTCCTTTCTTATCCTTATTACAGCTTTCCTGCGTTCCCGTAACAGAGCTTCTTTGTACTCTGGCATTTCATCACACCTTTCAAGGTAGACACGGCAGTATCGATCAAGAAAAGCCATTTTTGGTTTTGGGGGCCTTCCTCTTTTTTTTCTTGGCCTGACCATTTTTTAAGTTTTGATGCCTGAAAAGATAAAAAAAAAAAAAAAAGAGTTAAAATGTGACAAAGTATACACTATTAAAGCATTCAAAAAGGGCTTTTCAATTTCCGCTTTTACTGTTGTATTAAGGGATCAAGAGCTTAAATAATTGCTGTCAAATAAAAGCAAAATAAAGGACCATAAAAATTATGCGTTCTCTATTATTACACAATTTCATTCATTCATTCATTTTTTTTTTTTTTTTTTTTTGCATAAATCAGAAGGCAAAAATTTGCCAATTTTACAGTATTTCCCAGACAATAAAAAAGTTATTTTAACAAGATTATCTGAAACATTCTTAACATTTTCTGAAAGATCATAAATTCCAAAAATTATTCATTATAGTTTGTCAACTCTATAATATTTAACAGAAACATTTGTGAAAAAGTTATAAAGTACGCATTCAATGATTAAATATACTGAACTCGTATTCAGTTGTAAATACAAAGGTAGGCATTTTGAATTTCATGACATGAATAAACTAAACATACTTTTGTATTATAAAAAAACCGTTCAAGAAGGTTACTGTGTTTATTGAAATAAAACATGCGTAAGGCAGGTAAGGCTCCCGGTGGAGATGCATGTAAGGAGTGATAAAGATCTCGCCTTGTGATTCCTTTTTGTCAGTGCAGTAACTAGACAGGTACAACAAGCGCCTCCACACAGAACCCACTTGAAAGGAGTCCTAAAATGCTGTTCACAAGAAATTATATTTTTAAAATTTTCCATCTTTCTACTGCACGGTTTGGCGATCAGATTTTGCCTTACTTAGAGCCTAGATATCTCTGCTCACCAACATGAACAGTTGAAGAAATGGCAGAACTGACTGATATATGCAAAAAATAATAATATTAAGATTATTTGGCAGCAATATTTCACGTATTTCATTAACAGACACGTTACGAATGTGTTTGGATAACCCAATCATTGTTGTTATGTTGGGTTTTTATTATTTCTGTAGGCAATATCTTTGTATAGTGAAGTGATTTACAATGTTAAGTTTTTATGCACTTAAAGACTATTTCGTTAAATGCTTTTTAATGTACCATTTGAGTTTTATAGTAAGATTTTAATATCTACTATATATAATTCCCGTGTCACGATGTTTGTTCGGGATGAACTCCGAAACTAAGAATCCGATTTTAACTTTTTTTTTTTTTTAAATGTGTGTTTTGTTCCAACTTAAGAGATAGGATAGTTTTTATTCATATTTTTTTTTTATATTTAAATGCAAAATCGGTTAAAATCTACCCATGAGGAAGTCTCTAATCTTGCAACCCTGAATTTTCGCCAATTTCTTTAGGGTTGCAATAGTGTAGAATTAGAGGAATTTGTAACTTCCTTTTCCGAACAATATAATGACTATTTTATAGCTATTTCGATAATTAATTGCAGAATTCTTATTTGCACTAATTTCAACGTTGGAGTAAAAAGTTTGTTCACTCAGACGAAAGACATACCACAATAAAAGGTAAGTTAGATGGCGCCGTGTACTAGACCTTAGAGAGCAAAAGTACTCCCAGAGGAGCCGCAAATCCAAACGCTGCTTTGGCCATCGTAAACTATGTAACCCTGTATACGTGAGTGTCTTATTTTATTGGCAAAAAGAGAACTGAGCCAAACTCGTTTTGGCGATAATCTTTATTGGGTCGCTTGGGTTTTAATGCCTCTTTTGCTCTCTAAGCTCAGGAATAGTATTGAGTCGCATTGACATGCCGTATTCTCGAGAGTGCAAATTTTTTTAAAAGCATGTTAAATACATATAAACAAGATTGATAAAAATAAACAAAAATTAATAAATAAATAAAATTGTACTAAAAAAAAAAACTATAGATTAAAATTTTAAAAAAATTAAATGATTACAATTTAAATGATTGCAATTAAATGTAAAACTAAATTAAATTTATCATAAAAAGAAATTCAAAATGCAAATAAAACAGTAGTAATAATTATATCGTAGAGAGAATTTTACATTTAATTTGAAATTATCTTGCATTTTTATGTATAAAATACAGATATTTGCTAATATTAAATAAACCAAAGAAAAATTTTGTTCTCTTTATAATTTATGCAAATAATCACGAAAATATTAAATTTCAATTAATAAATCAAACGTTAGATAATTTGTTTTAATTAGATTTCAAAATCTTTTAATGTGTCTTGAAAATTTTTTTTTATAAAATAGCATAAAAATTAGTTTCATTATATAAAAAGCAATCTGTTTATTGTGTATTCTCGAGAAAGCAAATATGATTTCCTATATATTTTTCCATTGTCATCTTATTAAAATTTATTTTTAAAATATGTTTTATAATTATTCAAATATAACATGAAGCTTGCAATAAGTAACTAATGAGGATGTAATTTATAACATTTAAACAAATTAAAACTCTTAAAATCGCAAAAAAAAAAAAAAAAAAAAAAAAAAACGTTCACTTTATTTAATAAACCCTAAAGCTTAACATTTCTTGTAATTTGAAAAAATTCACAGATATTATGCTTTTTTAGTAGATAAGTACTATATTCAATTTGATAAGCTTTTATTTGGAAAAAAAATATTCTTGAAGATTGAAAATGAAAATATAAAAAAAAATTTGACAATTTATACAGTATAATTATGGATTCAAATAAGAACATGATCAGAAATATGGCAATTCTTTTACTTTTTATCATAAAAAATTATATTTCATATATAATTAAATAGGCTTATCCGCGCTGTAATTCACGATTAAATAGAAAGAAATGTAGAGAAAAAAAGAAATCGGATTTCTTATTTTAATTTCTTTTTGCATAATTTTTAAGTATTAAGAAATGAAGAACATGTTCTCTTATTTATCTTTAGTTACGTACATCAAAAGTTAATATATAAATATAGTTCTACGAATCATAAAAACAAGTTATATATGTTTTATTACATACTCATTAAATATGAGAAGAAAATCTATTTTTAATTCACAGGCACATTTCAGAAAATTTTCACAACGGCTCTCAGAATTACCATGCATAGATTTTGTTTTAATAACAATAAAAAAGGGCGATTAAATAGTTTTATACAAACATCATACATAGAATACGTTAAGTAACCTTGCGATTCAATATTTTTAGCCATTTCTAATAGTAATATAAAGTAAGTAAATATTTAAATGTGAGATCAAACAGACAAAAAAGTTGCAGAATGTTAGGATCAAATGAGAGAGCATATAGATATATATTTTTTCGTATTTATGATTTTATTTCTTTTTAGTTTATTAATTTGTTTATGTATGTAATATATATATATATATATATATAAAACTTTTATAAATTTCATTGCCTTTTTTTTCTCTCAAGCTAAACTGTTGCTCCTGTAGCATGTTTTTCTCACACTAATAACAATGAAATGGCCAACGGCTTACATTACTGACTTATTGTAATAGGTCCCCTTTATTGGGCTGTTATAAAATTGGAGATCTGAGACCATCCACAGCAGCTAAAAGTTATAGGGAGGCTGGTTTGTTATTGTGTTCCTTTGTAATTTTTTATTACTACGTCCGGTCCATTCAACTGATTCCTAGAATGGGAAATTTCTTCTGCTTAGTGTTTTTGAACGGGAAATTATATACTATATAGTGTTACTCTTACTATATAGTGTTCTGATATTTGACTTTTTATTTTTAGCTGTTTTAAATCCAAGTTTTTTATCATTTTAAATTTTCCTATTTTGATTTTTTTTATTTTTTACTTCATTCATTTTTTTGTTCTTTAATTTTTTTTTTTGTCTCAATAAATGTTTTTAAATCGTTCCTGCATCTTCAATCACATTAATTTATTCCCATCATAGTAGAAGTTCTGTTAGCACTGGCACTCAAGCTTATTTAACGTCGTCTGTGAAATGGAATCAAGAAAAAAATTTCTTGTGTAACAATTTGAATTATTAGAAAATCGAATTTTTGTAAAATTTTCGTATAGTACTTGTGGGTTATAGTTTATTTTATTTCGTTTTCTGGTCTTACAGTCCTTAGTATAATCTTTCATAATTCTGACTGCTCTTAATTGTCCAGTTTCTTAAACAACTTATCAACCAATCTAATTCAAATCAAAAATAAAAATAACCCCAAAAGAAAATTAATAAATAATTTTTAAATAAAATAAAATAAAAAAAACTTTTCAAATCAAATAAAACTGCTTACAATCTGAAATTATCCATTATCGTACAATTTCTTTTATTATTTGCAAATTTGTTCTTCTAACTTATAGTGCAACGCAGTTGATTAACAAAATTAATTAGCATGGTTAATTAGCCTCTAACTCGCTTTTTAAATCGAAATTTCATAACGGAAACCAAGATTTTTCACGCAATCGATACAGTATTAGAAATTAGTATTTGTTAATTTTTTTATAGAGATCTGATTAAAAGTTTTGGAGATATAGGGGTTCAAGAACTGACTTTCATAATAATATATGAAAATTTCGTTTAATGAACGATAACTTTGGTTCGAATTAATAATGTTTTTTTAATTTTTAAGGCAATCGAAAGAAAAAAAAAATTCCAAAATTAAAAATATTAAATTTTAAATACCGTTGTGAATAAAAAGGAATTATAGCATAATAAATATTTATGCCGATGCCATTCTAGTGCCGCCACACCTGATATAAATTTTTTTCAAATAATTATTTTGAAATGGTGAAAAAAAGGGCAATTAGGTACCCGATTTCAAATTTAAAAAAAAATATATAAATATTATATATCTTTTGTACAAACGAGTTAACGCTGATATCGCATGATCAAAGTTGGAAAGCGGAAAATTAACTAAGAAATAATTTGATTTATGTTTTTAATTGATTTCTTTATGAATTTAATTAGATGTTCTCACTTTGGAAACATATATTGTTGTTATTATTATGATTATTATTTTTTTAAATTTAGTTTTATGTAATTCTGAAGCGAAAATGATTAAAATTTGACTTCATAAAACATTAATAAATAAAACAAAAACACGTTCCACACATAATTTTTAATATGTATATTTTATGCATAAAATAATTAATCATTTACTGTATTTAAAGCTTTTGAAATATTTTTTCTCTTTAAAACAGAAATGGGTCGGCCTTTGATTTAATATAAAATTAGTTATATTAAAAAATTATTAAATGTTTTCTATTATATTTAAAAAGTATTAGAATGATCCTTAAAACTATTTTGCACAGATATAAGTAGTAGCTATTTTGCACAGATATAAGTAGTATAATTTAATTTTTTATAATATGCGCATAATTGATATTGATTTTCTAATACATATTTCACAATATTTTCGTGCTTTTCTCCCCAATAATATGCATATTTATTTCTGCATAGTATGTACTTATTTAGATATGACCTGGCATTGCCATCTATAATAAACATTATAAGACATTTAATTTGTTATGTTGTGTTGCAAAGAAACAAAGGATTATTTCAAATTATAGTTCCACAAAATTAAAAAAAAATAATAATAAAAAGTCAACATATAATATATAAATTTTACACAGTATCATTTACGCAATTTTTTTTCACTGCAAATCAGTGACCATTTTATTCCACTTACGTATATACGAGTAATCCTTCCATGAATAATAAGTTAGTTTATGAAAAAAAGTAAACGTAAAAGTAATTCGGTTAAGAATGGGTTTGGTCAGGGCCGGATTTCCCAATAGGCTAACAAGGCTTCAGCCTAGGGCCTCAAGATCAAGAGGGGCCTACATTCAAATTGTTAGCAAAATTAAAATTACATTATTCTAAAAACAGTAAACACTAATACACTGAATCGAAAATAAGTAAAAATTCTACACATATGACGAATAAACAAACATAAAAATGACGAGGTTGTCTTCATTAAGTATTTTGGGCATCGAAAATAAAACCTTCAGAAAAATAGATTTTGATGAACTTATAGAAGAATTCTGTGTGAAAAAGTTTAGAAAGAAATTCTTCTAATCTACTATTTCGAATTAATGTATACTTGGATTAAATCTGTTCTTAAATGAAATAACTAATAACATAAAATTTAATATGATATACAATTTGATATTTTCTTTTATGTGATCTGGATTTTGTTTCAATGAAGCTCTATTTTTGGTTTAGTTTAAAACTTAAAATTCATAACAATTCATACTTAAACTTTAAATGCGAATTATTATGAAATAAATTTATCTGAATTGAATTTGCTTTAATCTTCAATGTATTGAATATATTTTATTTAATTTGATAGAAAATAGGATAATTTTTATTGCATATTTTATTTTCGTGGGCAAAGATTTTTATTATTTGAATTTTGTTTCTTTGTAAATGTTGTGCGTTATGTTTGATTAGTTATTGTTACACGTACTATATATGGTGCTGAGAATAAATGTCCAAATAACGGTTCTCGACTTTTTTTTTTTTGCCACATTTTTTTATAAAGATTAGTACCAATCACAACATGTTTCATTTAACATGTTGATATATATCACAGTAATGATGTATTTTATTATCTCTCATGTAATTTACAAACTTAAAAATGAGAGGTGAAAGGGCCTCATAAGTGGAATAGCCTACGGCCTCTTTTCATCTAAATCCGGCCCTGGGTGCGGTTAATAATAGTAAAATGGTTAACAATAAAATTAAGCAAATTCTTTTTATTAAATATCAAAAATTGTAATCCTTTAAAAATATAATCAAGTGATATTTTACTGGATTTGAACTATAACAATTTGAGTAAAATAGACAAAATATATGTATCTAAGTATATATATATATATTTAGATATATAATAAAGTGATGGCATTGGAAATTTGAAAGAGAAGAATTTTCTTTACTTGCCATTAATGCAACATTTTATAATGATTACTTAAAATTTCACCATAAAACTTTTACAATAAAAACTTCATATTATGCAAAGGATTAATAAAGGATGTGTTATTCGTTTTGGCATTTTTTCTTCCATTTGTAAGTTGACTTTCAACAAATTTATCTAAAGATGCGAGCCATGGTATCTATACAGATTTAGGATGTTACAATTATTTTATTTTTAATAAGTATATTTTTTAATTCATTGATTTCCTGGAACAACTTGTTTCGCTCCTATTAATATGCATAAATAATCTGCGTTCTTCTTTGATCTACAAATGCAATACCTTTTGATATTTGTGTTTTTCAATTTCGTAAATGCAAGTTATCATGCACAATTTCTTTCTATCATTTCAGCTTTTTGAGGGCCCTAAATATGAAACACTTGTCATATAACGTTTTAATTTTAAGCACGTTATCGTGGGTTTGTTTGACGGTGTTTCTATGCTTAATTTATGCACATGATAAATTAAGCCGCTGTTGTTATGCAAAATTGATCATCTTTCTAGTTCATATCTTGTTATTTCTCCTTTGATACTTGTATTGATATGTTAAATTCTTATATCAAAATACTCTCATCTATAGGAGGTCACAAAAAGTTTCAATAAAATATATTTGTTCAGATTTCTATAATGCTTTACAGAGTATTTTCAAGTGTCAATAATTATATATAGTAATATGCTTGCATTTTAATGTATTTGATAATATTGTTTTATTAAAAAAATTGAATAATTTTGAGTATTTGTTTTAAAAAATATTAACAGGAAATATATCTCAGTACCTTACTATTATTTTTTATATTGTTTTTGCTTTTATTATAAAACTAACTTAATAAAACTAATTAACTTCTTATATTTTTTTAAATTCTTATATATTTTGAATTAAAAATGTCGAGCTCTTACCCTTACATTATACTCTTTCTCTATCATTTAAATTTATTCGTTCCCTTGTACCAAGCATGTGTGAGAGTTAAGAGAAATTGTGAAATCAACCATAAATCGTACCTTATTATATAATAATATGATATATATTTAATATATATCATATTATTATATAATAAGGTATTTATTAATTATAATAATAAGGTATTTATTACTTATTTAGATAATTTAAAATCTGTATAATAATATTAATAGTAATAATATTTAATAGGGAACAGATACATATTTAGATATTATTGTATATAATTGTTTCAGATGGCACTCAACATAATTAATTAAAATAAACATCATTTTAAACAATCGTTTTCATTATCTTAATACTTACTCAATGGACGATAAATGTGGAGGGGATATAATCAGCAAAAGTAAACAAAATGAACAAGGACATACAAATAATATCCTTTGCCGTAATGGATACTTATTTTGATACTTCAACTATTCTACAATTCATTATATAAGAAATATTTCCTTGAGAAAAAATTTAATTGTTAAAACATTATTCGTATACAAATTCAATTATGATAACACAATCAATAAAAATTGCAAAATACAAGTTAAAATTCATAATTATTAAAAGAATCAGTTTTCATACACGATAGAAACGGAAGGAAAAAGGAACAACATGTGTTGTATTTGATTAAGAATTCTAAAATGAAATGTGGTCTACAAGATAATATAATATACACAATATAATTTTAAAGAAAGATGATGAATTTTAAGGATTTTTTTAAACGTGTGAAAATGAAGTAAACTCCGCAATTATTTGATATAATGATAAGATTAAAATTTTATAAAAGGTATTATAATAGTTGCAAGTTGAAAATCAAGGGCATTTTATTTTAAAAACTTTTGTTATTTGAAAAACAAAGAATTTGAGTTATAAATTTGAGTGATTTGAATATTGTCGAAAAAAAAATTGATGAATGGTACTTTTAAGTTGGAAGTTATTTAAAGAAAACAAAACAAATAAATAAGTGTTTATATTAAAAAAGGAGAATTTAAAGCACAATAACATTTTTATGTATGCACATTTGTTTTTATTTACATTTAAAAGTTGGTTTTAATTATTTCTTATTTGAATTTTTATGCATTTTGTATTCATTCAAAACATCATAATACCAATATTTCTGTTCTAAATGCTTTGAAACTTCATGTAAAAGTTTTCTTTAAATGTATGAAAGGAATAGAACATGAAAATTAACCTAAATTCATAAATTATTTTTATTTTAGTTTTTAAGCTAAGAATTTTTGTAAATTTGTAAAAAAAAGTTTGTGTCGACAAACTTTAAGCATACAAAAATGTATAAATAATTAAGATATAAATTTGAAAACAGTATATTACCTACATAAGGATATTCCCAGCATAAAAATACTTGCAAAGGAAAAAAGCTATTCATGTTTTATTTATTTTTGAATTATCAAATTTTGCAACAATATCACATTTTTGCAATGTTTATCCATATTAGAATAAATTGTATAAAAAATAGTTAAAGTTGATATTTTTAAGTGAAATTTAAAGGTTTTGAATATATTAATCAAAACACTTGCAAAAAGGCTGAATATTTTAAATCCAGGTCATTTCATATTAAAAAGCCTTTGCAAATAGGAGGAAGTTGTAAAAAAAAATTTTGTCGAGCAAATTTTAGCTTTTTCAAAACAAAGCTCAGAAAATATTTAGAGCTTTAAGGAAAAATAAAACTATATTTTTTAATAAATAAGACTATGAACTTGATAATTCAATGGCATTTTAATATATTTACAATATTTTTAAAAGTAATATCTCTAATTAAAAGTTGTTTTTAGCTTTTTCTCAGGATGAATTTTTATGCATTTTGTTTTCATGTGAAACACCATAACACAAATAATTTTGATCTAAATGCTACAAAACTTTGTATTTATGTTTTTCATAAATGTTTACAGGGAAGAGACTATAGATACATAAATATTTTTTATTTTAATTGTTAAACTTGGAATTACATGCAAATTTTGGAAGAATTTTGTGTCGACAGCTTTTAAACTAGCACAAAATAATAAAGATATAAATTTACCAGAGGTCTATTTCCTGTAGTGAAAACAAATACAAAAACAATTAGAAATTTTAAAAATATTGATTTGATTTTGAGTTATCATGTTTTGTAACAGCATCAATTTTTGGCCATTTTTACCCTTATTTTAGCTTATAAAAACTTTAAAAAAATAATAATGAAATTCTTTTATGTGAAATCATTAGTTTTTAGATACGTTCAATCCAAAAATTTGTGCCAAGATAAAAAATTTCAATAATTTCAAAAAAATTCCTTCGAAGGTGTTCGTGTACCTTAAACGATCGTTTGCATTTGTATTTTATTGTGAATTTTTTTAAAATCATTTATTATTATATCCCGATTTTATTTTAATTGTATTGTATTTTTTCAATGCGCATTCAGCATTGAAGCTGCCATTAGACATTCACAGTAAACCAAACGCAATGTGTAATATTTAAAAAAAAAAAAAAAAAAGCGGAATGGCTGCAGTGTTGCAAAAAGTTCAATTATTGTCTGGGATGAGTGTACTATGAGTCATAAACATTCTCTTGAGGCATTTCACAGAACTATGCAAGATTTAAACGGCAATACGGCCGTAATAAGATTTAAACAATAAACGGCTGTTTTACTACTATCTGGTCAGACATTACCTGTCATTCATTACCTGTCCGGCAGACATTACCTGTCATTCCTCGCTCTACGTTTGCTGATGAGATTAACGCATGTTTAAAACAATTATTTTTATGGAAAAACGCTGAAACACTTCGATTGACCATGAATATGCGAGTACAACTACATAATGATCCATTGGAACAAGTATTTTCAAATCAATTACTGGATATTGGAAACGGTACAATCAGACATCAAAATACATAATGTATCCAATTGCCAGACAATTTCTGCTCTGTTGTTCATTCAAAAAATGAACTAATTGAGAGTGTATTTCCGGATATTATTAATAATCACTTAGACCATAATTGGCTCAGTAATCGTGCAATTTTGGCAGCAAAAAATGTTGATGTTGAGGAAATTAACTGTCAAATACAAAATTTATTGCCAGGCAATCTGATGACTTTTAAGTGAATCGACACCATTGCTAATGAAAACCAGATCGTCAATTTTCCGATTGAATTTTTAAATTCTCTGGATATGCCAGGAATGCCGCCACACCATCTTCGTCTGAAAATTGGTTCACCGGTCATTCTATTGCGTAACTTAAATCCACCAAAATTATGCAACTGTACACGATTAGTCATCAGAAGAATTACCGGAAACGTACTTGAAGCAACGATATTGACTGGAAAGTTTAAAGGCGAAGTCGTCCTGTTACCTCGAATTCCTATGATACCATCAGAATCTACAATACCTTTCAAAAGGCTACGATTTCCGATATGTTTGGCTTTTGTGATGACAATAAATAAGTCGCAAGGGCAGACAATGGCTATTTGTGGCTTGGACTTGGAGAATCCGTGTTTCTCCTATGGGCAGCTGTATGTTCACGTGTTGGAAAACCATCGAATTTATTTATTTTGACGAAAGACAGACTAACAAGAAATATTGTTCATCGCTTAGTTCTTAGTTAAATGAAAGTAATGATTATTAAAAATTAAATTACGTGAAATAATTATAAAACAGCGTTAAAAATCAACATTATCTACCTCATTCATTAAATTAATAAAAATTAAACATTTTCTATTCGTTGAAGCTTAAATTGATCTTTTCATCATTCTTTACCAATGCAATAATTCTTTACCAATCACTTCCAATCAATTATAGTATCTAATAATTGAACGAAATACAAGAAAGCCACAGCAACGCGTGGCCGGGTCTTCTAGTTAATTTAATATGTAACGAATTTTTAGTTCTTATAATTTTTTGTTAAATGTCTGGTTGAAAAAACAACGGAACATCTTATACGAGAACATCCAAGTAAATGATATTTCGTCAATTATAGATAATAATTAGTAAACAGTTTACAGTTTTATACTTGTACAGGCAATATGTTAAAAGTAATATTCTTTTTGTTCAATCTTAGTTTTAAAATGTCTAAGAAATTTCTGGGTGCATAAAAGAGAAATATAACGGCCTGATAATTTGATGAACGCAAGTCAATGTCGTAACAGTTTATTAAATGGCTAAGAACAGATATATCAGAGAACGGAGGAAGTACAGATGTCCAATCTAACACAACTTCACAAACTGATCACATAACACTACATTTAACAACTACCACTTCAATGAATGACAATTCTGAAAGAAGCAAACACAAGGAGGCAGTGCTAGAAGAAAAAATATACCGTTTCACAAGATATTTTATTACAGTTGCCCCATAATAATTCAAAAGAGGACGAGCTTGCACAAAGTACTAACTTGTACTTAAGCCTGTTCAAAGTACTACTCACAAATCGATAATATCGTATAAAGTATATGCTCTACTGTTCTAGAAGAAATACTACTAAATTTACTCACAAATCGATAATATCGTATAAAGTATGTGCTCTACTGTTCTAGAAGAAATACTACTAAATTACAATACCATTCCTGCTCAGCTATTACGAACAACATAATATACGCCCTTATCGCACATGGTCCAGATCAAGGCGAAACATTAACTTTAACATGTTGAAGCATGTTATTTAATTTTGTTTTAAACACAGCCTTTGAATTAATTTTTTATCCATGAAATATATGGGTATTGTCTTCGGGAGAGGTGTTTTTATTTTCCTTGACCTCTTTTAACTATTCTTATTTATTTTTAAATTTCTTTCACGAGCTTTTTTATACATAACATTTATTTAAATTTCTTTAACGGGCCAATATTTATGTAATTCGATAATGTAAAGTTGTTCTAAAAGATCGTCTGGTGAAAGTAAAGACAATGTTATTCCAAAGTGAAAATACGATTTTTCAGGAAATGAAAATCATTTGGATTTCTAATCTTTTATTATTTAAGATTGCTGTTATGTGTTGTGTTCTTACATATAACTCTAATTTTACAGATAAGCTGTAAATCGGCCCAGCCGATTATGGATAACCCGTATATCAGCCCAGCCGATTATATATATTTTTTTAATATTTTCTAATGACTTTTAAAATTTCTTATTAACAATTTTCATTTGAAAAATCTCTTTTCCACTTTGAAATAAAATTGTCTTCGCTTTCACCAGACGAACTTTTAGAACTATTTTACATTAATTAATTATATAAAGAATCTTTATGGATAACCTGTATATCGGCCCAGCTGATTGTATATATATTTTTAAAATTTTCAACATTTCTGTTTAATTTTTTTATTTAAATTTTTTAAGACTTATTATTTCATTATATAAAAGTTTCTGTACTTACAAAAACTATCTAATAGAGAGTTTTTGCATATCTTTTTTTTTTTTTTTTTTTATCGTCCCATACTTTTTTTCTTCTTAGCGCGCATGCTCATCGGAAACAGCATTATTGTTCTTGTATGTCAGAAATATTGCACTACTGCACTTGTGATTAGAAAACGTTTTTGATAATGTTATTTAAAGAAATATTATTATTTAAATATATTTTATTAAAATAAAAAGTATGTTTATAAAAAGAATAAATTGTTATTTATTTTTCTTATTCAAAATAAAACATTTGGATTTATCTCCGAAATCAACGACGACGAGCAACGAAAACACATATATGATCTTCTACGAATCACAAAAGTAAGTTTTTCAGTCTATTTCTTGTATTAAAAATATTCTATAATATAGTTTAGATTCTTTGCATTATATTTAATGTTATTTCATTCAAAAATTCCAATGATGGTCTGTTAAAGCTTAATAAATTTCCATTTATATAATATAATAAGTTTTGCCTATAGTGATGTTTGATTATCTAATTAATTACATTATAAACGAATTATGAAAAAACAATTTTTTTAAATTGTATATTGATTTAAAAATACTAAGATTTATTTCCTGAAAAGAATATTCACCTCCCTGAATAATACTTCTAATTGAAGAACCTTTGGGTTATACATGTATATTAAATTTTAAGTTCTATAAAATAAGTTTTGTTCAATTTATATGAGTGTGAAAATTCACGCTGTCCCCCTTTTTTATAATAATGACAACTAGAAAATAATATTTTTTCACATTTTGTTCTAAATCATATTTCCTTAACAGGCGTTCGAGAATAAAAATATGTATTAGTTTCATAATGGTACATTAAATAATATAATTACTGTTTATATATTCATTTTCATGACATAGATGGTAGATTGAGACAATTAATAAGCTAATGTACCACTAAAAAATCATATGCCAATAAAAGTACTTGTTTACTAATAAATAGATTCCTATTTGTTTTGTATTGACATGTTTTTAGTAAACAATCTCATTATTCATTAAAAGAATGTGTGCATTTTACAGATTTATTTCTGTACAACTTTTTAAAATTTTATTTAAATTACTTATTATTTGTATATAATTTTGTGCTAGTTTCATGCATATTTAAACAATTCACATTATATGGAGCAATGTTTTTTAAAATTAGCATTTCTTGTAATGTATAACAACTCAGAGAGAGATTTAAAATACCTGAATTAATTTTAAAGAATCATGACGTAATTTAAAAGAGTGCATAGAAAGAAAATGAAGCTTGACAATATTTATTTAGTTTTTTTTTAAATTTTACGATTTCAATTATTTCTATATATTGAGGTACATATAATTTTGTAACTGAAATTCAATGACAGAAATATGAGTGAAATAATAAACTGAATAATAAGGTAATGCACCATCAAAAATTCACTCGCCAAAAGAAAAAAGTATTTGTTTACTAACAATTAAATTGTTTACTAAAAATATTTCAATACAAAACAAATAGCTATTTCATTATTCATTAGAAGAATGTATGCATTTTACAGATTTATTTCTATGCAACTTTTTAAAAATTTGGTTAAATTACTTATTATTTGCATATAATTTTGTGTTAGTTTCATGCATTTAAACAATTCAGATAATATGGAACAATATATTTTTTTAATACTTGAATTAATTGTAAAGAATCGTGACATAATTTAAAAGAGTGCATAGAAAGGAAATGAAGCTTGAGAATATTTATTTAGTTTTTTTTTTTTAATTTAAGATTTTAATTAGTTTTATGAATTGAGGTAATACATATAATTTTGCAACTGAAATTCAATGAAATACTGATGAATATTGTACAGATAATTGTCCTTTTCGGAATATTTATCATACAAATATAAAAATTGATTAAGTACAGTTTAAAAATGCAAGTTAAAAAATTCTATATTTTAAATGTTCTAATTTTTTTTTTAAATGGATATCCAATTTATTAATAAAACATTTTAATTTAAGATTTATCTGTTTAAATTTTATAATACTTATTGGTTCATCAACATATATTGAATTTATTTATTTTCTTAATGATAAAGTTATCACAATTACATATAGTAATAAATTAAGTATTTATATTCAGTATTTTTTTAAGTTTGACAAAAAGAGAAAAGAAGCATTATTAAGGAAAAGGATCTATAATTTTTTAATGAATTCCTAATCTTATATTTTATTAAATGATTATTTAATATAAAGTTCAATAAATTTACATTTATTATATATATGTGTTAATAATTAAGCAAATTAAAGTACACTTGGATAAATGAAGTAGGACAGAAAAAATTAGTATATATTTGTACAATTGTAATAAATGTTTAATTCAATTTCTTTCACAATTCTGTTCTTAAAATTATATAGATTGTAGGTACACCATTTCTACTATTTTTTTTTTCTTCAAAAGATTTTTAATATTATTCATTTAAGAACAAAAATATTATTTGTTCTTTTAAGAATAAGAATAAAATGTTAAAATAAATAATTGCACAAATAAACAATTTTTAAAAAATGCAAAGAATTAAAAAAAAAAAAGAACATTTCTATTTGCAGCTGCTTTGTTATGACTAGCATTAATATTGGTTTTGTCTCAATTTAAACATCTGCTTTTCTCTCCATCTAAAATATCTACCCATTTCTAATCCAGATATTGTGGAAATGAATTAATAATTACTTATTTTTACTTTTGAAAAAATTCTCTGCAGATTTTTTCAAATTAATAATTTGTTTTTGTTGATATTTCGGATATTTTTCATTCCTATTTTTGCAATTCAAAAGGCTATTATTTATACTTATTAAGATGTTGCATGATTTTATTTTAACTTCAGATGTATGTCCTACATATTAAGCAATAAATGTTTGTTTTAATTTGTTCTATTGCAATACAGTTTGTTTTTTAATTATTAATAGTATTGCAACTAGTTCCGCTTTTATATTTTCATTTCGAAACTTATATTTAATGTAAAAATTATATCAAAATATTATTTCAAATATAATGTATAAGATTAAATTATTTATCTAGTCAAGTAGTTGAAATTTATAAATGTAATTATTATTAAAATGAAATTTTTTTGTTTAAAATACAGTATTAAAATAAAATTGCTTTTCTGTTTTAATAAAACAATAACAGGATAATTGTACAAAAAAATGAACTGAAAATTCATCCTTTCTAAATTCTTTTTTAAATATTTGCCCATTGAGATTACAGTTATTATTTTTTTTGTCATATATATATAAATTTCAGATTTTATTTTATAAAATGGTGAACATAATTTGTTTGATGATTAGAAAAAAAATGTGTTATGAATGAATACGATTGATTTTAAACATGCAAATTTATTTTTCATACGTCTAGTTTTAAGTATATTAAAAATTTATATTAATTTAAAACAAACAAAAGGAAGTAATTTTTTAAAAACATATTAAAAAGTTATTTGTTATAAATAATTTACTTTAATTATTAAAATTCTAATTTTAACTGTTTTTAATTTTGATAACTCTTTTACTTTTATGTTAATTATTAGCACTATAGAAATGTTTTCCATTTATTAACCTGCTTCTGTTGATATTTTAATTATCCTATTTTGTATTTCATATGATTATTTAAGAAATAATTTGAAAATTGTACTTGTTGCAATGAAGAAATTAGTATTTTTAATAGTGTAATATTTTAAAATATTAAAAATAAACTACATATAAAAGATATCAATTTTGTGCCCTCGTGCTTATATTTTATATAAATTTATTTATCTAATTAGTACTTTTTTTTTAATTGAGTTTTATAATAAATTGAAAGTTTACATAGATAAACTAAATGCACTGTTAAATAAGAGCTTAATAAATTTACTTATTTTTAAAATATTTACTTTATTTTGAGATATTTAAATTTCAATAATTTCTAAAATATTTACTTTATTTTGAAAATTATACAATAAGAAATACATTTTTATTCATATTCATCCTCAATATTAATTACTTTTTTAAAGATTTGATTTATTTTTATATTTATTTCTAGATTATAACTTTCTATTCAATTTCTTGTAATTTTTATCAGGATTTTTGTAATGATTTAAAAGTTAACATTTTTTTATGTAAAATCTTTCTGCTATCTGCAAATTTAAAATTAAGTAGTAATATATAAATGAATAATTACAATTTCTTATTTTCCTTGCATGTTTCATGTGAAATTATTAATTTGTTTTATACACCTTTATAATAAATTGCAATTATAAATAAATTTACTACATTGTTTCTTAATAAATGTATTTGTTTTGCTTGAACATTGTTCTTTATTTAAAGAAATGAATTATTGTAGAAATCAATTTGAACATTTTCATCGTTAGTATGTTTAAGTTTAAATATTTTTTAGCAAATCTATTTATTCCCCTTTTGGTCATATTTCAGTTTTCCATTCCATTTCTTAAAGAATAAATCTTCTTTTTATAGTTCCCCCTTTTATATTGAGTTCTTATTTCTGTTAATATATTTTTTTTTATGATGTACAAATCTATACTTTTTTTCAGAAATTTTTTCCAGTAAAATACAATTAAATTAAAAAAATAATATTGCATATTTAAATATATACTAAATAATTAAAGAACTTTTTCTGTTGTACTTCATTTATTCTAGTGTGTCTTTGCTTAGTTATTATTCTTAACACATATATACAATAAACTTAAATTTATTAAACTTCATATTACATAATCATTTAACAAAATAAAAGATAATTAGTTCATTAAAAATATATAGATCCTTTTTCTTCATATGTCAATCTTCTTTTCTTGTTTTGTCAACCTTATTAAAAAAAAAAAAAAAAAAAAAAAAAAAATACTGAATATAAATAATTTATTATTATATGCAATTATGATAACTTTATCATTTATAATATTAAAATAAATAAATTCAATAAATTTTGATTAGCCGCAATGTGCATTATAATAAACATAAACAGATAAATATGTTATCTTAATAAATTAGAAAAATAAAAAAAAAATTAAAATATAGAATTTTTCTACTTACTTTTTTAAAATGTACTTAATTTTTATATTTGTAAGATTGATATTCCAAAAAGTATAATTATCTGTACAATATTCATCTTTATGTCATTGAATTTCAGTTACAAAATTATATGTATTACCTCAATATATAGAAATAATTGAAATCTTAAATTTAAAAAAAAAACTAAATAAATATTGTCAAGCTTCATTTTCTTTCTATGCACTCTTTTAAATTATGTCATGGTTCTTTAAAATTAATTCAGGTATTTTAAATCTCTCTCTGAGTTGTTATACATTACAAGAAATGCTAATTTTAAAAAACATTGCTCCATATAATGTGAATTGTTTAAATATGCATGAAACTAGCATAAAATTATATACAAATAATAAGTAATTTAAATAAAATTTTAAAAAGTTGTACAGAAATAAATCTGTAAAATGCACACATTCTTTTAATGAATAATGAGATTGTTTACTAAAAACATGTCAACACAAAACAAATAGGAATCTATTTGTTAGTAAACAAGTACTTTTATTGGCATATGATTTTTTAGTTTTACATTAGCTTATTAATTGTCTCAATCTACCATCTATGTCATGAAAATGAATATATAAACAGTAATTAATATCATTTAATGTACCATTCTGAAACCAATACATATTTTTATTCTCGAACGCCTGTTAAGGAAATATGATTTACAACAAAATGAGAAAAAATATTATTTTCTAGTTGTCATTATCTTAATTATAAAAAAAGGTTGAAGGAATGAATTTTCACACTCATGTAAACTGAACAAAACTTATTTTATACAACTTAAAATTTAATATACATGTATAAACCAAAGGTTCTTCAATTTGAAGTATTATTCAGGGAGGTGAATATTCTTTTCAGCAAATAAATCTTAGTATATTTAAATCAATATTCAATAAAAAAAATTAGAAATTGTTCGTTTCTAATTTTGTATTATTGTGCATATATATATAATTAGTACAGACTAACTTGTCTTTAACCATTTATGAATGATTACCTGTAAAATAAAAAACTATGGATCAGCTTAAAAAAAATTCACTTTCAAATTAATTTCGATTTGCTACCATATTTTCTACATCTTTACTGCCCTATTTTTTATAATTTTCACTATTTTTTTTTTAGCAAACATTTTACTGAAGTAACTAAGTTTGACGAGTTGAAAATTCAAGGAATTTTCTAATTATTAATATACCTCTGGATGTTCAGAATTCTAATTATCAGGAAATCATTAATTTCTAGTGATAGAATTTTTTGCAGCAATACAAAATATGTGGGTTTATAATTTAAAAATTTTTTTTCCCTTTTTAAAAATAATTTAACCTTGTTGCATAATAAATGTAAATATTTGAAATCAGCCTGAAATTATGTGTATTATATAATTATGAATAGCTTTAACATAAAAAAAAGTTTCTTTTCGGCGTGTAAACAAAATGTTTTTTAATATTGCTCAGACAGCTCAGTAATGTAAGCAAAAATTTTCCCGAATTTGAAGTTAATATTTTTGTGGCTAAGTCTGATTTGACTTTTTGCCTACTATGATATGGATCCTGTTAGAACGGAACATTTCCTCTTGCTAAATCAATCAAATTAAAACACTTGGAAAGAAAATATGCGGTTTTTATTGATGTACCGACCGTGACTGCTAGTTATTTATCGACGGAAATGAGCTGAAATAAGAGGGAAACTAACTTTTTGTTACTAAAAAACCGAAAATTAATCACGATGTGAAAGATCCGAGTATACGCAACGACAAGATCGTGCCTTTTCCACCATCTACTACAGAGAGACGGGGCCTGAATGACCGAGTGGCTAGCGCTCTGGCACTCGGTACCATGGATGTTTGTAGTGGTTCGGAATCCACTTTAAAAAGTAGGACCCGGTCGAATATGACCGTAGAGCGTTGCGGGGGCATTGTTACTCCTCGTCCGTGGCTTATCTTCAAGTTACACGCTCCCCCTGGGTAATGCAAAGTTAGTACGTCTGTGCAGCGCTTGCCTTAAGGCATCCAAGACCAAGCTGTCTAAGTGTTTGCCAGCTGCATTAGAAAAAAAAACCAGAGAAACAGCAGCACAATAGTCTGATATCAAGCTTGAAATATACAGCTGAAGCCTGGGATTTACTTCCAAGAATAATTCGAGCCGAAGTCGAGAGCTTCAATGATTCGACTATGGGGAGAGTTTTTCCAAATAAAATTTGATGAGAAGAAAGGCGCTATTTTCATAGAGAAAATAGTGAAGCATTTAGCGGATGCTGGACACCCTCTCAAAGACATGTACAGGGCTTTTCAAACAATACGGACACTCCCACAGGACTTTTAAGTTATTGTTAAAATTTTGTATCGATGTCATGTTAAAGATTTTGAATTAATTGCAGAGGAGAATAGAATTAGACAACTTAAAAATTATAATAGTGTTGATGCCTATGTTGTTAACCATAAAATTAACAAATTGAATCTTTCGAATAATTCAAGAGTTTACACTTGGAAAATTTAGGCTTATTACTACAACTCAAAACAAGGCCCTATTTCCTTTTTAAATTTAATGTGAAAATAAAATGAAGATGGGTAATTTAAAACAAGACTGTAGATACTTTAATTCGAATTTTTTTTTAAATACCTCTAATGTAAAGGACAATATTTAATTACAGAAAATTGTGTAAATGAAATAACTGGATTATTGATACTGTTGCTACACGGCACTTTTGTAACAATGCTAATTAGTTTACCGATTTAGAAAGCATAGTTGGTAAATCTAGGTCTTTAGCAGTAGGTGGTTTAGAAATTCCTATAGAAGTTATTGGTACAGTTAACTTTTATATAAATTTGAATGGTAAAAAGCATTATATTTTTTAAAAATTTTACTGTTAACTTCCATTCTTGAAGAATTAAATTTTAAATGTTCAAATGGACTTTTGTGGATCTTTGCACCAGACGGCAATAAGTTAATTTTTTTGCTAAAAGATGCAATGATCTGTATTCTGTATTTGTAAAGAAATAATTTGCATGAGGAGGCCGTTTGTTGCCAAATTGATTCTAATATTTTATTCATGCAAACTTTTTGTTTTACATCATAGTCAGACATAATATGCTGAAAATATATGATTGGGTGTGATGGATGTTTAAAGCCCATGAGATGTGTGGGATTTATTAAGTGTGAAAGAAATGATGTTGCAAACAACTTGATTTAATAGCATTTAAGTTAAACCCAAAATAGGGTTTCTGTATGTTTTACCTTTTATTTTATTTTATTTATAAAACAAAAATTTACTTTCTTATAGTGATTTATGCTTCTTCTATACTCGAAACTTCGGCACTCTGCTAAATTTTCCAACATAACTCGGAACACCTGAATCTACTATCAAAGTGATAACAAATCACAACCATTAATTAACCTTTGTGGTCAAAAATGCATCGTAGTCTTCTAAATTACAACAATGGATATTAACTCTTCAAAAATATTATCCTTCATTGTCCAGAAAGAAAATTCACCAATTCTGACTCATTGTCAAGACTTTATTAGTGCTTAAAAACTGATTAGGACGATATATATGACGGGAAATATATATATAAATTCTCATAGTGAACTATATATTCTCTATGGATACTTATAACGAAATTGTTTCTGCTGATTTGTGAAGTTATTTTGTATGTAAGAAATAGTTTAGGAAGTTCGTTTTCTTTAAAATATATATTCTAATACTTAAGAAATGTTTTGGTCAAATAATTGAAACAGTTTATTTATGCTGATGTTAAGTATTTTA
This sequence comes from Caerostris darwini, assembly GCA_021605075.1. NCBI lineage: Eukaryota > Metazoa > Arthropoda > Arachnida > Araneae > Araneidae > Caerostris > Caerostris darwini. The sequence goes on from BPLQ01002671.1 coordinate 460,552, forward strand.
ATAAGAAATTAATAATCTTTAGAAAAAAAAATCACAATTTTAAGTAAAAAAAATAATGCCCAGTGAATATACTATTTTTTAAAAGAGAATTAGATATGTTTTTTTAATTTAATTTATGGATCTTTCAATGTTGTTTGTGTTCATTGTAAAAGATACCCTTCATTTGTTTATGTATGGTATTCTTCATGGTAAATGTAATTAATTAATGTTAATCTGATATGATTTGCCTTATAATATAATGCCTTTTTTTTTTTACCGAAGTCGCCATAAATGTTAATTCAAATAAATGATTGTGTATTGTCCTTGATTCATTACTTAATCCTTTATCTTGCGGGAAAGGTGTGATATCTGGTGCCTTGCCTAATGCCGGCACCTTCGGCTAATAAACTGTAGCATTGGCTCTCTCTCCTCGGAGAAGGGTTGCCGTTGGAATGTAGAGGGTTCAGTCGGAAAAAGACCCTTGTCATGGGTAGGGGGCGAAGACTGCTCTGAATTAAATGTTGCTTAGTCATAGTCATTAAGGAGAAAACGTTTTACAATAATAAAAAATGTCATTTAACTATTCTAATTTATCAAATCATAGTCTAAATAGAGATAATTTCTAAATGCATTTTCAAACATTCTAAAAATATCGCGAATTGTATCAATAATAGAGTTTTTGCATACCGTCCGTTAGCTTTTTCTCCCTAGCGCGCATGCTCATAGGAAACTGAGCATGCGCGCTAGGGAGAAAAAGCTAACGGACGTCCTATGGTAACCTAACGTACGGTATGCAAAAACTCTCTATTAAGTTAGCAATAAGGTTTTAACAGATAGAATCAAATAAGATAAAGAAATAATAAATTAATTAACAGAAGGCAGATCATCACAGGAAAGCTTTTTAATAAAAAATGTATTCTTTTGAAGATCAAATTCAAGATGAACAATTGAAATTTCTTTTAATTTACTTAGAATTCTCTTATTATGTTTCCATAGTGTTTTGTTTATTCATATTAATAATTCAATTTCCATTTGTGAAACTTATAATACACCGATAATCAAAATTAAAAGAATTGTCAGAGTTGGCCGATTATCTCCAGAACTACTAGAAAGAGAAAGGAAGAAGGAGAGAAGGAAATTCAAGAAATTCGGCGAGGCGTGCGAGTGAACGAAATGCGAATTTTACCACGAGAGGTTATAAAGCCTTTTCCTCTACAAGCTCTGCTCACACGCACGTTTAAGTATCGGACACACAAGATTCACATCTTTGTTTCGAAGCAGTAGTTTTACATTTCGTTCAGTTCTTTTCATGAAATTCGACAAAATATGCAAAGTATCTTCATTTTGAACACCAGTGTACTTAAGAATTCGCCAAGATAACATTAATTCACAGATCTCTCTTTAGAAAAACTAAATTGGTAAAAAAAATTTTAAATTCATGTCATCAGATTATTTTAACTATAAATTGTAGTTTTGTTTAAATGTATAATGAATACAAGATAAGAAGGAAAAAACCCCTCTAATTCAAGAATTTTTCATAATATCTTGGGGTCAATGAATATTGATTTCGCATGATTAGTGATTATTTTACCTGAGTGATTGCTTGATTCTTTCCCTGAACATGGATCAAACATTGGGGTTAAGAATTTTATATTGATGTTGATAATCAATGTTAGCTGTCAGTCTATTGGTTCACGTATATTGTTTTTCTTTATTTTATTAATAGTTTAAACCCGATATTTTATCTTGGCTCCCAGCTATTTTATTTACTTTATATTAAAAAAGGGGGAGTCCGAGAATTAACGGTAATTTAATAAAAAAAATTTTAAGAAATGGTAAATATTTCTCTCTAACCTATAACAAATTTGTTATAACTACTAAAGTTAATACATTTCGATGCGAGATCCCTTGATTCTTCGATTTCACGGCCCACATTGGAAGGCGTCTAATGAATTATGAAATTAGTAGCAAATACGCTGCTTTAGTTCCTGCCTTGTGGCATCTAATAAACACAATCTTTCATAGAGCCCCTAACGAAAAAATCCAATTAAGTTAAAACATGGAACGTATCCATTTAGAATTCTATAGCTTCCCAGCCAATTAAATACAAATACATGGCATGAAATCAGGTATTATCGGGACATTACGAACAACCAATGAATCCTTTGCATTGTATGTTTTATTAATGAACTGTACTGCTTTCGGGTGCTCATTTTGAGTTTTTCTTTTGTGCATCGTTGATTTACAGAGATCTATTACATTATTTTTAATGTTAAAAAATAAAGGAAAAATTTAAGGAAGCCTTTAAGGTATGCAACCACACATGTTTCTTAAAGTAAATACTCCTGAAGATAATTTTGACTAATTACATTTGGAAGACATCGCTCATTTTATAAAGAGTTCTGACAAGAAAAATGCACAAAATTTTAATTATTATATTCTTAAAACATGTATTTTTAGTAGTTCTTAAAAAAATTAAAAGCTCAAAACTGTAGAAAATTTACGAATTCTAATAATGATCTCACTATAAAAAAAGTTCTATTTTTTTTTCCTTTCAAAAATCCATTCTTTATTTTATCAGAAGAAATTAATAAATATATGATGAAAATTTCAAGTGATTTAGAATTTAAAAAAAAACTGTGGCAACTGGAGCCAAGAGTACTTGATAATTCCTGCAAGAGGAAAACCATAACTTGTATATTCCGTATCTGATGGGGGAATGCATTAGATTCGAATTGGCTTAGGCAAGATCTCATTTGGAAATTATGTTTGAAATAGATTTACAGTGGGCCACAAAATTGAGTATACACCTTAGAGACTTTTTGCAATTACAAATTAAATATTGCTTTAAGATGATTGAATTTTTTACCTTATGTACTTTAGTCTATGCTTTACCGTACTATACTTATAAAATTGTTACGTTTATTTATTTTTTTACGAAAAAAAATAAAAGATCTGAGACGAGAGGAAAAACAACACCACAAAAATAAGTATACACCTTTATTAATTTCCTTTTAACGTACAAATTAATATTTTGTTGCATAACCTTTTGCTTGAATTACAGCTTGTAATCTTCTGGACATTGATTCTACTAGGGTTCGAGGTAGGATCATTTTTTTTGATTTGTTCCAATTTATTAATATTTAAAACGGAAATAGAGCGAATTAAAGAGAAACTTAAATGTTTAAGAAATTTCTTTCATTAAACTAAAATAGAAAATGTATTGGGAACCGAAATTTCGAAAGGAAACACGGATAAATTAAATAACTTAATTAAGGTAGACGAAGAAGTACAACAAAAAGTTGAAACAAGCGATATGATGCCTGAAATATCTTCAAACGAAGAATACAAAATAAAGTTATTGATGAAAAATTTAAAAGTTTATATGATAAACCGCAATTCAAGTAAGGGCAAATGATGCTGTAAATATAGATAATTCAACGCAATTTGCGACTAATATGCATAATACTTCCTTTAGGAGCGAAACTAAAAACTTTGGAAGCTTGCCAATTGTTATAGATGTTTGGAATTCTTTCAAAGTTGCGATTCATAATAATGATTCATTAACAAAAATTGAAAAACTTACATATCAAAAATTCTATTTAAAAGGTGTTGGATTAAGTGCAGTATCGGGATTTCCGCCTACAGATCGAAATTATGATGCATCCATACAACGATCAAAAGAAAGATTTCTTCGCACTGATATAATTATGCCATCATCTATGCATAAATTTTTAATATATCTTGCTAAGTCATGTAACAATATAATAGGGTTGAGAAAAATGTATGATGCAATAGAAATTGAAGACCGCTGTAATCACTGGCGTGGCTGCAGGAACTTACAGCAATTTATTGTGCCCAGAATTACCAGAGAAAAATTTTAATCGGCAACGTAAAGCAGATGAATTATTTGACATTTCTCTTTTGATTCCGTTTATAAGGGATGAGGTAAATTGCAGAGAATCATCATTGCATTTATTTATTTTTTTTTTGATTAGCCAATATTATTCTAAAAAATTATTAATTTAATGGCAAGATTTCAGTTTAAGGTTATCCAAATAGGCCTCATTTATACGTATTTAGGCAATAAATCTAGCGCAGCACAGGTGGGGAGAATCATTCATATCCTCGTAAATTTGAGTCGAGTGCGAAGAGTGATTTCCACTCACAGCGAAACTTAGATTACTCATATATTTATTAAGAGAGAATAAAGTATTCCAAAATGTATTTTCTGTTCTCAGAACCATATAACTCATGATTGTTCATCAAATATTTATGAAAAGGAAGGGGCACTAATGGGTAAAGGTTTATGCTTTATCTGTTTCGGAAATCATGTAGGGAAATTTTGTGACCGTAATTATCAGAAATGTTAGATGTTGAGATTCATAATTCTTTAATTTGTGATGAAAGGGAACAAAACGAAAGAAAAAAAATATTTCATAGCGAGCGATTGAGGCAGTTCAGGGAGAAATCCCTAGAAATGAATCGCAAAATATGATTTCTCTTTTCCAATAATAATAATATTCTAAAAAAGCGCTCTTCCAATTCAATTTTCTTACGAACTTTTTTCACTATAAGCAAGACACAAAAATCTTAAATTACATTGTATGCTGGATGGAAGGGCAAATCTTTTATTTTAAGAGAAATAACTGAATCCTTTAATTTAAAGATAGCTAATAAAGAAGCATTAATCATTTATACGTTAGGAAGCGAAACCGCAGAGAAGCGCCTATACGATATAGTAGAAATAACTTTTTAAAAATATAAACGGTAGTAACCGATTCTATTGCTTCGGCACGAAGTAGAATTCCGTCATAATGGATTCGGAATGTCGCTTTAGAAAAGGGGATCGAGTTAACAGATATTAGAGAGTTTTTGCATACCGTACGTTAGTTACCGTAGGACGTCCGTTAGCTTTTTCTCCCTAGCGCGCATGCTCATAGGAAATTGTTTCCTATGAGCATGCGCGCTAGGGAGAAAAAGCTAACGGACGTCCTACGGTAACTAACGTACGGTATGCAAAAACTCTCTATTAGCACCTCCGAAAAGATTCGTATTTTAATAGGTTCGGATTACATTTCAGAAATTTTGGGTGAAAAGAATATACGAATTAACAAATTGCAGTGGACAGTATTTTTGGAGCTTTGCTTCAAGGAAAAGAAGGGGAATCGAATAATCAGGGGGTACCAGTTAATCATTTAATAGTGGAAAATGAAGAGTTAGATTGTGGTCGGATAAAAAAATTGTGGTTGTTAGAAACAATTGAGATTAATTCGGATGAGAATTTATCTATCGGATAAGGAGAGTATAGAATCATTTTAGCAAAATATAACGTATACTAATGAAAGATACGAAACACTATTGTGGAAGACGGATAATAAAGAATTAAACAGCAATTATGAAACGTCATTTGTTTAGTTTGAGTAAAACATCGTACTTCTAATATAATTCCTTGAAGTTATTAAAGAGCACATTCGGGATGGGATTATTGAGCAATATGAATTTAGATCAAAACAGGGTATTTTCTCCCACATCACGCCGTAGTACGTGAACGTAGGATCGTTATCGACGCATCTTCTAATACAGGAGAATTGTCATTAAACGATTGCTTAAATAGTGATCCTAATTTCAATCCGGATTTACTAAAAATCCTTTTACGGTTAAAATTACACAAAATAGGAATTGCGGAACATGAGAGAATTTTAAAAATTTCTATGGATAAAAGAAAAGGTTCTCGATCACCACAATGTTTTAACTATCAAATATAAAACTTACATTTGGTATTAAGTGCAGTTCATTTTTACTATCAGCAGCTATAAGACTCCGCAAATTGATCGCGATATTTTTTCTTAGTGTAAATACTCAAAGATCTCTACGTTAATGATCTTATCAACGGAACTTCATATATACGAAATGCAATACGATTGAGAAAAGAAATTAATTTATTCTTAGACAAGCTAGTATGAATCTACGTAAATGGACAACAAATTACCAGATTCTTATCGAAGCATCGAAATAAACGAGTATAGATTGCCGAGAAATTGGGAGTACAACTAAAGATTTGGGTCTGATATGGCACAATATCAAGGATAATATACATTCATCAATTTGAAAAATTAAAAATTATAGCAAAGCGAATGATCTTAGCAGCTTGTGGTATGCTAATTGACCCAATACGTATCCCCTTCAGTAAAGCTGTTATTGCAAGATATTTGGGAAAAGGACATATCATGGGATGAATATGTTCTACTGAAATGTTGTTGTTCTAATGCAGCTGGAAATACAGACAGTTGACAGAGACAGTTGATCTTTATACCAAAACAATAACAATAACTTTATACCAATCTTTATACCAAAAACAAGGTCTGCACAGCTGTTACTCATTTAGCACTACCCAGGTGGCACGTGTAGTTTGAAGATATAACACTACCCCACAACGCTCTACGATCATATTAGACTGTGACCTACAGTTTAAAGTGGATGCCGAACCACTACAAACATCCAAGGCACCGCCGGGATTCGAACCCGAAACCTGTGGTATCGAGCGCTACCCACTCGGCCATTCAAGCCACTGAAATAAACGCCACATTTCTAACCACGTGTAACTAATTTTATGGAGCTGTAGCTTATTTACGAATGAAAGATTTTACAATGTCGAAATCTCGCCTAGCCCATTAAAGAAATTCACATTGCCCAGGTTGGAATTGATGGGACGTTACTTGCAGAAAACTTTCCCCAAGTTAAGAGAAGAAAAAACATTTTATTGCATACAATGAAGGCCGATGATTGGAAACAGTTTGTAAGAAATAGTGTGATATAAATTAAGGAGAGCACGGATCCAACTCATTGTGATGGAAAAAGTAACCTAGCAGATAAAGTTACTAGAGTGATAATTCCTCAAACTCTTGTAAACGATATTTGATTTTATGAACCTCTATAGCTTAAAGAAATGAGTAACACATACAGACTTAGAAAATTAACTTTCTTCAACACAATGCAAGTCAGTGACAACTGGAAAGACGAAAAGTGGTGGTGGTTTTACAAACATCGAAACTTTTTAAGCCGTTGCTGAATCTTGAAATTTTTGTGACTTAAGCGAAGTTAAGAAAAACTAGTCACGTGTTGTGATTTATTAATTAATAACTGTAAAGCAGCTCACGAGAAGAAAATTGGAGTAATAACGGCGAATGAACTAGCTAACGTGGAAAAGTCCCAGATTCGAAAAGGAATACATTCAGCTTAAAAACAATACATCTTAACTAAATTATATGAATTGAATTCTATTCTGACTTCAGATGATTTGATAGCATTAAAAGGAAATTTCAAAACACAGAATTCGATATTCAAAGCATCCTATAGTTTCCGAAAAGAGTTGGTTTCCTTTGAAAAATTATAAATATATTCCTAAACGAAAAATGGATGCGAAATTTAAGTTTATAATGAACCTAACGAACCATTTTCTCTTACTCCTGCCAACTTTTTAACTGCTTTACCAAATTGGTCAGGTGAAGGAAATTTTGAATCTTTGAAGGGTAAGAGACTTAATCAAAAGATATCTTTATCGCGAAAGGATATTAAATATCTTCTTCAGTTAAAGGGTGCAAATATTCATATAATATAAATGATGTAGTTTTAATAGGTGATGAGAAACTTCCTAGGCAAATGGAAACTAGAAAGAATCAGATTGATACAAAGATCATGAAGAGAAGATCTATTCAAGTGAAAACCGCCTCAGGACTTATAAAACGCACAGTGTTATTGTTGTATAATTTAGAAACTATATTTTTTATTGTGTGTTATGTTGCAAATATTGTCGCTATGAATTACTTTATCGGGACGAGAGAACAATTCGAACCACAGGTACTTGACAATCCCTGCAAGAAGAAGGAAACCGTAACTTGTGTCTACCCTATCCAATGGGTGAAAATACAGTAGATTGGAATTGGCTGAGACAAGACCTCATTTGAAAATTATTTTTTAAATAGATTTATATGTAAGCTGTGTGTGTTGTGTTAAAATAAAATGAAAAGGCAAATTGCAGTCATATTTGAAAGAGCAGTACATGAACATGCACCTCAGTAGTGATAGTTCATCACAAAACCATTTTTAAATACAAATATTACATTTTGACTTCGATTTTTAATTTTGATCACAAAGTTAAAAAGCATTTGTCATACAACACATTATACACAATATAAATTGTACATAACATTATCATTAACATACATGCATTCAATAAAATATTTGTTTATTTACTTTAAAATTTTAAAAAAAATCACAATATTCATCATTTTTTTTGAAAAAGTAAATTCTTCACAATTAAAAAATGTTCAAATTTATACGTTATTCCTTCGTTTCTTTTGTTCACATGTTGTTTCTTTAATAGTTTTATTAATTTTCTAACATTTTGATGTTTGACGGAAATACTCTCCTTTGAAAACCACTTTTCCTTTACACAACAATGTTCCAAGTTGGTAACTTATTGCCAAAACTTACAAAAACAACAAAGGGCTTTTTGTTGTTTTTGCACTGTTTTTAAAACACCAAAATTAAATTCGAAAACAGCTTGAAAACCTTAACTTCGAACTCGGTTGGAAAATGCAAACTTGTCCTTTGGACATTTATTCCATATATTGCTATGTAAATATTCATTTGCATGTTCTGTAACACATCAAATGCAACGTTTCAACAATCATCACTTGCTAGTCTTTGATATAATGGAAGGATATAGACCAAGATTGTTCCATGAACAGGAGTTTTTACAAATTTATTAAGAGGAACTGGCTTTTCCTTTCGAGATATGGTTTAGTGGTAAAAAATACCATGATAAAGAATAGTATTTATTGCTTTTTTCATTTCTTCGGCATTTCCTTTATTTTTCAGTATAGCATTTTGGTAATATTTCGTGAGATTTTTTTTTTTTCCACTTTTCAAGCTGCCGTGTTTCTTACCACCTAGAGCAATACCTCGGAATTTAAATTTGACTACTACAGTACAAATTAATTAATTAGGACAAATACAAAAATTTTCATATACGAGATTTAATTTGCATAAGTTCACTTGCATACATTTCATATCATTCTAGTAACAAACTTTCGATAAGATTAACATGAGAATTTTTTTTTTTTTCTTGGAGATATTTTGTTGTTAGCTTAGAAGCATGGCATGGAGCAAGATCTTGTTGAAACACCCAATACCACCAGCGAACGTTTGCATAAACGATACAATTTTATCTTATATAGAAATGCATTTTTGAGAGCCCATCATTCCTTTAACTGGTACTAAGCTACCAGGTCCAAAACAACTGCTTATTTAATAGCTTGATTAAGATGTTGTTCCCTGATGAGTTCTCCAGCATTTCGTCCGACAAATGTTGTTCGTAACCCTAGCACAAAAAAGTGTTTTGTTACTGAATACAAACTTATTAGTTTTGCAAGTATAGAATTGATATTTCCTGGCCCAAAACAAATGTTTTCGCTTCATTTCAAGTATTAATAACTGTTTTTTTTTTTTTTTTATTAGTGATCTTGCCCATCTCCCAGTTTCAATGTGACATCGTCGAACTGTCGATGAATCCACACTCACACCAGCAGCCAATAATTCTGTTCTGCAGATCAGTACTTGACTTGCGAGGATGCAGTTTACTATTTTGTAAAAGAAATTTGTTTGTCCGAGTTGTCATTCGTATTGGAGAAACTGTTCTAAACTTATTTTGCTGATTTATTATAATTCTGGAAACGCTGAATTTTCCAACTCCAACAGCAATATCCCTCACCGTCATTGAGGTATGCTGACTTAGGGTAATAATTCTAGTCTTTTTCCTGGAAGCGATATCCGTTTTTTCATACAAGTGAGAACAAGACAGCTCACATAATCGACTGCTTTTTAAAGGCAGCTGACTCGAAAATTCTTCGTCTTTAACGCGTTCTCTGCCTTCTTTGAACTGTTTATACCACTTCTAAACATTTCTTTCCGATATAGAAATGCTCACCGAATGCCTTCTGCAACATTCTATACGTTTCTGCAAACAAGTCTTAATGCAAGTTCTTTTCTCAATTAATTCAGACATTTCAAAAATCGCCGGAATCAGTTTTAGCTTCTCACAAAGCCAAGCGTTAACTCAAACACTAATGAATATTTTGACGTCCAATTTCACACAGATGTCAAGGACAGTGCCAGCAAAATAAAAAAGAAAAATTGGAATTTCATAAGCCCCGGGAATTTTAAATTAAAAATTGGTTTTACTTTTTGGACACAGCAGTATTCTTTTCAAAAATTAAAGCTGTTGATTTAAATTTGCTGCACACATTACAAATATCGTTTATGTTATAGGTAAATCTAATTTGGCACTCAAGTCAATTTGTAAAGTCACTTCATCACATATTGGATATCTTATATACATCCATTCAAATTTTCAATGGAACATGAACTTTTTTCCAATAAGGAAGTGTGAGTGTCAATTCGTTGATTTGGGAAAAATCAAGAACAGAATAGCAGGCAATTATTAGGTCCAATTACTTGCATATTCCAACGCTTAGCATTCATTTTTAAAACAACGCAGATTTCCTTTTTTTTACAAGACATTTCGATTAATTTAAATATAATTTTAATGAAATGAATAAACAGTAATTATTAATAAAACAACTGTAAGCTTTTCAACGCAAAATTTGTCCAAGTAAAATTAAACAAAAGCAGGAAATTCGAAACAATTATAAACACTCAATAAAAGTTAGTTGTATATATTCGTGATAATCTTCTTGTGCTGTGCGTTTCACGTATTTATGTGCCTTTACAAGCAGTTTTCCTAAAACTACTAAAGATCATGAATGATAAAGCTGTTAGTTTCAGTTTCGATTTTCAGAGTGACCTCGGTGTAACGCCATAAATAAGCATTTTAGAATTGCAATAGAAACAAAATATTTGGCAGTAACATTTTTAAGATTCCAAATCATAATTTGTTATAAAAAATCTCAAAATCGATGCTTTGACATTTTTGGGAGTCAAGTCCCCTTAAAAATATATTCCAATTAGAAGAGCAATTGATAATCATTTTTGTTATGCTATATTGCATATATATATATATATATACACCTTCATTCTAATGAGTTTTAGATTTATTTTGTTGTTGATAATATAAATGTCTTTGATCATGTTGCCAATGAGTTGAAAACACTATGTTTACGATTATTTAATTCATAAAACGAAAAAAAGAATTGGTACTATCTACAACTTATACTAGACTCGGCTCTCTCCAATTCACACATTCAAAATGTAATTCGTAAAGCTCTTCATTTGCAGCCAAATTTTATTTTCCAGTCGTAATTTCAAGAGCAAGCTGCTCAGTGAAAATAAACCTCCTTTTGTACATTTCCATTGTTTCCCAATTACTTCTACCATGGGTCAGACAAGGAGGCTGCTATTCTTAAGACCTGAGAATTTTGAAAAATCTACAAACATCATAAATAAACAACTCTTCCCAAAGTTCCTGACACAGAATTAATCCGACTATGATGCCCATGATAATTTATGTAAAGTACATCCTTTACAACTTTCATCAACTATTCCGCTCTTCCATTCTGCAACTGCTCCACACGCTCTTTTTCGGGCCTCAAACACGTCGTAAAATTGCCCAGTGACGTCACAGGAGATGGCAGTCAACTCCTCTAAAATTTTCTTGGCGCGTCTCTGTGAAACAACGTTGTTTTAGTTTAATTATTAGAAATATTTTGTGTTGTATACTTTTCTTGGCGCGTCTTTCTGTGAAACAACGTTGTTTTAGTTTAATTATTAGAAATATTTTGTGTTGTATACTTGTATTTTGTACTTATAATTGCTCAATAACATTGCTTTAGTATTATTGTTTTAAGCATAAAAATGTTGAATATTTATACATGTATTATCAAAATTTACAAAGAAAACTAAATCATTTTATTTTTTTTTTTTTTAGATGGTTAAAAAGTGTTGTGTTCTATGCTGCAGATCTAATTATGATCCAACAGTTTGCATCTCTTCTTTTCAATTCCCTAAAGAGGAAGACAGAAGAAACTTATGGCTTAATAAAATTAATCGAAAGGATTATTCACCGAGTAAAAATGCTGTTGTTTGCATTAAGCACTTTAGTAAGAAATTTGTTATCACAGAAGACCATGCTGTTCGAGACAATGGATCTTTTCTAACTGTGAAAAGAATTTATCCAAAATTAACTCCTGATGTGTACCCATCAATATTTCCAAATCAGCCTGCATATTTATCTAGTGGAACTGTATCGAAAAGAAAAACTCCATCTGAATGCAGAAATGAAATATTAAAAAGGGACGAAAAAAAATTTACTGACTGGTGCTTAACAGACATCATTAAAACTTTCGATGATTTCCTGACAGAATTTCCAACAAAGCTAACTAAAGACTGGCTCTTTATAGTGTAAGAAAATGACATGTTATTTTATAAACTAAATATATGTAATGATCAAGCTCCACGGATTAAAGTGTCATTTAAAGTAGACAGAAATTTAAGTACGACTGCTTGGCATGGCGAAATAGCATTGAATAATAAAAGTCTTCATATTCTACAAGGAAACAAGTGTGACAGATGAACCAAATTTGATTGCTTATTAAGTACACTTAGGAATTATGAGGAAAAGAATGTCTGTATTGAAGAAAAGTTCAACTACACATTAAATTTTCTTCAGGATATTAGAAAACAGAAGGTGAGTATTGTTTTATTATTGATGTTTTAATTGAACAAAATAATAATTTGATTTTGACTAAAATTGCATATTCCACAAAGTATCTTCTGTTGCTAGTAAATTTTTTACAGTTATCCTTCAGCCTATAATTTTATCCGTAATTCAAAAATTTTAATTCTGCCTCATCCTGTTTATCTTAAAAAATTATCTAACCCATTTAATAATAAAAGCAATCTTGACAATAGTAGTCATATATCATATTTAAAGAAAAAGATTTAATTAATTAATGAAAATGAAAAAAAATTTTGCCTTTTACTTGATGAAATATTCATAAATTCTCATATTTCAGCTGGTCAGATTACAGGTACGTCTGAAAATTCTGTCTATGAAGCTAGTACTGTTCAAGCTTGTATGGTTTACATCAGTGTTTTCTAAACATAAAGAAATAATTGCATTAATGCCAGTAAGAAATCAAACTGATGATGAATTATATTTAAATTCTCTAAGAGTTTTAAAAGAACTCAATTACACTCTTTTCTGTTTAATACCAGATAACAATAGAGTAAATAAAAATATGTTTTCTAAAATGTGCGGTGGTATCTTACAATGCTACATTCAAAATCCTGTTCAGCCAGAAAAAAATTATTGTTTTTGTTTGACACTGTACACTTAATAAAATCTTTTCGGAATAATTGGATGACACAAAAAACAGAAAATCAAACTTTTCATTTCAGCAATCCAAATGATTTTTCAGAAGTTTATTCGGCAAGTCTTAAATCTTTAAAAAATATTTATGAATTGGAGAAGTTGTCAATTGCAAAACTTGCACCTAAATTATCTCAAAAAGTTCTTTATCCAACTTCATTTGAGAAACAAAATGTTTTATTTGCTTTAAATCTATTTAACGAAACAAACAGAACTGCTTTAAAGAGTAATCAAAATGAAAAAGTTGTAATACAGCAGTATTTATTGATTTTATTTTAAAATAGTGGAAATTGTTGATGTCAAATATCCTCAAAAAGGTTTCAAATTGAATGATGATTTTTGCAAACCAATAGAAAGTGTTTGTGATAACAATGTGATGTTTCTAAAAAGATTTAAAGCTTGGCTTTGCTCTTGGGATAATTTAAGTTCTTTAAATGTGTCTGAACGAAAAGAATTGGGACTTCCTGGTAGAGGTGGTAAACTTACTAAGGAAACACATTTTGCAATGCATTTTACTACGGAATCTTTAATAGAATTGATAAATTACATATTTGAAACATATAATGTGAAGTATATTTTGTTAGGAAAATTTCAAACAGATCCATTAGAGGCTCGATTTGTACAATATCGACAGATGTCGGGGGGGGATTACAATGTTATTAATAATTATGTTAAAGTAAGAAATGACAAAATTAAGATACCAAATAAAAGAAAATTGTCAACTTTAACCTCATAATATAATGAAAAATGCCTTTTGGCTAGTTTGAAAGTGTGTTAATATAATTACATTTGGTATCAGTTTACAATATGATTGCATGTATTTTGTATATTTGCCTCAGAATAAAAAAATATTTCATTATCTAAAAATTTGTTAATATGCATCTAGGTTTCATTATGTATATCATTGCATTTATCTTGATTAAGAATAAGAATATTAATTATTTTTTGTTTAGCAATAGAAGATTTTAGAGTAACTATTTAATATTTAGTATTTAGAAACTATGATTTTGTATAAGATTAATATAAAGGGATAATATCCTAATGATTGAGCTTTGTGTTTGACTAGAGATATTCTGGCATTCATTAAGCTATAATTTTTTGGATATCCCAAAGGTGTTTCACTACAACTAATTTTCATGCCATAAATGTAAATATAGAAACATATTTTTGTATCATGAAGGTTTGTTTTGGAATGATGTAAATAATAAATAATATAAATATAGTATAAAAAAGTATTATTATCGTTAACATTCAAATAAAAAAATTTTAGGATAGAAATAAATAAAATTTAGTAGAGAAAAAATTAATTTAAATTTTTATACAATTTGTATAGATAAATTTAACTCCACTAATAAATGGAAATTTAGAAAATAATTTTTTGTATTATATATACAAACTATAAGGGTTATTTGTTTATAATTTTTTTGAAATAATTCATTTCTGCCACTATAGAAAATTTTAATGAACAAAATAAGATAAAAATTATTTCAGATGGGGAATTAATCTACTTCTTTAATAATTGTATATTAAAAAAACGTTTGTGTATAAAACAATTAAGGGAGATTCATAATGTGGTACTATTGGTTTAAATAAATATTTAAAGTTAAATGTTATTTGTAAAATCAAATTTTACCTTGCAGATGTCTCAGAACAATGTTAGATATCAGAAATTAACCATCATTGTAAATATTCATATGAAAAGTGTCTCCTAAAAGTAATGGTGGTGGTACAAAAATTGTAGGAAAAGATTTTTCTGACTTTGCCCTGAATAAATTTACAATATTTCCCTGACTTAGGGTTACTAATTATATTAGTTTCCTACCTTTCTCCATACACAGGATCACTGTTTGTGTACAATATAAGTTATTAAAAACATTTACTAGTTATTTAATATGAAAATAAAAAGGTTTTATAAAATTTAATTTTAAAAAATAAAATGAACATCTTAAAAAAATCTATTAAAAAAGTATATTACAGAACACCTCCAAATTATTATAATATAACTGCACTTACTACAATAAATACACATCCGTTGTTTCATTTAAATTATTTTTATTAATATTGTCAAGAGAGATTTACATGATTTATCTTTAAAAAAAAAAAAAAATTAAACTCGCAAAATTAAATAGAAAACGTAGGAAATAACGAATGAATTCTCCCTAAGTGTATTTTTAAAAAGTGTGCATTTGAATTTCGCTTTTTTAATTCTATGTGCGCATGGAAGCCCAAATTTATGAGCAAAATCAGTAATTAAACACACAAATAAATTAAAACACGCATTCAATGCATATGCTAAAGGATACTTGATTAAGTAATTTAGGCTTAATACACTTAAAATATATATAAATAATAATTCATTAGATTTAACTTTCAGTAATTAAATACATAAGTAACAAACACTAATCAATGTAGATGTAGAATTAGGCTTAAGGAATGGATTTAAGCTTAATACACAAAAATAATTAATAAAATATTAAAGTTCTTACTTTTCTGAATTGGCTTAAGCAATTAAGGAAATAACACGAGTAGAAGCAGAACACAAGTAAAAGCAAACACTAGTCAAAGACACTTTTAAAAATGAGATAAATCAGCCCATCATAAAAAATAGAACATGAGGTTGCAGTAAAATTAGTAACAAACAGTTGCTAGGAGTGCTTGGCTACAAAATTGACGATAGAGCCCATGATCACATCAACAATTTTCCTTAAATTTTAAGACATTTTTACGAATTTTCCTGGTTCTGTTACCAACCTGAAAATATGTTGAAAGACCTGCTATCGAAAATAAGATAAATATTTTTCAACAGCTGAATTAATGTTCACTAAAATTGTTTGCCATGAGTTGGAAGTTACATTTAATGACTACCAGTATAAAAAAATTTATAAATCAATACGTACTTTCACATACAATTTAATATATAAAATATTGAGTACAGTTAAAGGATCATTCAAATCTTGATGCGAATTCTAAAGAAATATAAATCTTTGTTGCCAATAAAAGACAATTTTTTTTACTTGGATTTGGAAATAATTATTTCCTTTTTTCTGATTTTGATCTATATATGTTTTATGTGAGAAAAATTAAGAACTCATTAAGAAATCATAAAAAAAATATATATATTAAATTTAGCTCAAAATCAAATGAATCAACTACCAAACGAGAAAAAAACATCTTCAGGGTAGATTTTAATTGCCATGAAACTATAGTATAAAATTATTTTCCACATGAAGAGATCCACAAGTAAATACAGTTTATAGCAAAAACACTTTTAAAATTTAAGTTGAAAATATGAAAGGCTGATTTTTAGAACAATAAAAAAATTAAAACATGTTAATTTTTGTCATGAAAAGTAATTAAAACTTGCCTCATTTATCAATACACATCCTGAAATGTGCTTTTTATTGATAAAAAATATTGATATATGGTACAAAAACATGGAATTTTCTTTTTAGAAAAAAAATAATCACTACCTACTGTCAGGGTAATTCAATCATGCAATATTTAGCTTCAAATACTGAAAAATTATTAAAAAAGACCTTACCTTGCATTTTAGAGCTTGCCCCAATATTAATTAGAAATTATAACTTTTTTTATTTTCAATGTATTTTTTACTTACAGTCTTACATATAAAAAAATAAAAACACTTTTTCTACGAAAAGAACTGATAATTAGGAAATAGCAAAAAGTGTAGAATCAAATTCAATTGTAAATGAATTTCTATTTTATTTTATAATTATTATCTGCACTTCCTTTACTATAATATGACAACTAATTTTATGTTTAAGAAATTAACAACAAATTAAGTGATTTAGAAACAATATTACTTATAGTATAAATTAAATATAATTTTAAAAATTACTAATAAAAAAAATTAAATAATTTAAATATTTAAGCATGAAATGAATCTGGCATAATACAGAAACTAGAAAGCATAAATAAGGATTTTTGAAATATTATGGAAGCAAAAATATCTAAACATTAAAATATGACATACTGATCACAAATGAGTAAATAATGTATGTACATTATAAAACATTGCTTAGATCAGATTTAAAAATTTTCTTCGCGTTGTTCTTTTGAAATCTCTCTTACCTTACCTTACCTTACAATCTAAACACATAACTCTCGTAACAGTAGTCAATAAAGCACTATTAAAACATTTCTTTGTTGATCGTTGAAGTTAACTTATAAGACAAAAAAAAAGACTTTCATATAGATATTTCAAATTCTATTAAATTTAACCACACTATTACAGCCTTTATAAAAATTGAAGACAATGAATATTAAATATTTAAAAAGATAAATCATATTGTAGCGGAAAGTCGTAGCTACAAAATAAACTGTAGTTTATTAAATTATAATTCTACAATATGAAAACGAATTTTGGAAACATTGAAATCCAAAATGCATCTAAACACCTGTTAATGTTAATAGGTTTTTTTAAATATTTATCAGAAACAAAAGGCATTCACATACTAAAGAACAATAATTTTTTTCTTTAATGATAAGTATAAGCTTTTCAAAATGAACACTTTATAACATATAAGAAAAATAACCTTTTAGTAATAAACAATTTTCCCAGTTTAAAATTTTATTTCTAAAATAGATTATTTTCTGCCATAAATATTGTTCATACTTTACATGACAAAATTTTTTTCACCTCCTTTGTTCTTAGTAAAGGTTTGAATCTGTTAAGTACAGCAAATTAAATACTTTTTCATATAGGAAATCAATCGTTTTAAATGCAAACAGTTGGCCACTAGAGTATAATCAAATGTTAAAATTATGCGATATTTTTTCCCTCACCTATTTGGAAATAATTAGTTTTTTTTTAAATAATCATGATAGTAGTTTGCTTCATTCAAGAATCTCATACCATTGGTGGTTCTAATGATTTCAATCAATTTGAGAAGTTATATTTTACATAGAAAACAAACTTTTTTTTAACATGGGGACAATATATTTTACAAATTGACAGCAAATTCACAAGTTGAGACTTTTAATAAACAAAAATTACTTACCTTTATTATATGCAGATAGTGAAACAATGAATAGAACTCAGTCTATTTTTAAGGTTTCGTCTCAATTATATCTGGAAAAGAACAAATACAAAATTAATATACAAAATATATTTTCAATGTAAAAAAACAAATATTATCACTCAAAAATGGATATAATAAATATAAAAAATCCCTTTTGATTATTTCTTGTCATATTAGTGTGTACGAGGAAGACTTCAATTTTTAACAACAGTTCATTTAGTTATTTTTTAGGTGGTGGTTAATCATAATATCCTTTCATAAATTTAAGATGGAGTGTGATGACTCCTCAGATATCCCCCTGTTAGTAATGATTTTAAAGCAATGTTCCCACTGTATAGTAATTAACAAGTTTTGAGAGTCTATTCAGTTTGTTTGAATCCTAGATTAATTTGGGGAGATAGTTGATTAATTTTTTAAATCTTTGAGATCAAATCTTTTGCTGGCAGCTGAAATGAATATCAAGTTCAGTATTGAATTCATTACACTAATATATATTTTAAACTATTCAATATTTATTTTGAAAATATTTTAAACTTTTATTTGATCCCATGCAATCTCCTTTCGAGGTTATGAAAGCATATATTTTTTACATGAAAAAAAAACACTATTTGAAATGAAATAATTTGAAAAATTGTAACATTACACAGATAATATATGTTTTTATAGATTAAAGTATGAATGAAATTTTTTTAATTTTTTTTAACAGTTTTAAATATTAATTTAGAATAAACCACATAATTATTAGACAGATTTAGAGGAAATAGAAGTATTTTTAAATGAAGAATAATTGATTCTACTCTTAAGTTGACAAGCTGAGTTTAAAATCATGAATTAGTAAATACTGATTTTAAAATTTTAATTGCGGTGTTTTCCTTCACAGAGAAAGAGGAAAATTTTCTCCATCACATGATAAGAATTGCAGACAATTTCTCCGAACAACACAATTTGCTATAACATGATTCACGAATTGGAGAAAAATCCTCCTATGACGGGTTTGGTTTGTCGTTCTATGGTCATCCTGTGCACACAAGGGCTACACAGACTGGGACCTACAGTTTAAAGTGAATTCTGAACCACTAACAAACATCTATGCCACCGCCAGCATTCGAACCTGGAGCCTGTGGTACCAAAGGCCAGAGCACTAGCCAATTGGCCACCCTCCTATGACGGGGAATATAGAATCCCCAATATTTCTAAATGTTACGAGGAACATTCTAGTAAAAAACGAAGGTAAAGGGCTTTTATGAGCAAGCACCATCTTATTCAATATTTTTCCATGAATATGTATGCCATGTTAGATCTAAATGCAGTTATAGAATTTGTAAGACTAGAATTAATTTTAAATGTGTGTAATTAATTATATTTAAAGGTTTTCAAGCCTCTCTATTACAAGTACCAAAGAAGCCTGTTGAGATTTTTCACTCCCCCTCTTACACAATCAGATAATTTAAATGTTATTACTTTGTTAAAAAGCTTCATGCCTAAAAAAAAAAAAAAAAAAAAAAAAAATTTAAAACACAATGTAAATTAACAAGAACAAGAAAATGTGAATGGGAAGCTGTTTAACGAATGTGTTTTTGTGGATTCTTCAAAATCTTAGATATAAGATAGAACATGTTTTTTTAACAAATAAAAATATTTTCAAAAGTATTTGAACATACAATACATGAATTTTCCTTTAACTTTTATAAGGATAAACACAAAGCAGTGAAACAAATTTTGAATTAAGTGAACTCCTCTCAGAAATATGACAAACTGAAGCTCCCAGTCTAATTAACCTAAAGTGTGAACGCAATGAACATAGAGCGACAAACCATCAGAAATATCATGCTTATTAACTATATATATGTGAAGTAAAGGTTTTAAAATATTTGTTCATTTGTACTGCTGAACAATGACTACAGAATAAAGTATAGAATACAAAATGTAAATAACTTAAAAACATTTCAACACGCTAAAACAGAACATACAATTTCTCTGGATTCTCTTAAAAATTTCATTGATGATTTGATAATAAGATTGATAGTCCCTACACAATATTAATATGCAATACTTTAGAATAATTATTGTTTTAATAAGCATATTTCTCATAAATTAAAAATATGTGCACAATCCTATTATTTTATAACTTTTGGAACCTAATACTGCTTTTTACACTACTTTTTAGTTCTGTAAAAATACAAATTTGCAAACTAACATCTATGTTAAACACACCTGCATATTGGATTTAAAAATGAATAAAATATTTGTGTTTTATGTACCAACTATAAGTTCAATATTTACCATTGAAAATGTTCCAAAATTTTTATTTAAATTATTCCCATGAAAAAGATCGTATTTAGTTTTGATTTCATAGTGCAAATCAAAATAAAAATTATCTATTCTTGAGTCTCTTAGTGGATAAATACAATGGTGTTCAAAATTAAGGTAATTTGCATTTTGTCAATTTTCTTGGAAAGTACAAAACAAAATGTAAAACTAGTGCTTCAAAAAAAAAAAAATTATATATTATATATATATACACACATAACATGAAATATATGGAGCATGAAAATAAACAGGCTTTATACATGCAAGTTGTTCACTTTTGTTATTTTATACACTTTGCCAAATTGTGTAATTATTTTACAACATTTGGAGAAATTCAAAAACAAGTAAGGATACAGGATCCATTGTGTAATAGCTTGGCCACAATTATCTAAGGGCCACAACAACCACTGAAGATCAATAATTGTCCCTTACAGCAAGGAGTAATAGGAGCATAACAGCTTCTTAGCTCTTGCATGACCTTCATCCTACATAAGAGACATCTGTTTTTAAAAAGACAGGCTGTTTATTTTCAGTTCACTCTTGCATACAGAAGAGCACATTTTGTAAAGTGCAAAGAACATTGACTTTGGTCAAGAAATATGTGAGGGACTATCACAAGCGAGTCCTAGTTCAGCATAACTAATGATTTTCAACATAACATATTTGAAGAAAATCAGGGCACTGCTACCTGTCCTTTTACACACAAGGAAAAAACCACTATGATAGTCGAGAATTGATGGTCTGAGTAGACATTACGACAGATGGCCATAAAAGAACTCCATATCTTTGTCAGACTGATAAGAAATATAGATACCTTCAGAGCCCCATGTTCGCTTTTACAGGGGTGCAGTTGGTACTGTTTTCATTTTAATGGCTGACATCCCGAATCCAGAGGTCACCTGGTCAATGAATTTCAAAATATGACAGAGAGATAGTTAGGTTACCCAGATCTTTAGAATTTAACCCTATAAGGCATGTCTGTGCTCTAGGGAGGTCAATTGCAACTCATTTCTATCCAGGGCATGAAAACAGTGATATTGGAAGAATAGAACTGACTGCCACAGAGACTCGTAAACTATGATTTCCAATGTGAATTTATGTTGTGAGAGTTGTATAACTGTAAGAAGCGGAACTCTCTCATTCAATACTTTTTGTATATTTTTTTTCTTTTGAAATTCTAAACTTTATTTTAGACCTCCAAATGAATTGTCTTACACACAATCATAAGTGTATACCATAACTAAAGTTTGACTGTGTTTTTAATTTTTGTATTTTATCCACCCATGTACATATGTAACTTTATACAATTTGCCCAGTTGTTCTGCAGACATTTGCCCAAATGAGAAAATTGCCTTAACTTTAAACACCATTAAGAAAGAAAATAAATTCAGTTGAATGAAATGCAGATAAAGAAGCATGTCCTTGAAATTATTCTAATCTGATCTAATGACTGATATCAATAAGGTTTCAACAATATATTGTATATATTGTTGTATAGTATGTCTTTAATAAATTAGTAAAAAAAGAAAATTTTTCAACTACAGTTAATTTCAGAAATATATCAATAATTAATAGGTATTCAGATATACACTGGTCAAAGAAAATATTAAAACTACTGTCATGAGTTTAGTTCTTCCTTTAAAAGTGTAAAAGAGCCATGAAGGAATTAAAGAAATTCAACAATATATTGCTGGCTGCACAATGTATATCATTCTGAGTGAAACAGAAACTCACCTAGTTCTAATAAATTCATTCGATGTAGTTCACACTTCTTGTTGCAAAAATTATTCCTTCAGAAAATGTTGCACAGGGGCTCGCCTAACCATAAAATGTAAAGCAAAACAAAATTCATCAGTTTAAATGGCATCCCTATATGCCCATAGCAAGCGTTTACGCCGATAAATAATAGTTAGCATATAGTAACAAAGGGGCATGCAATTCACAAACAACAGCATATGTTAAAATATGCCCCAATATATTCATTCTATTACTTCTGTTAAATTCACTGATAATAACAATTACGATAGCACATCTATCTCTACAAATAAGTCAATGGCTCTGCTCACTTTTTGCATCAAATGCTCTTGACACATCAGCATTGTGTCTTCTTGTGGATGTTTCACCTGTTTGCAATTTAACTACTTTTGAAAGGTGCTACCAACAATACTACATGAAAAGTTGAAAAGACTTGTAGTTTATGGAATGTGTTTACCTAGCCTTTTGGTCATATTTGTCCCTGCCAAAATCCGATAAATACTTAACATTTTCAGGGGGGACGAATTATTGCTTGAAACGACACGTTCCAGGCATCTATGTTCACAGAATACACTTTTTTATTTTAATGTATGCAAGATAGTCACCTCTAAAAATTCTTCCAAAAGCAATAAGAATCCGTCAGAGAATCAGAAAGAATTCAGAAAAACACGAGTAGAACAGGAGATCCACCGATGCATAGCAACAAAAAAATTATTACATATAAATTTGGTTGGGCAATTGAATATCATGCACTTAACATGGATATTCAGTAAAATATTATGAACACATTTGACAAAAAAAATTAATTAAATGCTCCATACAATAATAAAATGTCACCATAACATTGACAGAAAGCTGTCCCAGTTTGTTGTTGCTATGATTGTTAAACTAGCGACGACATCAGGCTTTTGATGCAGAGAAAAGATAGCGCAATAATTGCCGATCAATGCGCATGCTTGGCAGAAATACTCTTGTTGGCAATTTTACCTGATTTTTAGATATTTTTTTACAAATTCCCTGTTCTGTCGCCACCCTGTCAACACAAATTAATGAACAAACATTTTTAGGCATGAATATAAAAAAATTATAAAAACTATGAATAATCATTTTTGAGTTTGATTTCTACAAAATCTAAATCTAGGTTTTTGGGCCTGAATGAAAGAGTGGCTAGAGCTCTCGCGCTCGGTACCCCAGGTTTCGGGTTCCGAGTCCCGGCGGATGTTTGTAGTGGTTCGGAATCCACTTTAAACCGTAGGTCCCAGTCTAACATGCGTTAAGGAGAGTGACGTATTAAATAGGGAAAAACGAACGTTTCCTAAATAGTGATTAGGGGATTATAGTCCTTGTTACTTCACATCCCCATATACCCCTTCGATTCAATTCAAGTTCAATTAAATCTAGATTTCTAAAAAAATACACTATTATTTTTTTTAATACATTTTAATAAGAAATGAAGCAAACATTAAATAAGTTTTGATGGCTTTTACAATTATGTGCTAATCTGATTTAATGTCTATGTCTTTTAGTGAGTGAATCCTTTATTTTATATTGATATTTAAAAGGTAATCTTGAGTCATAAAATACTTTTAATTCAATTTATAACTTAAGTAAGAAACATCAAAATTAAAAATTGCAAAAATTTATATTGCAAGTAAAGATAAATACATAATGCTCATACAGACTCTAAATAAAATTTCACGACAAAACTTCACTAGAAAACTTTCGTTTTTAAAATCTCTAAACTAAGAAAAGAAAATTAGAAGGCTACATACACTTTTAATATATATTTTTTAATAATTATTCATTTACTATTTTGTTTTTACTGGTATACAATGAGCAAGTTTCATTTACCTTTTAACTTTTGTTTTAAATTAGTTTTACTAGGAAAAGCAACAATATTAAAACACTTTTTGCTGGAAAACAAGGGAAATTAATGGGTTTCTGTAGCTTGTTCATATTTAATAAAAATAGATCACAAAATGTGTTTTAATGTGATAAAAACAATGCTTAATATTGTTTTTATCACATTAAAAAAGTTACATAAATATAAATTTTGATGATTTCGGATTATTCTATTATTTATTCAAGATATTAATTTTTTTTCACTCAAGTTCTGTATCAAGTAATATGTATGGTTCTAAAGAACTACAACAGAAATTGCTAAAATGTATGAGAAGATATAATAATGCAAACTAAATTACATAATGGAACTTCGGTAAATTATTTATCTATTATTATATTTATGAAAAATTTTAATTTATACTATTCATTTAAATATTTTAAATTTTATGATAATTTTTCAAACTTGGCTGGCTACAAATATCAAATATTTTAATTTCTGTCCAGGACTGATTCAGAGTACCATTGACATTTTCAGAACTACATTAACACTTTCTGAAACTATATATCTTACATTAGCATATAAATTGTTAAGCATATTTATTTCTGAGGTGGAAAAATAAGCATCTTTGAAAATATATGCTTTCTGAATGGATAACATGAAATTTTCTGTATCATAAATTTCAAAGCGCAATCACCTCTGTTTCTGCACATTTAAATAACTTCATTATTGTAATCTAATAAAAAAATTTTCACTTAATACAATCATTGTCTTTGATATAAATTTCATACAACAGATAAAAGATATAGTTAGTGTAGAAATTCTTGATAATTCAATCTCATTTCATCAAAAGGTTTACTCCAATTATTATTATTTTTTTTATTTTCTTGCTGGTTTATTAGTTTTATTTATATCTGCAGGAAATATGTCTCCCCTTTAGATGCATACCTGGTTGAGAACATCTGCCTTTAACAATGAACTGTAGTGTCATACTAGTAATTTAATTCCTCCTGCATTATTTTTCGCATGCCTCAAATGAATAATTCTTTGATTCGGCAATACTAGTCAGTACTAAATATTAAAAATATCAGAATATTGTAATAGTTACATGATAGTTGGGTCTCAGGGTACAACTTAACATATAAATATAGGATAATTTGCATATGAGAATTTTGTTTATATCAAGGCCTAATAAAACATTAGTTTAGAAGAAAAATATTTAATAAAATTGCAGTTCTTTATTCAATTAACTCTTTTTAATTTTCCACCATCTAAAATATTTCACAATTATTTAGAAGACATGCCATTTTTAAAAAATTCTAAAATTTTCTACTTTTACCCTCATGAGAAAATTTACAATTGGAGGGAAAGATAGGGAAAAAAAGAGAAAAATATTGATTACATTGAATATTTTCTTTAATCAAAACATACAAGAACAGATGAAAATTAAGAGATAAATTTAAAAAACAAATTGGAAGGAGATTAATAAAAAAATTAATTAATGAAAAAGAAGAAATAAATAGAGCACTGGCTGAGAATTAGAAAACATTAATAACACTAACTGTGATTTAAACTTTTCTTTTAATGATTGCATACTTATAGAATAAATAAACCAATTGAATTACAAAGTGATATAGTGACACTATTTTAATCAGTACAGCCAACATAATAACAGAAAATTCTAAAGACAATTGAAAGCTGTTCAAGAACCACATAATTGCGAGCCCACAAAGTCAGTAAAACTGTGAAAGGATAGCCAGTAATAGAAAAAAAAAAAGAGTGCTCCATGAGTAAAACTCATTACCGCAAGTAATGCTGCTAAGTTTCCTTCTAAGAAAAAAGGCAATCCACCACTACAATTTTCCATAGCAGGTGATACTTTTTATCCTCTTCAATATTCTGTAACTGATACGAGAGCAAAATTATCTTATATAATAAAGAAGAAATCTAATATAAAGGAATATTTTTTTCCTCCTCAGCTACCATAGTAAACATTTTTTTTTAAAATTTAATGCAACAGCAAAACCAAAAAGAGGAATATTTGCTGTAAACAAAAAACTGGCCAACAGCTAATAAAGGGGCACAATATCAGTAGTTTTTGTTTTGATAAAAATTTTCTCATTTTTGTACTCACCAAAGTGTGGTTCCCCCCCTTCCTTTCCAACTACAATGATAAATTTCTCTTTCTTTACTCCCTAAAAGGCTTTATTAAATTTTCATATATGTAAAAAACACCACTTTTTTTTTAATATAAAAAATGACTATTAGAAACAGTATTTCTTTCACATTTTGATTGTTTTGTTCCAAGTAATTTTCCCTGAATAGGTCTTTAAGAATAATATGCATCCATTTCAGAATGATGTATTAAATAATTTGACCACTATTCACATATTTGTAACCGTACGTGTGATTAAATCGGTGATTATATATAAATGCCGGTTATTATAATATAATCACCAAAGTTTGATAAATTTGATGAATTCTTGATTATTTATCACATTTACCAAACTTAGTGGTGAGTATATATAATAACCAGCAATTATACATATTCCCTAGATTAATCACATTTACCGTAATGTATTAATTTTGGTCACATAGAAGGGTAGATTGAGTCAATTAACAAGCTAACATGATGCAGATGTACTGCCAAATAATAATATATGTGAAAAGCATTCTTTTACTAATAATTAGATTTAAAAAAAAAAAAGTTCAATACAAAACAAATAGCAATCTCATTCATTAAAAAGATGAATGTATTTCACAGATTTGTCTCTATGCAACGTTTTAAAGTTTGATTACATCACTGATTATTTATACATAATGCTTCATACATAATTCAGATTATAAAAAGCAATATTTTTAAAATGGACATTTGCTATAATGTATGATAACTCTGAAAGAAATTTAAAATATCTGAATTAATTCTTTCAAAAGAGTGCAGAAAAAAGAAATGATGCTTAAAAAAACCCCCTTTTTTTTTAAAAAATAAAGAATTTCAATTAGTTTTATAAATTGTGGTAATACATAAAATTTTACAACTGAAATTCAATTAAATGGAAAAGAAATACAGGATATGATAAAACAAATGCTAATCTGAATGTAATCAGCAGAATTATTTATTATACAGATAATTATCTTTTTGGAATATTAACTATACAAATATAAAAAATTAATTACATTTTTAAAAAAGTAAAAAGAATTCTAAATTAAATTTTTTTTAAATATCTAATCTATAAACATTAATCTGTTTCTGTATATAATATTAATTGGCTCATCTATATTTAAAATTATTATTGAATTTATTTATTTTATTATTAGGAATAAATTTATCACAATTACACATAATAATCAATTATTTATATTGATCATATATATAATGTATGACAACTGTGAAAGAGATTTAAAATATTTGAATTAATTCTAAAGAATCATGGCATAATTCAAATGTATATTATATATTTAAAAAAAGTATATTATATATTTTAAGGTTGACAAAAAAGGAAAAGAAGAATGCCATGGAAATAGAATTGAGAAGGATAGGATTCCATATAAAGGAATCGAATTTTAAACAACATAGAAATTTTTTAATACAAATGTTACAATTGATTCCTATAATATATTTTCTAAATAGACAATAATTTCTAATGAAACATATGATCTTATCAAATAATTATGTAATATGAAGTTTAATAAATTTATGTACAATTGAAATGCATTGTAAAACTGTAGAAAGAATAATTAAACTAAAAGCACACTAGGACAACTTACATCAAGTTTGACATAAATAAATTCTCCAGTTATTTAGTACTTATGTAAATATATAGTATACTTGTGCAAATATTAATGTAACTGTTAATTTAACTATGCTGACAAGAATCAGTGGTCAACTGAAAAATGATGAAATGAAGAATTAAATGTTATTTTTTAGTAGTGATACTCGAGCTTGATACTAGATGACGTCAAAAGTAGCACATATTTTAACACTGATTTATTTCTCTTCAAATAGTAAGGATTTTTTTATTATCAGTTGATACTAATTTAATTATTCACAGTAGTAGTGCAAGTTAACAGTTGGTTTTAAATCCTGTTACAAAAAATTCAGCTCATTCAACAGGGAAAATATGTTTATCATCCAAAGTTGAGCTAAATTCAACTCTCACATTAGTGGCCGAGTTATTTTTTAACTCCATGTAAATTAAGAAAATTGAACTTAAGCATTCTTTTACAAATCCATATATAGACATAAACTTTAAATTATATATAATATGAATTTAAAATTTTTATCACTTGATTGTTATTAGTTATTTTATTTTTTGTATTTTTTAATTGCTTTTGCATGACAAAACTACAGATACATATTACAGTAAAAATTTTGTAAATAAGATTTGAAAAAAGAACCATGATTAAAGATATGATGTTACGATATAAAACACACGTTATTTTATATCCAATTCTACTGAAAATGTTTTTATCAACAAACCTGTTAAAGTGTGCAATTAAAATCGAGCAATAATGAATCACCCCTATATTATTAATATATTAGTATAAAATAAATTTCTTCTAAAAGAGTAGCATTCTTAACTTAGAATATATTTTATTGATGGATACTGATCAATTTTTTATGCATAAATTTACAATTACATTTTTTTCAGAAATGCATAAATTGCATTTTTTTCATAAAGTTATTAATTAATATTTAAGTATAAAAAATTCACCTATTCAAAATAATATTTATTTTATGAATCTTTTTTTAAAGAATTTTTATAATCTTTCATAAATGCATTTTTTTTTTTTTATTAACCAATATATCTAATGTGATTAAAATTTTCTAACAACAAATCTTTTATAAAAATAATTTCTCTTTTAATATAAAATTTTAAGAAAAGAAACCAAATCAAAATGTGCTTTTTATTATTTTAGTGCTGCATACTAAATTAAAAAATTTAGTTTCTGCAGATGGAAAAAAAAATCTGTGCAATTTTTGGATACAGAAATATAACACAGAAACACAACATTTCTTTTGGATAAATAAGAAATATTCTGAATTATATTCCTGATAAATAGATTGAATATATTTATCAGGAAGTTTCAGGATAAATATATTCAATGTTACAATTTAGAATAATGCAGCTGGTCATACAGTATTCATATGCATAACTTATCCATACATTGCAAAATTAAGGGGTGTTAAAATTAACCATTAATTTATATTACCATTAACATTAACACTGTTAACGAAAATTACTAGTTTTTCTCATCTCCAATATATATATGCAGTCTGATGACCAATTGGCTAGTGCTCTGGCCTTTGGTATCACAGGCTTCAGGTTCAAATCGTGGCAGTGGCATGGATGTTTGTTACTGGTTCGGAATCCATGTTAAACTGCAGGTCCCGGTTTAATTAGCCTAAAGTGTGCGCAAAATGACCATAGAACTAGAAACCAAACCATCTCCAATATATAATACTATTTTTTTTTTAAATTTCATTGTATTTTACAGAAAATATTTCTTTACAAAAAGTATAAATTTATGCAAGATTAAAAGAAATACTAACAGAAATTAAAAATTCAATTTAGAAGAGAAAAAAAAAATCATTGAAAGATCTATTCTTCAAGAAATGGAATAGAAAACTGAAATGAAACCAATAGGGAAATAAACAGATTACCTATATCTTTGAAAACTAGCACATATTAACAATGAAAATGTTAAAATTGATTCCTTACAATATGCCATTTCTTTAAATAAAGAACAATGTTCATGTTAAATGAAGAACATAAAAGAAGTAGAGAATTTTTTAAAAATTAACAATTATTAAAATTTTAATAATTAAAAGTAAATACATGATATTGTTAAAAATTAATAACATTACATATAACTAAAGTTAAAAATATTATACAAAAACTCTTTTAAGCTTCAAGATAAGCCAATAACTTCTGATGAGCCCTTGCTGGATGCATTATATGGCTGGTAGAGGAAAAGTGAAAGCGTACAGTTACCATTAAATTCGAACTTTCTTAAAATTTGATGTTAGACTCAAAGAACAAAAATTTTTGCTGTTTTTTATTATGCAATAGTTTATTAAAAAATGTTTTTTATTTTCCCCTGATATTTATATATTTTTTTCAAAGATGACTAAAACAATAAAAAATATTTGGAGGTTTAGTTTGATGCCCTACAGTCATTTTGTGCACCACTTTAGGCTAATTAGACCATGACCTACAGATTAACATGGATTCCAAACCATAACAAATATCCATGAATATTTGGAGGAGAATAATATTTTTATTTTTTCACATATTTTGTAACCCTCCATTTATGTTATCATTCTTGCTTTATGAATATACCACACTATTAAATAAATTAATAGTTTAAAAAAAACACGCTTTTAGAGTTAATCAAACTAAAAAGTAAAAAATAATTGTTAACATAAAAATAAAATGACTGACAAGAAAATGAATGTCACTGTTCTAAAAGCGTGGGGTGCTCGATATCAATCTTTATATTTTTCAATAGTTCATTCCGAAATGCAGAGTTAGTTTAAAAATGTCATACAAAGCACCCCACGCTTTAGGAACAGTGACATTCATTTTCTTGTCAGTCATTTTATTTTTATGTTAACAATTATTTTTTACTTTTTAGTTTGATTAACTCTAAAAGCGTGCTTTTTTAGTTTTTTTAAACTATTAATTTTTTTTTTAGTTTGATTAATTCTAAAACCGTGTTTTTTTAAATTATAATTTAGGAAAAACATCTGCTTGAGAACAATTAAAGCAGAAGATCGAAAAAGCTAAAGCTATCAGTAAAATTAAAGTCCGTTGATGATGCCCAAAAATAAAAAGGTTTAAGTTAAAATGAGAATTTTAAGATAAAAGTAAAATAAAACAAAAGGAATTAAGATTAAACAAAATAGGTATGGTTTGATCAGTTGACTGACTCGCCAGTAGATGGCGCCATCAGTCCCAAAATCGAGCCCAAAGAGTCAGTTACATACATACATACAGGTGAAGCTAATAAAAGTGTATTAAAATTATTCCTTTTGTCATGGCTATATCACTCATTTAAAATAAATACCATATGGAATCAACTATACAGTGAAATTGTAAAGAATGACAATATTTCAAATCGTATAAATATGAAAAAATTTTGCTTCACTTAGTTTTTCATGCTTAGTTTAATTCATAGTAATTCATTTTGTTTCACAAATTTCAATTTTTACACTTCATCTCTGTTATGAATACTGGAATATCTTTGCCAAAGCAAAACCAAATAATTGGACATACTATTCAAAAGCACTCAGTACTACTACTAACATGTAGTACTAATACTGTTTTATTAGCTTTTTCCTAATTTTGATAATACAAAAATTCCTCGTTCAAATTCAAAAAATTAATATTAATTTTAGAATTCCTCTTAATTACTTCTTTTTTTTATAGTTCATTAGTATTTACTACATAATTAAAGTAAATTAAATTTACTGCAGAATGATATCAATATTCAATTTGACTTGACCAATTTATTAAAATAAAATTATATTTCTTAACTTTTTTGTTTAGTAGGCCAACAAGTAAAGAAATGACTCATTAAAATTTTTTAATATTTTTCAGAATATAATGATTAATAAATAAAACTTCCTTGAGAAATTTTAACAACTAAATAATCTTCTTGATAAATGTTTTTTTCAAATCAGTAACTTCTGTTAATCTGAAAAATGTGCCATCCTTAAATGAAATCCTGTTTACATTTAATAAATATCCAGAAATAACATCACACAAAACTTTTCTCATGAATAAATATATCAATTTTTGTAATGTGAATTTTCATCTCAAATGATCATCTAAAATAAGGATGTCAGAAATAAATACTTAATATATCATAGAATTAATATACTAACATAAATTAATTGTTAATAACAATTTTTAATGACAACCTATTTCAAATTAATTGAAAACCTTGCTTCTCTCTTATAGCAAAAAGTTCACAATATCAAGTGCAGACATTTAAACCCCCCACACACACAATCAATCAGAATTATTAGATATTAGTAATCGTCTTCGGCGCCATTTTGAAAATTATCTTCATCATAAATTTCTATCAGCCCAAGTGAAATTCATAACTTAGATCAGAATTTATTATTAATTACTTACCAGTACAACAGCAGAAATAAAAGCTGCTCCTTGTCCTTACATTATGATGTACATATGGACAGCAACAGATTTGGCGAAATCAATGTCTATTAGACGATTAAGACTTTAGAGGACTTCAGTACTTTTAAAATAAAATTGATATGGTTATCAATTGAAAATTTTTACAATATGTAAATGATCATTAAATCACAATTACATATATGTATATTTAATTAATGTCGGCTGCTGTGACAATAGCTGCTTTGACATTAACAACTACCAACTGACGCTTCTGACAGCACTGCTGTTGCCAGATTTTCACTTCAAGATAACAGCTTTACCGCGTTATCTGTCGCGCTACGGTCATCTTGTGTGCAAAGGCTGAACAGACCGGGACCCACAGTTTAAATTGGATTCCGAAGCATTAAAAAACATCCACGTCATCGCCAGAATTCGAACCTGAAGCCTGGGATATCAAAGGCCAGACCGCTAGCCACTAGGCCGCCCGGCTTTACCTTGAGTTATGTGAATCGGTAAGGATTCGAAATACAATAATTTACAAAATCTTAAGTCACTAAGTGCAAACAAAATATATTCATTGAAAAAGCTAAAAAATGACACCAAATTTTAAAACAAGAACCTCATCTCTCCAATTCTAATTAAGATAGGGATGGGTAGAATCCGTTTGATGGGTATAAATGGAATGAATCATTACATCAATAAATATATTACAAATCATTAATTTTCATCTGACAGTTCAAAGTTCGTTTATTGAATTTAAAGGCTCATCCAGACAAGAATACGATTCAAATCGAGTCACCTAGAAGCGATCTCTCTCCTATCATCTCCGTTTGACGCGAGAAACAAGCCCCGTTATCTCTGGCTGCAAGTGACAGCTGGTCGTAAGTGGGGTCTCTTTTATGTGCAGAAGAAACCAACTCTTTCCAGAGAGAGCTCGAAAGACATGATTTTCTATCAAACTTGTTTTTAAGGGGTTAGCGAAAGTCATTCGTCTCTTATACACTATCATCTGGACGAGGCTTAAGACTAATAGCCCCGTCCAGAAGTTGAGTCTGAACTTCACGAACTGTTTGAAGTTCTAAAAAATCGTATGGTACTGCAAATATGGATTCGATACTGTTTAGTACTGGAAATACAAGTTCAATACTGGTGTAACAAGATCTGGTGGCGCGCAGTGGGAACCATGAAAGTTATCACCTTATATTTTAACTTTCTTCAAAATTTGGAAGTAAGTAAATTGCAGAATCTGTTATTTGTAATAAATTATATTTTTTCATTTGAGACAACTACATTCTAAATCCTGAACAATTTGGTTTTCGAAAAAACTTATCCATTACTCATCAATAGTTCCGTACTCTAGAACATATCCAAAAGGCTTCCATAATAGGCAATGCACATTTACGGTTTTCCTTGATATTCAGAAAGATTTCTTTTTTGTTCTAATACAGTTGTCAAACACTTAGATAGTTGTCTTTTATGCCTTAAAGTAAGCGCTGCAAATTGTTCAAATCAATAAAACTAACTCGAAGTTTAAATTTATCTCGATAGGGCATATACCTCAGGGCAATAAAATCTTCTCCCTTCTTTTATCAATGTTTATCTCGGATATTCCGACTAACTCTAAAGTTCTTACTGCAATTTATGCTGATGACACGACTATTTATTGTAAAAACATTAATACTAATTTTCTTGCTATCACCTTTACTAATCATCTAAAAGTTCTTAATAACTGACCCGACAAATGGAAAATTGCATTGAATGTTGGAAAACTGAGGCAATCCTCTTCTCTGTGGATCATAAAATGAAAAAGCTGCGAATTGAAATTAACGGCAGTATTATTTCTTGGGAAAACAACACATAAATATTTAGGCATTTATTTTGATCAACACCTCACTTGGAGAACACACTAAAACTAAATTATGTTTGATCATCAGAAAAATCTTTCCTCTCATTGATAGAAATTCTTAAATGAGTAGAAATAACAAAATTCTTTTAAACACGACTATTCTTCGTCCAATAATAACTTATTCCTGTTCTGTCTGATCATATGCACCTAAATCTAATTCAAATATTATCGAAATATTTCATAACATTACTTTCCAGCAAATCACCTCTGTTAATTGTTTCATGAAATTTTGTGAAATCCAGCAGGCTATCAAAATTATTCCTTTCAAAGGCTTCTTTAAACACGTTTCTGAAAAATTCTTCAACACTTTAGAAAACTTTGACAGCACTGCAATCCAGGAAAATTAAAACATATGTGCCTAATACCACTATTAAAAGACAGTCTAGAATTTTAATTTAGTCATTAATTTTCTTTTTTACTTCCTTAATGTTTTTGTTACTGTGTTTATACTTTTACTTTATTAGTTAAATTTGTTATTATTCTGGGCAATTATCCTTAATTCAACTGCTTTGTAGTCATAGTTATACCAGAAATGAGGCTCCTTGAAGGAAGCTGGGAAGCTCCAAAGAACAAAATCCATCCAAGAGATTAGATTTAGATTTGAGTTGGAGAGATAGATTCGAGAGTCCAGTGAGGCCTTTCAGCTTTACTGAGACGGAGTATCTAATCTTTAAGATTCATTCTGTGTGTTTATTATTAGGTATAATATTTAAAAAGGTATGTGTTGAACTGTCTTTAAAATGCTCAATAAAGTACTGCAGCTAAACATTTTGTCTGATTTTTTTAAAAAAAATGTGAATTTCCACCAACAAAATAAATAACTTCATTGGACCAAGTCCACTACTCCCTACCCTAATAGTTACTGACAGATATAGAGAATAGATTTCTTTTTAAATATTTGTGTATTGAAAGTAAGAAAATAATGTATGCCTTCATTTAGCAGCTGATATCTATATTATATCTAGCACCTGATATGCATATTACATATAGTATCTGATATCTATATTATTTTATGCATCTGATATCTATATTATTTTATGCATCTGATATCTATATTATTTTATGCATCTGATATCTATATTATATCTCGCAACTGATATCTACACTACTGGCCATTAAAATTGCTACACCAGGAAGAAATGCAGATAACAAAATGATATTTATGGGACAAATATATTATACTGGAAATAACAAGTGATTAGATTTTCAAGAAATTTGGGTGCATATATCCTGAGAAATCAGTACCCAGAACAGCCACCTCTGGCAGTGATAACAGCACTTATACTATACGCCTGGGTATTGAGTCAAACAGAGATTGGATAGCATGTACAATTACAGATGCCCATGCAGCTTCAACACATTGCCACAGCTCATCAACCGTAGTGATTGGCGTATGGTGACGAGCCAGTCAATCGACAACCATGGACCAGATGATTTCTATTGGCGAGAGATCTGGTGAACGTGTAGGCCAGGGCCATAGCTGAACATTTTCCGTATCAAGGAAGGTTCGTACAATACCGGCAACATGCGGTTCGTGCATTATCCTGCTGAAACGTAGGGTTTCGCAGTGCTCGAATAAAGGGTAGAGCCATGGGTCGTAACACACCAGAAATGTAACGTGCACTGTTCAAAGTGCCGTCATTGCGAACAAGAGGTAACCGAGACGTGTTTCCAATAGCACCGTATACCATCACGCCAGGTGATGGACCAGTTTGACGATGACGAATACACGCTGTCAATGTGTGTTCACCACGATGGCGCCAAACATGGATGCGACCATCTTGATGCTGTAAACAGAACCTAGATTCATCTGAAAAAATGACGTCTCGCCTTCCGTGCGCCCAGGTCCGTCGTTGCTTACACCATTTAAGATGCTCCTGTCTGTGATGCAGCGTCAAGGATAGCCGCAGCCATGGTCTCCGAGCTGAGAGTCCATGCTGCTGCAAATGTCGTCGAACTATTAGTGCAGACACTTTTCTTGCAAACGACCAAAATTCTTGACTCGGAGCTCGTGACGTGGCTGCACGCTCCACTAAGGCCATGCGGGTAACATGCCTGTCTTCTCGGCTGCTAGTGATAGGGGGCAGTTGAGATCCAGCGCGGCCTGAACCCATCAACTCCATATTCTGCTAACATCATTGGATCTCGACCGACGCGAGAAGCAATACTACGATACGATAAACCGCAATCCCGGTACGTTACAATTCGACCTTTATCAAAGTCAGAAACATGCTGGTACGCATTTCTGCTTCTTACACGAGGCATCACAAGAACTTTTCACCAGGCAACAACGTTAAAATGCAATTTCTGTGTGAGAACAGGCTGAACAATTTCTTCATTTAAACAAATTGTAGGTGTCGCTACTGGCGCCTTCTTTGTCTGAATGCGCTGAAAGGCTAATCTTTTGCATATCACAGCACCTTCTTCCTGTCGTTTAAATTTCACTTTCTTGGTGTAGCAATTTTAATGGCTAGTAGTGTATATTATTTCATGTTATCTGATATCTATATTATATCTTATATTATCTATCTGATATCTATATTATATCTTATATTATCTGATATCTATATTATATCTTATACTATCTGATATCTATATAATATCTAGCACCTGAATCTAATTATACTTAACACCTGAATCTACTACTGTGCCCAAAAAGTAAGACGAATTATTTTTTTTTCAAAAACCCTTTATTTACTGTTTCAAATTTATTTTAACGCCTTTAAAGTAATCCCCTCCGGACACACTGCACTTATGCCAACTTTTTTTCCAACCCACAATGCATGCTAAAAAGTCATCGGCAGGGATGACCTTTAAAGAGTACGGCGATTCACGTTGAATCACTTCAGTCGACTCAAAACAGTGTCCCCGGAGTGGTCTTTTGAGTTTAAGGAATAGCCAGAAGTCGCACGGTGTGAATACGGTGGTTGTGGAATGATATGGATTTAATTTTTGGCGAAAAATTCCCGAAGAATCAATGCAGTGTGAGCTGACTCATTCAATGTTTTCGGTATCAATCGAGATTTGACGCGTTTGAGGCCAAAAATGGAATTGACCGATCCTTTTGAAATTCCAACATCCTCAGCAAGGTCTCTAATTGCAAATCGACGGTTTGCAAGCACCAAATTTTTAACTTTTTGGACGTGAGCCTTCGTCGGTTGAGGTTGATGGTCGACCAGAAGGCTCTTCGTCTTCAACGCGTTCTCTGCCTTCTTTGAACTGTTTATACCGCTTCTAAATATTTCTTTCCGATATAGGAATGCTCACCGAATGCCTTCTGAAACATTCTATACGTTTCTGCAAACAAAATGTAATTCAAGTTCATTGCTCAGTTAATTCAGACATTTCAAAAATCGCCGGAATCTGTTTTAGCGTCTCACAAAGTCAAGCATAACTCAAAAACTAATGAATATTTTGACGTGAAATTTCACACAGATATCAAGGACAGTGCCAGCAACCTAAAAAAGGAAAAAATTGAAATTCCATAAGCCCCGGGAATTTTAAAATGAAAATTGTTCTTACTTTTTGGACACAGTAGTATATTATGCCTAGCACCTTTATATTTTATCTAGAAGTTGAACATTATATCTAGCATCTGTATATGTATCATCTAGAGGCCTGCCTGAAACTTCTCTCAATTTTTATTATTATAAGTAATAAATATGCATTTGAAAATATATTTAAAATTGTTGAAATGGCTTACTTGCTTTAAAATGTTCAAAAATGCAGCTGTTTTTAAATAGTTTTAACCGTAAAATTTCAATTAAAGTATTTATAATATGCCCTTTATTTGAGCTTCTCTCAATTTTTATTACTGGAAGTGATAAACATGTATTTGACAATATATTTAAAATTGTTGAAATTGCTTACTTGCTTTAAAATGATCAAAAATGCAGCTGTTTTTAAATAGTTTTGTAAAATTTCAATTAAAGTATTTAAAATGTTCAAAAATTGCTTACTTGCTTTAAAATGTTCAAAAATGCAGTTCTTTTTTAAATAGTTTTAACCGTAAAATTTCAATTAAAGTATTTATAATGTGCCCTTTATTTGAGCTTCTTTCAATTTTTATTGCTGGAAGTGATAAATATGCATTTGACAGTACATTTAAAATTGTTGAAATGGCTTACTTGATTTGAAGTAATTTACCCTTTATTTGAGCTTCTTTCAATTTTTATTGCTGGAAGTGATAAATATGCATTTGACAATACATTTAAAATTGTTGAAATGGCTTACTTGATTTGAAGTGCTCAAAAATGCAGCTCTTCTCTAAAGAGTTTCAACCGTAAAAATTCAATTAAATATGGGAAATTTATTAAATTTATAGTAACTACAGCCAGCATATTTTTCAGAAGGTAATTCGATAGATTACACTGAAGTGACAAAAGTCATGGGATAGCAATATGCAAATTTTCAGATGGCAGTAGCATCACGTAGAACAGGTATAAATGCGCAGTGCTTTCGCAGAGCTTTCATTTCTGTTCAAGTTATTCATGTGAAGAGGTTTTGACGTGATGATGACCGCACGACGGGAATTAACAGACTTTGAACGCGGAATGTTAGTTGGAGCTAGACGCATGGGTCTTGCCTTTCGGAAATCGTTAGGGAATTCAACATTCCCAGATCCACTGTGTCAAGAGTGTGCCGAGAGTATGAAATTTCAGGCATAACATCCCACCATGGACAGCGCAGTGGTCGACCGTCTGCACTTAACGACCGAGACCGGCGACGTCTGCAAAGAGTCGTAAATTCTAACAGACAAGCAACACTGCGTCAAATAACCGCAGAAATCAATGTGGGACGTACAAGGGACTTGTCTGTTAGAACTGTGCGGAGAAATTTGGCTTTCTTGGGCTATTCCAGCAGAAGACCGACTCGAGTGCCTTTACTGACAGAACGACATCGCTTGCAGCGACTCTCGTGGGCACGTGAGCATATCGGTTGGTCCCTAAATGAATGGAAAACCGTGGCCTGGTCCGATGAGTCACGATTTCAGTTGGTAAGAGCTGATGGTAGGGTTCGAGTGTGGCGCAGACCCCACGAAGCCATGGACCCAAATTGTCAGCAAGGCACTGTTCAAGCTGGTGGTGGCTCCGTAATGGTGTGGGCTGTTTTTTCATGGCATGGGCTTGGTCCTCTGGTGCGACTGGACCGAACATTGACTGGAAATGTTTATGTTCAGCTACTTGGAGATCACTTGCAGCCATTCATGGACTTCATGTACCCAAACAACGATGGGATTTTTATGGATGACAATGCGCCATGTCACCGGGCCACAACTGTTCGCGATTGGTTTGAGGAACATTCTGGACAATTCCAACGAATGATCTGGCCACCTAGATCGCCCGACATGAATCCCATCGAGCATTTATGGGACATCATCGAGAGGTCTGTTCGTGCCCAAAATTCTGCACCATCAACACTTTCACAATTATGGACGTCTATCGAGACAGCATGGCTCAATATTCCTGCAGAAGACTTCCAACGACTTGTTGAGTCCATGCCACGTCGAGTTGCTGCACTTCGCCGGGCGAAAGGAGGGCCGACACGATATTAAGAGGTATCCCATGACTTTTGTCACTTCAGTGTAGTTTTAGTCCGCGAGGTATTCGTACTTGAATTTAGATCTCACCTGTAGTTAGTTTTGTAAAAGTTACAAATTAAACCACACAGAGAATAATTTTATAAAAAATGTTAATTTTACCATTAATATGCAAAGTATTCACGATACCTAGTAAAGTCTAACTGCTAATGGATTTGCTGTTTATGAGGATTCATAGAAATAGTCACAAAAGTGGTGATAGGTGACATTGTACTATACTGTCCCATAAAATTCAATATTAGTTTTTCAAAACATATATATTCTTAAATTATTAAATTTTATATATTGATGCTTAGCTTTTAATTATTTTTCCAAGATTTTTTTATTTTTAATTCATAGTAACAGCAGTTTTATTCATACATGATAATAGTATAGCGATAAATAACAATTAAGTAAAAAATTGGTTAACTTTTCTTATGAAAGCATGAACGCATGCATACTAGGGATTGCAATATCGGAGAAAAAGTTCAATACCGGTATTTGGTATTTTTTAGTTCTAAATACCGAGATATCGGTTTTAATACTGGTAGTAGAAATTTTAGAAAAAGAAAGAAAACACAGGTGTTTTTTTGTTTTATTTGCCACTTTTATTAGAGAATGTAAATATCACAAAAAAAATGTGTAACTTATAAATTATAACAGTATATAAAGAATAGAAAAAAATTAAGTAACATCCTATTTATTTAAATCACATAAAAATTTAAATAATATCACTATTCAGTCTGCGGTACTATTACAAATTTTTGAAATGTGGTCTTAAAAAAACATAATGCATCAATTGTATTATCATTAAGCCTGGAACAACAACCGGAATCAACTGATTTTTTATGTTCTTTATTCTTATTCATTATTATGGAGTATTATTTATGAGTGTATATATATATATATATATATATATATATATAATAAATCTGAAAAATATTTTGAACTCTAAAGTATGATATGCAAATGCAATGTGAATAACAAACTCACCACTTTAAAAAATATCGAAATATTACAGACTTTCTTCACAACTACAACCTTGTTTTCACAGAGGAGAATTTCTAGTTTTCAGATAAGAATTCTGAATACAGATAAAAATAAGAATTTCACAGATAAGAATTCTAAATTTCTAGTAAATACCGAAGAAACGGTATTTAAATTTGTGGATACCGGTATTACAAAATTGTACAAAAGGCTCAAAATACCGGTATTCGGTATCCCGGTATTGCAATCCCTAATGCATACATTTAAATTATTTAGAAAACAGAAGCTTCATTGAAAATTAAGGATTTGTAGTAAAAAATATTTTTAAATAAACATGGAAAATCTTGTAAATTTGTAAAATTTTAAGTAGGTTAAAAAAAAAAAACCCTAGAAAGTAGTTTGATTTACACTGAAGTGACAAAAGTCATGGGATACCTCTTAATATCGTGTCGGCCCTCCTTTCGCCCGGCGAAGTGCAGCAACTCGACGTGGCATGGACTCAACAAGTCGTTGGAAGTCTTCTGCAGGAATATTGAGCCATGCTGTCTCGATAGACGTCCATAATTGTGAAAGTGTTGATGGTGCAGAATTTTGGGCACGAACAGACCTCTCGATGATGTCCCATAAATGCTCGATGGGATTCATGTCGGGCGATCTAGGTGGCCAGATCATTCGTTGGAATTGTCCAGAATGTTCCTCAAACCAATCGCGAACAGTTGTGGCCCGGTGACATGGCGCATTGTCATCCATAAAAATCCCATCGTTGTTTGGGTACATGAAGTCCATGAATGGCTGCAAGTGATCTCAAGTAGCTGAACATAAACATTTCCAGTCAATGTTCGGTCCAGTCGCACCAGAGGACCAAGCCCATGCCATGAAAAAACAGCCCACACCATTACGGAGCCACCACCAGCTTGAACAGTGCCTTGCTGACAATTTGGGTCCATGGCTTCGTGGGGTCTGCGCCACACTCGAACCCTACCATCAGCTCTTACCAACTGAAATCGTGACTCATCGGACCAGGCCACGGTTTTCCATTCATTTAGGGACCAACCGATATGCTCACGTGCCCACGAGAGTCGCTGCAAGCGATGTCGTTCTGTCAGTAAAGGCACTCGAGTCGGTCTTCTGCTGGAATAGCCCAAGAAACCAAATTTCTCCGCAGAGTTCAAACAGACAAGTCCCTTGTACGTCCCACATTGATTTCTGCGGTTATTTGACGCAGTGTTGCTTGTCTGTTAGAATTTACGACTCTTTGCAGACGTCGCCGATCTCGGTCGTTAAGTGCAGACGGTCGACCACTGCGCTGTCCATGGTGGGATGTTATGCCTGAAATTTCATACTCTCGGCACACTCTTGACACAGTGGATCTGGGAATGTTGAATTCCCTAACGATTTCCGAAATGGCAAGACCCATGCGTCTAGCTCCAACTAACATTCCGCGTTCAAAGTCTGTTAATTCCCGTCGTGCGGTTATCATCACGTCAAAACCTCTTCACATGAATAACTTGAACAGAAATGAAAGCTCTGCGAAAGCACTGCGCATTTATACCTGTTCTACGCGATGCTACTGCCATCTGAAAATTTGCATATTGCTATCCCATGACTTTTGCCAGTTCAGTGTATGTTACCATCATTATTATTATTGTTATGAAGGTACTATTTTTTAAAGATATAATGAATCAAAGTTTTATTTTTGTAAATGAGTTTATTTCACACAGAAAGATAGTGAAAAAGGTACACATCTTTGAAGTATCTCATTGATTCACACTTGAATTATCTCATTGGCCCTTGATTTATCTCATTGACCTTTGAATTATCTTCTGCTCTCTAGCTGCTCACGTTTTCACTGAGCTACTAGTTGAGCGAAACATATGCTACATTAAAAATAATAATAAGTTGTTTTCCTTTAAGTTTTATTTTAATTTCAACTATAGAATTTTATTTATTTATTATTATTATTATTATTTTGCGTATTATGCATGTCTTTACTAAATAAAGAATAATAATTGAAATTCATTTGATTTTCTTTACATTTCACCCAGTTTGAAACATTTTTAATATTAAATGTTGTGCTAAAAATGTTAATACTGATATTTTAAATTAATTGATTACTTAGCATCTTAGATCCAATAGAATATGATAAATTAATTAAAGAATTAATAATACAGGGATTTCTCATTTATTAAATCTACAAATTGTGAAAAAAGATTCATTGTGATTATTTATGTCATTGATATTATTCGATTCATTATAATCAGTACTTTTTGATTTTTTTTTTATGTGTATTAGGAAAATGAAATTTTTTTTGTACGAAATTGCAGTTTGTGTACCAATTAAAACTTGAAATAAAAGTTAAATGTAATGTTTTGTTACAGTCATATACAGTTATTATTGTCTATCAGAAATAACTTGGTCACTGCACTGAAGGTCTATAAATAAAACATAAAATATTTTTAAATGATAATAAAATATTTTTTATGTCAAATAATTTTTTTCACGAAATTTAATTTTGTCACCTAGTCAGGAAGCAAAAATTTTCCTTTAAAAATAGGGAATCTATTTCAAATAAATTAATAAATCTCACTCAAATAAATCAACGATTCTTAATCAAGTTACTTATTAAATTATTCGTACACAAAATTTCCGAAATTTATAAATAATTAATCTAAACATAATGGTGTATAACGTCTCCTTTATATTGAATGGTCAGAACATCAACGTGCTGTGTAGAATAGTGATATCCAAAGTGGGGTATGCGCACTCGGGGGTACGACAAAGATGTAGGCTCACAATCACTTGCGAATGTATAATAGTGTATCCCGTGAAGTCCGAGATTCTATCATTGTCTAAGTACTGAAATGAATTAGAGTAAGAACCAGATCTTCAAATTGTATTAACAGAGGGCATCAAACCAGATTTTTTCAATATATTATTAAACCGAAATGATCACATTGCTGACATTGAATTCTAATTAAAACTGTAGATTTGTAATTTAATTTAAAATATTTAGTATTTAAATGAATCAAATTTTTTTCCTATCTATGACAATTTTATTATGGCACCTGAATATTTTCATTAAGCATACGTTTCTCCTGGTTTAGTTTTATTAAATATTTATCGAAATAGTAAAGTTAACATAAACTCATGTTTGTGAAAATTGCAACACCATGATGGACTTACGCGAGTGAGCTGAAATTTTCAGGAAATGCAAATTAGCGCATGATATGCAAATGATTAGAATTTCAAATCCGTAGCGCATGCATATGCTGAGCAGCGCCCTCTGAACGGCGCATGGATCCGAATAAATAGACGGCTGTAGCGAGGCGTGTATGGTTATCGGTGGTTATCTGCTAGTGGTAAACGTTAGCTCAATCGTTACTTATGCCTCTTGGACGAAAGAGAGCGAGATTTGAACAACTTACAGAGTTTGAACGGGGGAGAATCATCTGCCTTCGTGAAGCTGGATTGTCTTATCGTGCAGTAGCCGCTCGTGTGCAGCGTAACAGCAGCACAGTGA
Source organism: Caerostris darwini (assembly GCA_021605075.1). Classification (NCBI taxonomy): domain Eukaryota; kingdom Metazoa; phylum Arthropoda; class Arachnida; order Araneae; family Araneidae; genus Caerostris; species Caerostris darwini. The sequence continues at coordinate 505,003 of BPLQ01002671.1, forward strand.
TGCGTCTTTGGAAGCAGTGGATGGACGAGTGTCGGACAGCTCGGAAATCCGGGAGTAGACCCCGAAATGTGACGTCAGCTCGCGATGATAGACACCTGGTCCGCATGGAGCTGACGGACCGTACAGCTTCCTCTAGACAATTGGCAGCTCAGTGGTCAATAGCTACAGGTGTTTCACTGTGTGCTTCATCAATTCGTAGACGTCTGCTGCAGCGTGGACTGCGCGCAAGGACTCCTTTATACAGGATCCCTCTCACGCTAAACCATCGCCGCCTGCGGCTACAATGGGCCGCTCAGCATAGAGACTAGCGTGCTGATTGGCAGCATGTCGTGTTTTCTGACGAATCCCGCTTTAATTTGTGGTACCATGATTGCCGCATTCGTGTCAGACGCCTTACCGGTGAACGCCACCTTCCGGAGTGCATTATCGAACGCCACAGTGGACGAACACCCGGAGTTATGGTCTGGGGTGCCATAGCATATCATGGACGATCTCAATTGCTAAGAATTGTGGGCAATCTGAACAGCAACCGGTAAATCAGTGAAGTTCTACAGCCCCAAGCTGTTCCCTTCCTTCAAAGCTTGCCAGGCGCTGTATTTCAACAGGACAATGCCCGCCCTGATATCGCTAGGACTGTTCAATCCTTCTTTGCAACGCGGCAGGTACAGCTTCTTCCTTGGCCTGCGTATTCCCCGGATATGTCGCCGATTGAACATGTGTGGGATTTCGTTAGTCGGCTTCTCGCTCGTGATCCTCGTCCTGTTGCTTCTGCAGACGAACTTTGGGTGCCCTTACAAACAATATGTAATGTTCTTCCTCAGGCAGACATTCAAAATTTGTTTGACTCCATGCCACGTCGTGTAGCAGCACTTATTGCGGCGCGTGGTGGCTACACAAAATACTGATTCCGAACTCTTGTTATTGTTTGTTTGCTTTGAACATTTAATCATTTATTTGTACCACTTCCACTCAACTGTGTATTAAATTTCATTCAATTATGACGATTCCTTCATGGTGTTGAAATTTTCACAAACATGAGTTTATGTAATCGATGAGCTGCCAAAATAGAAAAGAAGATTGAATTGAAATTTGTAATTTGTTGAGGAAATTGATTTTGGAAATTAAATATTTTAGGCAATTTATATTTATTTGTTTTAATGTCTCTTTTTTTATGTATTTTATGTAATTAAAATTAACAAATGAGTGCATGAGTGCAGTTAAAAACATTAATAAAATAATTATTATATGGAATTTCGACTTCATATACTTTTTCTATTACTTACAGTTTAGTATGACAATAGGGTACATACATTTGAGCTTTCATAAACGATTACGCTTTATTTTGTTGAGCTTTTCCCCCTCCAGGACAAAATCCTAGTCTAGCCTAATCCTTGAGCCTAGGAAAGCCTCTCTAAGGAAACTCAGGAAACTAAGTTTGAAACCCAGCAAATGAGCTCGCATGTCTCTACGTTGGATTTAAACTGGAGAATCTGAATCCCTAAAGATACTACTTTTGGGGATGTTCGCATTGAATTGTGGCGCCAAGTATCAGCGTTAACACATCAAAGTGGTGATCCTTTTGTAAAGTGGAGAAGCCTCTGGGAAGTATGGGCCGAACATGAAAAGGTCTAAATTACCCTGTATTGGAAAACAAAAATTGCAAATAAAACTTATTTAAGATGGATTTATAACTGCGAGTGTTAAGAATTTTACGTTTAGAGTATCTGTAAGTGACTACATACTTTTTTATGGAGGTTTTGACAAATAAATACTCGAATAATGGCATAGATATTTGAAAAGATAAGTATTTCGTTTTGTTTCTTTTACTTTTTAGTAAAAGAAACAAAATTCCACTCTCCATCTCCACTTCTTTTTTATACGCACATGTGAATCGCATTAAAAATTATTAAAGGACAAAATAACACCAAAAGTTCTCTAGCATCATCATTATCTTCAGTGACCCAACAGCCTCTTGGTGGGCCAAGGCCGTCTGTCTATTGGCAGATTTTAAGATAGGAGATGGTTTCTTTTTACAGGTAGGGTTGTCAATCCTACGTCCAACGTTCTACAATCATATTAGACTGGGACCTACGGTTTAAAGTAAAAGTTTTCTATAACTAATAAAAAAATTCATCAGTATTATGAGGGCTCGTTGAAATTCTCCTAAATCTGCTATTAAATGACGAAGATATTTAAATTAGAGAGTAGCATAATATATCATTAATATTACATTTTTTCGAGGTTATTATTTTTAATGATGTTGTGAATCAATGCTTTCTTTTTGTAAATGAGTAGTTTTTTTATCAGAAGGAGAGCCTCTTGTTCCACTAATGTATCCCACGAACTATGAGTGATTAAAAGAGGACATTGCATTCAAGAGGACTTCTAGGGGACGCTGCACCGCATTCAAGTGTGATATGAAAGAAATTACCAGAAAACTTCCCCCAAGCTGTTTGATCACCGATGTGAGCCGCTTATAAACATTGCTGTAATCGTCAACGCTCCTCATTTTGTTTGAAAGTAGAGACTGCAATGGACGCCACCAGCGGATTCGAACGTCAACTCTCCTGCTCTCTAGCTGCGTACATTCCTACTAAGCTACCAGTTGAGAAAAACATATGTTACATTAAAAAATAATAATAAATTATTTTCCTTTCAATTTTAGTTATAAAATTTTATTTATTATTATTATTATTGTTATACATATATTTAGTAATTCAATTATTATAAGTATAATAATTGAAATTCATTTGTATTTATTTACATTTCACCCATTTTTGAAACAGTTTTAATATTAAATGTTATGCTAAAAATGTTAATACTGATATTTTTAAATTAATTGATTACTTAGCATTCAATAGAATATGATTAATTAATTAAAGAATTAATAATGCAGTGGATTTCTCATTTATTTAATATATAAAATTAAGTGAAAAAAATATTCATTATGAAAAAAAAATCGATTTGTATAACTGATTTTTAAATTTTAAAATGAAAATTAATGCTAAGAATTAAAAACTTATGGAAATTTCATTCATTATACTATTAATGCTATAAAGTTTCGATTTTTTTATGTGCATTAGAAAAAGGAAAACTTTTTAATAAGAAGTTGCAATCAAATGAAACTTGACAACAAGTTCATTTGATACACAAGTTGTGTATCAAATGAAACTTGAAATAAAGTTAAACACAAGGTTTTGTTACAATCACATACAGTTATTATTGTCTATCAGAAATAACTTGGTTACTGCGCTAAAGGTCTTAACATAAAATATTTTTTAATGCCAAATAATTTTTTGGGCAAAATTGAATTTTGTCTCTTAGTCAGGGAGCGAAAATTTTTCTCTAAAAAATAGTGAATCTATATCAAATAAATTAATAAATTTTACTCAAAAAAATCAATGATTCTTACTCAAAATTTCGGAAATTTATAAATAATTAATCTAAACATAATAGTGTGTAACGTCTTTTTGTATTACATCGGCCAGAACATTTTTTTTCTTTCTAATGCAGCTGGCAAACACTTAGACAGCTTGGTCTTGGATGCCTTAAGGCAAGCGCTGCACAGACGTACTCACTTTGCATTACCCAGGGGGCGAGTGTAACTTGAAGATAAGCCACGGACGCGGAGTAACAATGCCCCCGCAACGCTCTACGATCCTATTAGACCGGGACCTACAGTTTAAAGTGGATTCCGAACCACTACAAACATCCATGGCACCGCCGGGATTCGAACCCGAAACCTGTGGTACCGAGCGCCAGAGCGCTGGCCACTCGGCTATTCAGGCCCTCGGCCAGAACATTAATATGCTGTGTATAACAGTGATCTCCAAAGTGGGGTAAGCGTACCCTCACGATCATTCGCGAGTTTATAATCGTGTATCTCCAGAGTCCGAGGTTCTATCATTGTCCAAGTACAGAATTAAATTAGAATAAGAACCAGATCTTCAAATTGTATTAACAAAGGGCATCAAACCAGATGTTTCCTATATTATTAAATAATATTTTTCTTCTTCTTCTTTATTGGCGCAACATCCCCATGGTGTGCCAAAGCCGCCTGCCTACTGGCAGATTTCTAGGCAGGAGATATTTTCTTTTTACGGGGTATCTACTTTTTTCTTTTGTCAGCCCTACGCCCAATACTCTACAGTCACATTAGACAGGTACCTACGGTTTAAAATGAATTCCAAATCACTACAAACATCCAAGGCAATGCCGGCACTCGAACCCTGTGGCATAGAGCGCCAGTCCCTCGGTCATCAAGCCCAATTAAACAATATTGCTGACATTAAATTCTAATTAAAACTGTAAATTTGTAATTTAACTTAAATCCCTGTTTATTGTTTAAAATAAATAAACATTAAACAATTTGGATTTTTGACATACAGTACACACGCATATACATATATGTATACAGAGGCGAGCACCCAGGACGGGGCTGGTGGGCTTGAGGCTCCATCCTTAGCCCAAAAGTGAAATATGTATGCATGCTCAAACTTATGGCCACCTTCCACTTAGGTCCAACTGTTTTTTATTACATATTTTGTATTTAAATGAATCAATGTTTTTTCTATCTATGACAATTTTATTATCGCGCCTGAATTTTTTCATTAAGCATATTTTTCTCTTAATCTAGTTTTATTAAATATTTATCGAAATAGTGAAGTTGACATAAAAGGTGTAATCGAAGAGCTGGCAAAACAGAAAAAAGATTGAATTTAAATTTATAATTTGTTGGGGAGATTGTTTTTGGAAATTAAATTTAAGTTTTTTGGGCAATATATGTTTATTACTTTTAATTTCTCTTTTTTTTTTATCAATTTAAAATTAACAAATGAGTGCAATTAAAAAAAATACTAATAAAATAATTAATATATGGAATTTCGACTTAAGATACCTTTTCTACCACTTACAATTTAGTATGATCCATTGGGCTTTCATAAACAGGTACGATTTATTTTATTGAGTTTTCCCTCCCAGGATAAAATCCTGTATAGGAATATATATATATATATATATGGGTCCTATATATGTGTGTGTAGCAGAAAGGAGGCTGCAGCAAGTTGTAGAGACTTTTTCAAGAAATTGAAGAGTCATAAGTCTTTTTACACAATTTATTAATTAATAAGGATAACTAACTTACTCCCAGGCACTGCAGCCTATGTTAAACCATGGTCGTCTGCTACTAGCGGATTCCGAAACAGGGGATGTTTTTTACAGGTAGGGTTGTTAGACCTACGCCCAACGTTCTACAGTCCCATTAGACCGGGACCTAAGGCTTAAAGTGGATTCCGAACCGCTACAAATATCCATGGCTCCGCCAGGACTCGAACCCGAAATCTGTAGCACCGAGCGCTAGTTAATAAGGATAACAATATTTGCATAGTTATGAACCAGCTCAGATTAATACTGAAGCCATGTGTATTGGTTTTCTTCGTATCAAGGAGAAAGCGAATAATTGATTTACATATCACTGAAAATGGTCTGGCTAATGCTGAGTGGTCTGATGAATGCATTTTATTCATTAAAAAAATGCAACCTAAGTGTCATTGGGTTAGTGTTTGTAGTAGAGCAAAACGGATGTTATTACACATACACACATGCATATATTGCATGGGATACAACTTTTAATTATTTTCCTTTTAGGGGTACGCTATCAAAAAAGTTTGGAGTTCGCTGGATTATAAACTGTTTATTAGAATAGATTATATTATAGAATGTATATGAGAATGGATTAGATTATAAAATCTATATTACCACAACTGGTCAAGCTTAAAAATGTAGAATATCAGCCAATCAGAATCTCATTCGCTGACTTATTATCCGATATCAAATAATTGGACAATGGAGGGCCTGAATGGACGAGTGGCTAGCGCTCTCGCTGTCGGTACCACAGGTTTCGGGTTCAAACCCCGGCAGTGCCATGGATGTTTGTAATGGTTCGGAATCCACTTTAAACCGTAAGTCCCGGTCTAACAGGATCGTAGAGCGTTGCGGAGGTACTGTTACTCCGCGCCCGTAGCTTATCTTCAAGCTACACGCACCTCCTGGGTAGTGCTAAGTGAGTACCGTCAGTGCAGCGCTTGCTTTAAGGCATCCAAGACAATTATCTAAGTGTTTGTCAGCTGCATTAGAATAAAAAAAAAATTAAAATAAATAATAAAAATTGGACAATGCGATCAAAAGTTGGCTACAAGACCAAACTAAAATGTAAGTGACAGAATTTTTAGAATGGATTAGATCAGGGGTCTCCAAACTTTCCAGCCTAGGGCCATACTGTTTATTCCAGTAAGTACCAAGGGCCAAAACCATTTTAGTTTTTCTACCATTATCTATAATTTCCAGTTAGTTGTTATACTTAAGTTAAATTTTCTGCGTATTATGCTTGTCATTAAGCTTTACCTAGCAAGTCAATAAAACCGAGTTATTATCATTCTGTATTTTTTTATCCAACTTATTACAGCAACAATAAGCTATTCGCTGTCGCGGGCCGGATTTGGCCCGCGGGCCGTAGTTTGGAGACCCCTGGATTAGATTTTGGAATCTATATCAGAATGGAATACATTATAGAATTTATATTAGAGTGAATTAGATTAAACGGTGGTTGCCAAAGTGGGTTACGCAAAGTGATATTTGGAGGTACCGCAAAGACGCATCACAATTGGTAATCTCTTCATAATTGGTGTATGGGATCGAAAACTGAATATCCATATATAGTGCTGTGCCTACGAATACATAACAATAATGAAATCATACTTTTTGGTTCTATATACCTGTGTGAAGTAACGTTTTCTGCAATGATAACAATTAAAACCAAGTATAAAAATAAACCAGGTTTTACCAGTTAGAACCAGGTTTTCGAATTGCATTAACAGAGGGCATCAAACCAGATTTTTCCATTATTACTGAATCACTGATTTATAAAACTTAACGTTTTTGCTTCCCCGTTTTCTCGCATTCCGAAGTCATGAAATGTAAAGTGAGTTTTTAAAATAGATAAAAGATAAAAAAATAGAGAGAAAAATACTGAAACTTTGGATTTTATACATTCTATCCTATTTCAGTTCGAGTCACAGAGCAATGATACTATTTACGCAACATATTCTAATTCCTATTTGTTGCGCCCAAGAAATATTTTTTTTTTATAATTGACATTGGCGATTTCGGCATATACTTATAAGCGGATATTTTTTGGTTCTAAATACCTGTATGAAGTAACATTTTTTGCAACGACAGCAATTAAAACCAAATATAAAAATAAACCAGAGTTGGAACCAGGTTTTCGAATTTCATTAATAGAAGGCATCAAACCAGATTTTTCCATTATTACTGAACCACTGATTTATGCAACTCAACATTTTTGCTTCCACGTTTTCTCGCATCCCGAAGTCATGAAATTCAAGATGGGTTTTAAAATTTGATAAAAGATAAATAAATAGAGAAAAAATATTGAAACCTTGGATTTTATACATTCTATCCTATTTCAGTTCGAGTCACAGAGCAACGATACTATTTATGCAGCATATTCTAATTCCTATTTGTTGCACCCAAGAAATATATTTTTTTTATAATTGACATTGGGAATTTCGGTATATACTTATAAGCGAATATCTTATTTATATATCAGTGAAAGTGGTCTGGCTAATGCTGAGTGGTCTGATGAATGCATTTTATTCATTGAAAAAATGCATTTATCAGATCCATGTATATTCTTTTCAGGGCCGGATTTAGATGAAAAGAGGCCCTAGGCTATTGCACTTATGAGGCCCTTTCACCTCCCATTTTTAAGTTTGTAAATTACATGAGAGATAATAAAATACATCATTACTGTGATATATATCAATATGTTAAATGAATCATGTTGTGATTGGTACTAATCTTTATAAAAAATGTGGCATGGATAATAAATAAAAAAAAAGTTGAGAACACTTATTTGGACATTTATTCTCAGCACCCTATAGAATACTTGTAACAATAACTAATCAAACATAACACACAACATTTACAAAGAAACAAAATTCAAATAATAAAAATATTTGACTACGAAAATAAAATATGCACTAAAAATGATCATATTTTCTATCAAATTAAATTAAATATATTCAATACATTGAAGATTAAAGCAAATTCAATTCAGAGAAATTTATTTCATAATAATTCGCACTTAAAGTTCAAGTATGAATTATTATGAATTTTAAGTTTTAAAGTAAACCAAAAATGGAACTTTATTCAAACAAAATCCCGATCACAAAAAGAAAATATCAAATTGTATATTGTGTTTACAGTTTTTATAACAGTGTAATTCTAATTTTTATGTAATTTCTATTATTTATTTGTAAAGTTATTTTATTTCTAATTTATTTTAATCTAAAATTATTTAATTTAAAATTCTATTATTTTGTGTAAAATTATTTTATTTCTAGTTTATTTTAATCTAAATTTATTTAATTTAAAATTCTATTATTTTATGTAAAATTATTTTATTTCTAATTTATTTTATTCTAAAATTATTTAATTTAAAATTCCGTTATTTTATTCTAAAATTATTTATTTCTAATTTATTTTATTCTAAAATTATTTAATTTAAAATTCTATTATTTTATGTAAAATTATTTTATTTCTAATTTATTTTAATCTAAAATTATTTAATTTAAAATTCTATTATTTTATGTAAAATTATTTTATTTCTAATTTATTTTAATCTAAAATTATTTAATTTAAAATTCTGTTATTTTATTCTAAAATTATTTTATTTCTAATTTATTTTATTCTAAAATTATTTAATTTAAAATTCCATTATTTTATTTCTATTATTTTATATAAAATTCTATTTTTAACAATTTGAATGTAGGCCCATCTTGATCTTGAGGCCCTAGGCTGAAGCCTAGTTAACTTATAGGAAAATCCGGCCCTGATTCATTTCCTCTCTCGTAAACCGCTCTGAACGACGCATAGCAACAGGCAAGAAGAGGCTTTAAATCGAAACCGATCGATAATTTTTGAAAAGATGTTATTTGGAGAAAGAGAGTTGGCGGACCCAGCTCCGGTAGAATGACGCACGTTATCGATTGATTTCTTCTGCGTCATTTCATCTTGAGCTTCTCTGCCGCAGCATCTTTATGAGCATGCGTAGGTTTCGGTTCTATTTCTATCTCTTTTAACTGCAATGCCGTAGTTTGAAAATCAATACAGAATAATATCTTTTTATATTATTATTTTACACGGCTTTTAAATTCAGTAATCAGGTTTAAAATGGGATCTTGTTGATCAGGAATATCAAAAATAATGGATAGATAAGGAAATCGTTTTGATGAAAGATTTAATTCTATGGAGGGGAGGGGAGGGGGGGGGGGGTATTGAAAAAGAATCCTTAATGATGGACTGTAAGAAAATATTTGAAAATCGATTTTTAATGCGGAACGTGTTTATATTTGCTTCGTAGAAAAACTTTCAGCTTATGTTTTCTTGGAAGAGCTTTGGGTTTTCAGCAATGATGTCGGGGCATTGCTGTCGAAAAAGAAATACAAATAAAAAATATCAAGTAATAATAATAATTTTGCTGTCATATATTAATTGTCTTTATTTAAAAAGAAATTAGAAAAAAGGGGCCATTAAATTTTCGAAGAGTTTTTTTTTCTAATTTTTATTATTATTATTATTATTATATTATTTTTTTATTTCATTTGACGTTACAATTTGAATACTACGAGAAAGTTTCATATCATTCTTTATTTAAAAAGTAATTAGAAAAAAGGGGCCATTAAATTTTCGAAAGATTTTTAAAAAATTTTTTTTATTATTATTATTATTATATTATTTTTTTATTTCATTTGATGTTATAATTTGAATACTACGAGAAAGTTTCATATCATTCTTTATTTAAAAAGAAATTAGAAAAAAAGGGGCCATTAAATTATCGAAAGGTTTTTTTTTAATTTTTATTATTATTATTTTTTTATTTCATTTGACGTTACAATTTGAATACTACGAGAAAGTTTCATATCATTCTTTATTTAAAAAGTAATTAGAAAAAAAGGGGCCATTAAATTTTCGAAAGGTTTTTTTAAATTTTTTTTTAATTATTATTATTATTTTATTATTTTTTATTTCATTTGACGTTACAATTTGAATAATACGAGAAAGTTTCATATCATTCTTTATTTAAAAAGAAATTAGAAAAAAAGGGGTCATTAAAATTTCGGAAGGTTTTTCTTAAAAATATTTATTATTATTATT
>BPLQ01002671.1:525238-803835 GCA_021605075.1 Caerostris darwini
TTTACTTATTCGATACGGATGTCATTTTATTTAGGGAATTTTTTGCATTTGTTAGTGATTCAATTTTAATGATTTACAAAACAGATATTCCAAGCTCAGAACTGAAAAATTTAGGATCTTAGTTATTAATGCTGTTCAATTAAAAAAATAAATAATATTTAAAAATTTTTCCTCGTTTGTCCACCTTTTAAATTCTTAACTGAATAGTTTATTTTAATAGCTTTTACTGGCTAAATCACTTTTAAATTTTCTTAATCTTGATTAATTGATTTATTTTTTTAATTTTTAAATTGTTTATTTTCAATTTATAATAATAATAATAAAATAATTTTCTTTTTATTAACTTTTTAAAGATTTTAATTCAGTAGTTAATCTTAATAGCTCTGGTCAAATCTTAAATTTAAACTTACTATTTAATTGCTTATATTGTTTTATTAAAACCATATAAATAAATAAAAAAACTGCCTTTTTTCCCCTATCTGAAACCAAAATGATGGCGCCATCTGTTGGAGTATCTGACAACTAGAAAATGAAGAAGTTTTGTATTTTTTTTGCTTTGAGCTGATGGTTTGGTTGTAACTGATGCAACTGCTGACTTGCTATATTTTTATCTTTTTTACTTTTTCATTTCGAAATTTTTGATTTTTAATTCCTTATTTTATTTTTACTTAGCTTAAAATTTAAAATTTTTAACTTTAACTTTTTATTTTTGGGCATCCTATAGCTTTACCTTTAACCGATAGCTTTAGCTTTTTCGATCTCTTGTTTTAATTGGTCTCAAGCAAGAGATGTTTTCCTTAAATTTTTGTTTTTCTTTTATATTTTTATTCTTTAATTTAAGTAACTTCATTTTGTGCAAATATTTTAACTACTTTAAGATGTGGAGGTTTTCGTAGTTCTTAAAACCACATAGGAACTCCGTAACCGGTATGCCCGTTGTCCTTAAATAATAATAATAAAAATAGTCGGCTGGGCTGATATACAGGCTATTCCTAAAATTTAGAATTTAATGTAAGAACTAAACGCATAACAGCAATCTTAAAAAATAAGAGAATTATAGAATTCCAAACGTTGTTAATTTCTTGAAAAATCTCATTTTCACTTTGAAATAAAATCAGGTTTGCTTTCAACAGACTCTCATTTTCAACAATCTTACATTATTTAATTACTTAATAATATAATTATTAGCTTGCGAAAGAGATTTAATTAAATATTAGAGAGTTTTTACATACCGTACGTTAGTTACCATAGGACGTCCGTTAGCTTTTTCTCCCTAGCGCGCATGCTCATAGGAAACTGAGCATGCGCGCTAGGGAGAAAAGCTAACGGACGTCCTACGGTAACTAATGTACGGTATGCAAAAACTCTCTATTATGTATAAAAAAAACTTGTGAAATAAATAAAAATAAGCAAATTGCTCGGGAAAGAAATCTAAAAACAATTAACCAATAAGAATAATTGGATCAAAGAAAAGAAAAACCTCGCTCCCCAAAACAATATTCATATATTTTATGGGTAAAAAATAAGTAAATAAAAAAAATTAAAAATTAAAAAAAAAAAAAAAAAAAAAAAAAAAAAAAACCCGCTTTCTATTTTCCTGGTCAAGCTCAAAAGAAATTTATTTTACATCAATTTTCAAGATCGAAAGAATGTAGACTAGTTCATTTTAAATGCTAAATGCTTAATTTCATTTGCAAAGAGATAGATTATTTGTATTTATTTTATCAATCAGTTTTTTTTCTACGTGTATTCGAGAAATTGAAGGAAATAGTTTCGATATTTTCATTGCTTCTTTTCTTTAGAGTATTTAAAAAAATGAGTTATTTTCAAAACCATCAATTAACTTATTTATTAAATAATTTCAATGGACGAGTCAATAATTAAATTATGTTATTTCAAAAAGTATCGGTGATTTAATTGTAGATTTATAAGCGATGTTTATTTTACTTAGGAGTAGGTCTAACCACGCAGCTGATATTTCAACCTTAATTAAAAAAATTTTCATCCTATGTAGCTTAATTTTTTTGCTCTTCAAACGTTAGGGAAAAAAAAAATCATTACATTTGTAAACTCTCTAGAGTTTATAAATGTTGTTGTTGTTGTTTCTTATCCCACTTGGCTGGCCAAGCCCACGAGCCCATACGTACTCACGATTGAAGGGGAAGGAAGAAGCATCTATTGTGATGGAGCACCACGTAGGTAGAAGTCTGACTTTGGCTCCGTCACGCTCTTACAGTCATAGGAGACCGGGACCTACGGCTTAAAGTGGATTCCGAACCACTATAAATATCCATGGCACCGCCTGGATTCGAACCTGAAACCCGTGGCACCGAGCGCCAGAGCGCTAGACACTCGGCCATTCAGGTCCCAAATTTGTGAATGCCAACGGCACGCGGTGTTCCCAGATGGTCACCCACCCAAGTACTGACCGCGCCCAATGATGCTTGACTTCGGTGGTTTATAAATGTAATGAATTTTAACTCATACATTTATAAACTCTAAAGAGTTTATAAATGTAATGAGTTAGTAATGTAACATTCAGTGAATTTCGCTGCTTTTGCTTCAGTATATATATATATATATATATATATATATATATATATATATATATATATAAAACTTACAGTCTGCTTTATACCACTGTGCCCAAAAAGTAAGAACAATTCTCAATTTAAAATTCCTAGGGCTTATGGAATTTCAATTTTTTCTTTTTTCGGTTGCTGGCACTGTCCTTGACATCTGTGTGAAATATGACGTCAAAATATTCATTAGTGTTTGAGTTACGCTTGGCTTTGTGAGAAGCTAAAACTGAATCCGTCGATTTTTGAAATGTCTGAATTAATTGAGCAAAGAACTTGCATTAAATTTTGTTTGCAGAAACGTATAGAATGTTGCGGAAGGCATTCGGTGAGCATTCCTATATCGGAAAGAAATGTTTAGAAGTGGCATAAACAGTTCAAAGAATGCAGAGAACGCATCGAAGAGGAAGAGATCTCTGGTCGACCATCAACCTCAACCGATGAAGCTCACATGCAAAAAATTAAAGATTTGGTACTTGCAAACCGTCGATTTATAATTAGAGACCTTGCTGATGATGTTAGAATTTCAAAAGAATCAATCAACTCTCAATTGGTACCGAAAACACTGAATGCACCAGCTCACACTGTATTGATTCTTCGTAACTTTTTCGCCAAAAATGAAACCCATATCTTTCCACAACCACCGTATTCACACCGTGCGACTTCTGACTATTCCCTAAAGTCAAAAACCACTCCGGGGACAGCATTTTGAGTCGATTGAAGAGATTCAACGTAAATCGCCGCACGCTTTGAAGCCCATCCCTGCCGATGACTTTTTAGCAGGCATTTATGATTGGAAAAAAAAGTTGGTCTCATAAGCGCATTGTGTCCGGAGGGGATCACTTTGAAGGCGATGAAATAAATTCGGAAGAATAAATAAAGAGTCTTTGAAAAAAAAAAAAAAAAAATTGGTCTTATTTTTTGGGCACAGTAGTATGTATATATTTTTGAGACTTTATAAAGTAGCAAAAACACTCTAATTTTCTTATCGCATTGTTTTACAGTTCAAAATTATCACTGAATTATTTTTTATTTATTTTGTTCCGGATTAAACTACAGGAAAGCTTTTTAAGTGGCTTACCATACTTTTCTTTAGTTTATAAATTTATTTTCATATTAAATAAAATAAACAGAGTGCATTTTATTTCTCAAACTTTTTTGTCTGGCCCTCTCTTAACAAGGAAAATTTATCGCGTCTCCATTTCCTACAATTATACGTCAAAGTCTTTTGGATGTCAGCTAGAATTAAAAGTATTTAAAACAATAATCTGTATAACAATTATAAATTTCAATGCGAGTTTTAAAATGTAATGATAACTAGCACATATTTAATTTCCTACTGGAAAATTTAAATGATACCAATTTAGATCATGAATAAAGAGAATGAACTAAAATATTTTAAAACTGCAGGAACTGCAGAAACTATGAAAAAATTTCCCTGACTTTTCCCCGACTAAACTTATATTTCTCTGATTTACGGTTACTTATATTAGTTTCTTGCCTTTTTCCTCACTCAAAATCACTGTATGTGTACAATATACATTATTAAAAACTCTTTAACAGGTTATTTAATATGAAAATATATATATATAAAATTTAATTTAAAAGAAATGGAATAAACATCCAAAAAAAAAATCTATTAAAACAGTATATTACATTTCTTATATGTAAAAAATGCTGGACATTTCAACAAAATAATAAATTTATCTTAAATTCAAAGATAGCACGCGTCATGAAATATGCTACTCATGATTTTGCAAAAGTAATAAACATTGATAACAGCTGAGTATATGAAAAGTAATAAATAAAAAGACAGCGAAAACCGATCTTTCCAAAAGTTTCATTGGGTTGCTGTTAGCTACATTCATCAGCTTATAGTTTTTCTTATCGTAATGAAATTCCAAAAAGTCGCCATACCCTTGAAAGAAAGCTGTCGCAGGTTGTTGTTCTATAATCGTTAACTTGACAACATTAGGCTTCAGATGTAGAGAAATAATTGAGCGAAATCGCCTATCGCACGCATGCTGGGCGCGAAATGCTCTAGTCTGCAATTTTTCCTGATTTTTCGTTATTTTCTACGAATTTCCCTGATTTTTCGGTTCTGTCACCACCCTGTTTTAGTACAAACCAAATATTTAGAAATATTTGGTTTTGAGTTGCAGTTTGATAAGTCAAATAATAAACATTTACTCTCGCATAAATATTCTTATTGGGAAAGAAATCAGTACCCTTAATGTTTAAAAATCATATATTCTTTACCAATGTAAGAAATACTCATTATATTTTGAAATTCATAGTTAGTGTTCATTCAAAAGTTCTTCCATTTTATTTTTGTTACTTATTTTCTTTTATTAAGGCGTTACAATTTTAATCAGAATTAAACACGCAACATTTCCAGTTGATATATAAAATGAGAGGTAAAATTAACTTCTTTGTTAAAGTGTATCCATGATTCTTACTTAGTGAAATAATAACGTTGATAAATCACAATCCATCGTTTTTGATTATCAGCCAAGAAAGAAATTCGGTAAATTGCCCCCTTTTAACTTGTATTTTCATGTCAAATGTCAACATTTTGTTTTTAATAGTGTTTATTTTTCCATTTCTAATTTTTCTTTTCACAATGTTGAAGTGCTATATTAACTCTAATTCAATTTCTAATTCTTGTGATTATTTACACAAATTTTTTCAAATATGGTTAATCATATTTCTGAAATAAAATATAAACTTATTCAATGGTGTTTTCATATCTTTTTGCACATGAATATTGGGGTCATGGGAAATTTTTTTAATTTGATAGAGAGGCTACGAACCGAATGAATTTAAGAATCAGCGATATACATGATGTCGAAACTCTGATATTGTCCAACCTTAATTAGGCGCGTGCAGCATAAATAAATATAAGGTAACTGTAATTAAACTTGGTCTATAGAGAACATCATTAACCAGAAACCGACTGACAAGAGAATAACAAGTAATATATAAAAAAAAAAAAAAAAAAAAAATGTAAGTCTATTCCTACTTTTTTTTCACTATATTGCAGAAAGTCCTTTATAAATAATTTTCATTCCTTTTTTTAAATTTTATCTGGCGCCATCTATTGGTAGATATATGCAACTTAAATCTAAAAAAAAAAAAAAACTAAAATTAATTAAATAAATTTAATTACTGAATTAATATTTGAAAAAACTGTATTAACATCCAGTGTCATCCACTACAAGTTCAAAAAAATATATTTGAACTTGAGTGGAGAAATAAAAAGTATTTTATTAACGATTGAAAATTTGAACAAGATATACACACTGAAGTGACAAAAGTCATGGGATACCTCTTAATATCGTGTCGGCCCTCCTTTCGCCCGGCGAAGTGCAGCAACTCGACGTGGCATGGACTCAAGAAGTCGTTGGAAGTCTTCTGCAGGAGTATTGAGCCATGCTGTCTCGATAGACGTCCATAATTGTGAAAGCGTTGATGGTGCAGGATTTTGGGCACGAACAGACCTCTCGATAATGTCCCATAAATGCTCGATGGGATCCATGTCGGGCGATCTAGGTGGCAGATCATTCGTTGGAATTGTCCAGAATGTTCTTCAAACCAATCGCGAACAGTTGTGGCCCGGTGACATGGCGCATTGTCATCCATAAAAATCCCATCGTTGTTTGGGTACATGAAGTCCATGAATGGCTGCAAGTGATCTCCAAGTAGCTGAACATAAGCATTTCCAGTCAATGTTCGGTCCAGTCGCACCAGAGGACCAAGTCCATGCCATGAAAAAACAGCCCACACCATTACGGAGCCACCACCAGCTTGAACAGTGCCTTGCTGACAGTTTGGGTCCATGGCTTCGTGGGGTCTGCGCCACACCCGAACCCTACCATCAGCTCTTACCAACTGAAATCGTGACTCATCGGACCAGGCCACGGTTTTCCATTCATCTAGGGACCAACCGATATGCTCACGTGCCCACGAGAGTCGCTGCAAGTGATGTCGTTCTGTCAGTAAAGGCACTCGAGTCGGTCTTCTGCTGGAATAGCCCAAGAAAGCCAAATTTCTGCGCACAGTTCTAACAGACAAGTCCCTTGTACGTCCCACATTGATTTCTGCGGTTATTTGACGCAGTGTTGCTTGTTTGTTAGAATTTACGACTCTTTGCAGACGTCGCCGGTCTCGGTCGTTAAGTGCAGGCGGTCGACCACTGCGCTGTCCATGGTGGGATGTTATGCCTGAAATTTCATACTCTCGGCACACTCTTGACACAGTGGATCTGGGAATGTTGAATTCCCTAACGATTTCCGAAATAGCATGACCCATGCGTCTAGCTCCAACTAACATTACGCGTTCAAAGTCTGTTAATTCCCGTCGTGCGGTCATCATCACGTCAAAACCTCTTCACATGAATAACTTGAACAGAAATGAAAGCTCTGCGAAAGGACTGCGCATTTATACCTGTTCTACGCGATGCTACTGCCATCTGAAAATTTGCATATTGCTATCCCATGACTTTTGTCACTTCAGTGTATAGGGAGAGTGTGAGCTAATAGAAGAAAATGAAAGAATCAGCTGTGGGAATTTTTTAGCCCATTGTTGCAAATAGAACTTATGAAATGATCAATATGCAACACGGTATTTTAAGCATTACGTTGTGTTTTGCTGTCTATATTCTTGCAATATTAAAAATTGAACGATGCCAGCCACATTGAGCAGAGTCCAAGTACACGACTAAAAGTTGCTTAGTTCTTAATTTTCTCTTGCATTCCCCGTTTTATACGCCTACAGATTACGTTAATTGAACTGTTCGGATACAATAAGTTAATAAAAATTGAAAATGTTATTTGTGGTGGTTATAGTAGCAGTCACCAAACTTTTTTGATCGTGTATACTTTATATGAAAGTAAAGTTGTACCACATATAATATATACATATACAGTCCAGTCACATTAATGTGACCACCACCTACTTTCTATGTAAACGTGAAATAACCAATCACAAAAGGCAGGTGGCAGCATATTGCAGTGCAATGTATATAAAAGATGTCCTAGGGCATCTGAAAGCATTTCAAACGTTGGTGTAATGCAGAAACGTAGCGATTTATCCGACGTCCAAAAGGGCATGATTATTGACTTTTGGGCCAGGGTGAAAGCATTTCGGAAACAGCTAATTTTGGGAACTGTTCTCGTGCCGCCGTGGTAAAAGTATACCGTGCATTGCAAAATGGCACTATCCAAAATCAGCGGCGTGGCACATGTGGCCACGGGCTATAGATGACAGAGGCGAACGAAGGCTACGTAGATGCGTTCGGGTGCATAGACGTGTAACTGACCGCCCAGGTGAATCAAGGGGCTACCAAGAGTGTATCCTCAACAACGGTTCAGCGAACGTTGCTCCGCAGCAGACGCCTGGTTATTGCACCTATGCTGACTGCTGTTCATCGGCAACAAAGGCTGGAATTTGCACGCCAGTACCGAAACTGCACGTCTACAGAGTGGCTTTTTCCGATGAATCACGTTTTATGCTCCATCGGACAGATGGACGTTGGCGTATATGGCGTGAAACGTCTGAAAGCAAACACCCTGCAACAATTGCCGGGAGGATCCAAGCTGGAGGAGAGAGCATTATGATTTGGGGAATGTTTTCCTGGCATTCACTGGGTGCACTCATCATTGTGGAAGATACGATGGATCAGCACAAGTACGCATCTGTCATTGTGGACCATGTCCACCCCTACATGAGAATTATTTTTCCTCAGAATGATGGCATCTACCAGCAGGACAATGCGTGGTGTCATACAGCTCGCAGTGCATGTGCGTGGATCGAAGAGCACAAGGGTGAGTTTGTCGTACTCCCCTGGCCAGCAAACTCATCGGATTTAAAGCCAATCGAGAATCTGTGGGACCACCTCGATCGGGTTGTTCGCGCCATGGATCCTCAACCGCAGCTGGCCACGGCACTGGAGTCGGCATAGCTCAACATCCCAGTGAACACCTTCAGAAACCTAATTGACTCTCTTCCTGCACGTCTCGCAGAGGTCCGCTCTGCCAAAGGTGGTTATTCTGGCTTTTGACAAGTGGTCACATTAATGTGACTGGACTATGTATATATAAAACGTGTATGTGTATGCTTAGTAAAAAATCATGTATTTAAATAATATACATACATTTAAATTACAAATTTACGTTTTTAATTATTTAATGCGAGCAATGCTATATACTCAGTAATTTTCGAAAAATCTGGTTCTTACTCTTAATTTACTTCTATATGTGGTTTTAATTGTTGTCATTGCAGACTTGCACATGTACATAGAACCAAATGGTAATATTGGATTCGTTACTGTGTGTTTGTCTTTTACTTACAGAATATGACATGTGTTCGTCATATTGTTATTCCCCAAGGGTTTCTTTTGAAATAATTAAAAAAAAAAATAAATAAAAGAACTTTTTCTTTTTCACTTAGCCCATGGCATTTTTCGTCTATCCGCTTTCAACAGGGCCAGTTTAATACATCAATACATCTAAAACGTGTTTAAATCGAAAATTGACTTTTTAATTCAAGAGGTTCTGAAAGAACCTCTGTATTTCAAAAACTATTTTTAGTTACCAATCGCGAGTACTCGTCCGTTCAATTTTAAGTCGATAAAGTATAAAATTCTACAATATTTCTCAATGTGTGTACAGTATCCTAAACAAAATTTTTAAATATTTAATGTTCACGTCCTGTATCAATATTTGGTTTCAAGTTAATGTACAAAAATTTTGCACCAATCCATAAACATTAGAAAAATTTCTGAAAATTAACAGCTTTAAACGTTTTTTTAAGTGAAGTTTTTCAAAACCCCTGTGCCAAGTTGCTACTAATTAAATTTCGATTATTGATCGAAAAAGTTGTTATATATTATGTTTATAAATATATTTGTCTTGAAACATCAAGATAAGCGTGCTATAACAAGTGCATTTTCTTATAGATAAAAAATCTTGGTGCAAAAACAAGTTGTTAATAATACTAATATAAATAAAACAACTAACTTAAACCGTCAGGTATTAAAATTTATTTTCATACAAGGGAAGGGAGGGGGAAAACAAACTACACAGGATCTGTAGCTGGATACAACTAGCAATTAACTTTTACCGTTTGGTTTACCAGATATGGCAGTTAATAATCGCCCCCCTTTTTAAAGAGACGGCCCTGGAAATGGGTTGGTTAACAGTCAATTCTTATGTCATTTTGTTTTTATGAAAGTACCTTCCAAAATACTATTGCTACACAAAATAAATATGATGGTCACTCGTAAACAAGATTCGACCCAAATCAAAAACATTTGCAGCATATACCCTTTTTCAGGTTCAATCAAAGAAAAATGCATGTAGAAGAAGTTGTATATTTGTGGAAACTTACAGACATTAAACTGGCAATGTCCCAATGCAAGACACTTGTGTGCTTTGAGTTAAAAGTGGATTTCGACTTGTAAAACAAAGAAAACCCAGGTCAGCTGAAATTACCACGAGTTTCTGAAACCAACAACTAATACCATTAACAAATAATCAATTTGAACCATGTATTTATCGGGAAGTCTGGATTACAAGACATGGAAAAGTGGTTTTACAGAACAGTGCCTCATCACACACGAGGATTCAGACACCATTTCTGCACTTGGCTGGACACTCTTGCCCCACTTATTGTATATACCAGATTTGGCTTCTTCTATTACCACTTGTTTCAACTATGTCTCATGCACTTTCCATTATACACTTCAACAATTATAAAGACATTAATAAATTGCTTCATGGCTGGGCCACTTTGAAGGATGTACATTTTTTCTGAGAGGCATCTACAAATTGCCCGAGAGATGGGGAAAATGTGTGCCTAGCGATGATGCATTCTTTGAATAAACCATTTTTTACCTTTATCCCAAATAAAATGTTTGTTTTTAAAATAAAAAAAGTATTAACTACCACACCTAGTAATAATAACAATGTGATGAGCTGTGTTTCCATTATGGAACATGTAAAGAATAACTATATAATTGGTTTTTAATATTTTATTGCCCACACTTGCATACATGAAATAATCAAACGTCCCAAACCTTATAACAAAAACAATCGAGTAGTAATAAATGTAGCAAAAGCTTAATTACATCACATTGATGTACCTTTACAATATATAGGCACATAATTAACCATGTCATACAATTTTCAGATCAGAAAAACAGGCACTTTTAGAACTGTATAGCAAAACTATTTAATCACACTACTAGCAAATAATGCTTGCATCTTGAGCAAAAATGAAATGTACATTTGACATACACAATAGAAGTATAATCTGTAGATATTCCAAAATAACTCACAAAAAATTATGTACAAACACAAATACCTATTTTCTTAAGTAAAGAATGACTATACTGTGAAAAAAATGTAATAGGATCATGCAGATTTTCTTCACAACTGTTTATTGAATTCATTAATTGGTCAATGGGTTAAAAACCCAATAAATCTCATTAATACTTTTAAAATTCTACTACAGAAAGAATTTACTTCATGACCCTGAGGAGGTTTAAAATTCGGTTAAAATCTCGTATGCAGAATAACATTAAATTAATAATTGAGCTGAATAGATGGCACTAGATGAAAAGCTCATGTTTTTAACAAATTATTTCCCAATAAATTGCATTATCTTTTAAAAAATGAATTTTATAGTAATTTTTCTCAGAATATTATTACATATGTCAAGTTTTAAAGAGATTTTAATAAACACAACTATTCATCTAATGCCCTCAATAAAAGTAGGGAAAACTAGAAGATTTGGCACGTAAACAATCAACCGAGCCCATGTTTGAATCCTAGTTTTACTCAAAATTATATCCAATAATTGTCTTATACGAGATTTGAATATTATCTCTAGTTTAAGTATTTAAATTGGTCTTTGTTTTATAATAAAGAGAGATTATATAATTTACATTTGTATTATTCAAAATTAAATAAACAAAATTTTACCAAATGAAATATTAAGGATTAAAAAATACTTGCAGCAATTATGCAAAAAAATTTAAACCTTAAAAAAATAGAGTAATAATACCCATATACCACATTCATAAATGAACATTTGCAGATTAGAAAAGCACAGAACCATATAATACAGAGATAACTCAGCAATTTGATGAGCTACAAGGCACTTAACAACTAAGCATCAGTTTCAAATACATATGACCCTTTAAAAAACATAGGAGAGGATTGATTTTTAATAAAATGCAAGAATAAATGCCAAAAAAGGATAATTTAAACAAGCACATTGTCTTAAAAAAAAATCAAATCTTAAAAAAAAATTTAATTTAACATGAGCAAAACTAAAAATGAAAGAAATTTGTTAGACTAGGGTAAGCAATTATAGAGCAATGAAAACTGACTAGAGAATAAAAACTATTTTTGTCTGAATCATGTTTCTACAGTAAAAAAAGTGCTATGCTAACAAAATATTTATATACCAACCATAAAAGCATACTTTAAAAATCAAAATAATTCATTCTATTTTAGAAATGTGGTTCCAAAGTTGACTCAGTAATATTATAGTTTGAAGAACAAAAGTTGTATCAATTAAATAGAATTTCATCCCATATTATAATTGCATGCAACTACTTTAAATAAATTCAGAATCCCATGGCATTCAGTATATCAATTTTAAACATTTTAGACTGAAAAACCTAGAAATTTAACATAAATTATCAACCATTCACGGCATTTAAAAACCATTTAAATAAGTAATTTTATATATTGAAATTACTCTCCATTTAATAAACAAAATATTTACTTTCTACAAAATCTTTTAATTCTGTATTTTAGATTGGCATGGAACTTTTATATATGAAGTTTCCTTTTTAAACACTAAAATTAAAAGGTACCTAATAAAAATTGTGATTGAAGAAAGTTTACCTCCAAGTAGTCAATATTTACAATCAAAGGTCTTGTTACAGAAATTTTTACATTCTTGCCCTTTTGAATATTTTAATAACAAGAAAATATTACAGATAAGATATCAAAAATAATTCACATACACTTAAGACAATAATTCACAACACATGAAAGGATATAAATCCATCAACAATTAGATAATTTACATTTTAGATTACTTATTTAGTATTCTGGCAATCGTACTACACAGTCGGTTAAACTCGTTCAGCATTTGATTTATAAATTAATAATTCATTTAATAAAACAGCAAAAATTTAAATAGTACGTCATAAAATTTATTCACTGTCAAAAATTTAACATAAGAAACACAAAAACATCATTTGTTTTGTTTTTTTACAAAAGTCAGAAAAATATTACCAGTCTGTCAAAGTTAAAAATCTATACATTAATCGTCACATAAATTTAAATTTATAACTAGAAAAATATAACTTTCCCAACAAAGACTATCTCACATATAAAGCTGCACTCACTCAAAATAAGTACACCATACACAAATGTTTTATTACTGAACATAAAGTTTTGAAAGTATATTTGTTAATGTAACATCACAAGACAATAACATAGTCAATACATCTCTAGCAAATGAACAATTTGTCTTTAAATGTAAGGCAAGAATAATTTTCTTGCATAACTTTTAACTCCTAATTTAGGAAATCAAGTAAAGATATACACAAAACATCCATACAAATATAATATAGTAACTATATATAATCCCTTGCATTCTTCAAAATCAATGCATGTACCACTCTTTTCAACTGAAATTTTATAAACTGTCACTTTTTACATAAAGGAGTAGTAAAATAATACTTAGTACATAGATTTAAAAAAAAAAAAAATCTTGTACATGATATATTACATTGAATGTAACTAATTAAATGCAAAGAGAAATTAAATTCCTAAATTCATAGTACATGTTTCCAGACATTTTATACAAAGATACAAGGCACAACTATTATTGAAATGGCACAAATGAATTTTGTATACTTCTAGAGCTCAGTTACCAATATAAAAATATCTTTATCACAAAATTGCATTAATTTATAACAGCTTGAAGTCTGAAACAGAGGGTGGAAAAAAATTTGGACTCCTTCTTGAAACAAACCTGCAAAATATCATTAATGAAAGTTTATAATTATATTAAATATAAATGCAAAATTTGGTTTTAATCAGATGACTTAACTAAATAGTTTACATATTAGCAATTATGATGACATTTTTATTGTATATAAATCAAATATGCCTTTCAACCAAGCTTCAGTGCAATAATGTCATCTTCATGTAATTTAAAGGAAGTCTGAATATTAAGATTACAGCCAGATAAAAATTGATTCCCCTCCTTTAATTGGATAAAACTGTTACAAGTGGTGGGGATTTAGAATCTAGCACTTTTAAATAAGTTGGTTTATAAATCCGACTATTTAAAACTAAATTTTATTTTTCCAAAATTATAGGAATCAATATTAAATAGGCATTTAATTTTATACCTGAATAATAAACAACCAGTTGCAAAAGCAATTATGGCTTTAGTATTAAAGGAAGTAAGTGTTGAGACTTCTAAAAAGCTATTTATTAAGAAAAGCTTTAATATATTACAAATATAAGATTTTAGTGCTTAAAATGTACAATTTTCTTTTGCTTGCTATAAGCTATTTAACAATACTTTGGCACCCGATTCAAGTACAAGAATGTCAAATTAGTGCAATATTATATCTTTAAAGTAGCAAAAAATAGTGCTATAAAAAAACTGGTTTCATAGAGATACATTCAGTAAAAAGGCAATTGAATTTACATTACAAAATCTAAATCCATTAAATTACAGGGAAGACTCGGGAGTCCATAAGAATACATGAAATTAGGAAAAATATATTTTGGCCCACTCTCCATTGATTACAAGAGATAATTGTTAAGATAACTGTGAAGTTTAAATATTTTTCTACTAAGCAAACAATTGTTAATTATTCTTCACTGTTCTGAAAATTTATAAAATAATTTTATAAATGACATTCTTTTTTAAGAAATACTTTCATCATAAAACTGAAAAACATTTCCTGCAGTAATTGATCATTACTCAGCAGAAACAGAATCACTTCCATTAGTACTTTGTTTTAAATAAACTTAACAAGATTGCTACAAATTAATGTTTTTCCCTAACTTATATTTTACAGAAAATGAATTTATATAAACTGCATAATATAATGAAGACCATGTTTCTCTATATAGAGCTTTATGTTTTATACATTAAATAAAGTAGTATTCAAATGTGAAAAAAGGCATGCAATTTATTAACATCTTAATTGAAAATTTTAAAAGACAAAATAAATTTGA
Organism: Caerostris darwini; assembly: GCA_021605075.1. Classification (NCBI taxonomy): domain Eukaryota; kingdom Metazoa; phylum Arthropoda; class Arachnida; order Araneae; family Araneidae; genus Caerostris; species Caerostris darwini. The sequence goes on from BPLQ01002671.1 coordinate 540,099, forward strand.
AATTCTATTTCTTTATTGTTATCATTTATATTTTCTTAGAAAAATAGAATGGCTGTAAAAATTAAAACATTCTTACCTTTAAATCCTTAATTGACAAGATTTTCTGTTGAATTCTTAGGACAAAGTTCAGTAGGAGCAACATTACCATCTGGCTTTATGGTAGGTGAAATATCATTGCCCAGTTCCTCTGTATTAAGAGTTGAGGGAGTTGTTTCATTTTCTGGGGATATTTGCTTTGGTATATTAGTTTCATCTGACGATTTTGCATTAACTTTAGTCAACGCAATATTATTGGAACAAGTTTCCAAGTCAGAGCTAGAATTTTCTTTTTGCAAATTAATTAGATCGGATTTTACATCCTCCAAATGATCAGAAGTGGCTGAATTATTGGAATTTTTTATTGAAATACTACTTTCATTGACATCTAGTAAACTATTAGAATCAGAAGTAGCATTTTGATCCAATGTTATATTACTTACTCCAGTACTATTTAACTCAATAGCAGATGGAGAACCTTTTGACAGAATTTCTGGATCTGGTACGATTGAATCATTGGACTTATTTGGTAAGGAATTTTGAACAGAAGTTTCACTTTTTGAAACTTCTTGAATTTGATTTTTTTCTGAAGATGAATGTACAATTGAATCAGAAGTTGCATTTTCAGTTGTAGATGGAGTTTGCTTGATTTGCATGGAATTTTTCTTTTGATCACTTTTAGATCCACTGCCTTTTCTACGGCGAGATGTATCAGCAGCTGATATGGTATTTCTACGTGATCTGGAATCAAAACTTTTATTTTGTCTTGATCCTGAAGATTCAGATAAGTTACGATGTCTTTCTACTGTAGGACCAGTAGCAAAACTACATTCATATGCCTATTAAAAATAACAATACAATTAAATGCTATGAAAAATTTCATTCAGTGAAAGGCTTTATAAAAAATTCATAATTGTAATAAAATATGTTATGGGTGAATAAAGTAGAATTTGTTTATTAAACTTAGTTTTAATATGGAATTAATTTGAATAGACAAGTTTAATAATCACTAAGTTTGAAATCTATAGTAGTCAATGGGAGGGGGGGGGATTTTAAATGTCACCTATGAGATGAAATGTACTATTGTGTTTTATTTTTATATGCTATTGCATTCTACAAATTAACAATACAGTAAGAAATCAAGTAAGGACATTTCAAAGCTATTACGAAAACCTGTACCGATATTAATATGGGACGATTAATATATAACATTTTTCATCTCTCAATTACTAAGCTTTTTATGCAGTTTTTTTCATGATTTAGTCATTTCAAATAAATATTATAATAAGAATTCTCATATGTGTATATTGTGCTTTATTATAAAAAGGAATCAAAAATTAAATTTCTTTTATAATCATGGACAGAATGTTATAACACCAACTTAATCAGGCAGTTAAGCATTTAAAAATAAATCCTCAAAATCAAATTAATCTGTAAAAAAATATACTGCAATTTATCTTAATATCTGATAACCAAAAATGGTATAATACTATACTATTAATACTTATATAACTGTTCATAAGAATAAATCCATTTTACATCAAAGATGTGAAATTATAACCCCAAAAATTACATATTATATCAGTGTCAAGTAAAATAAAATATAAATACCCTAAAATCTTCTACTGTTTTAAACCTCTGAAGAGTAGCTTTAAGGACAGGATCCACTTTTAAAGTATCTTTTTTCCCTGAGTATTCTAAAAAGGCCCAAAATTTTTCTAATCCATAGAGATAACCTAAAAAAATAAAATTAAATATACATAAAAAAATTCAAATTACAAACTGGAGAAAACTAACAGATATGAAGAATATTAAATGAAAAGTTATTAAATAGACTGTTTAAACAAGATAGAAAATTATAGTAAAATGGGAGATTTAATTTCTAGAAATAAATGTTTTATAAAATTTTTGCAAGAAAACATTAAAGCTATACTCAACCAAAAATTTTAATATTTTATTTCAATAAAAATTTAAATATAACCATAAATATTTTATTTAAATTCAGCAAATAATTTTTATGAATTTTATTTTAAAATTTACACAATATACAAACCATTTTGTAAATCTTTTAATGTTTCACTTTGAAAATCTTCATAAACATCATCTCTAAAATGCTTTTCAAGACCATAGCTAAAAAACCTAAAAAGGCACTCCAAACCATATCTGTAAAATCCACAATGAATAAATTTAAATGCATGTTTCAATTTAAAGTCATGTATATTTTTTACACGGTACAGTTCAACATTGCTATAACATGGTTCAAAATAACACAGAAAATTTATCATGGCATGTCAATTTGGAATTTAAATCTTGCTCAATTACTTCGTATACAACACACTTGAGGGATGATACAGTAACCTTTCTTTAATCTGCCATTTGATAATTAGACATCCTATAATCTAGCATCCATCAAGATTTTTTTTAAATTTTTTATATCGAGTATGGCTATCAGAAAGCAGCACAATGCTGCTCTTCTTTTATTGTGACTTACATCACATTTGCACAATACATCCATGTATACACATTGTACTACATAGAAATGTTCTTGAAGTCCAGCAAGTTTTCAAAAGTGCTATTAAATGTAAGTATGAGATTCTATACAGCAAAAATTATAATGGTCTAGACATGGGCTCAGAATGTTTTTATCCTTTAAATTTTTACCTAGCATGCTCTATTTTTGATATCCCTCTTAAAACTATATTAATGCTTGATAAACCAGCAGAATTGCTAATCTGGCCCAGCTGTGTTGGATTACAGATGTTCCTAAACTACAATAGAATATGACATCTGTTTATTAGAAAAACTTTAGCTACTGAAGAAATGGAGCTGTTTTGTAACACTGAAATGCATTTGGGAGGAAAAAAATTCCAAACATTTTAAAAACACTACACAACATACAATATTTATGAAATTTAATATAACAAAAACATTCTCAAACAAGAGTTAAATATAATGTGGCAATTGGTACTGAATGAGAAGAGTCAAAAACTGATTAAAAGAACATTAATGCATAATTGTACAATCAAACTGATTACAGAAAAGACAAATTAAACAAAATATTTGTGAATTATTTATTATGAAATACATAAGATATTTGAAAAATATTACTATAAACGTACCTGTATTTGTGGTTTGCATCTTCTGTAGCTAATTTGCGAAATTCATCATACATTTTACGATTAAAGTGATCTCTGAGGAAGAAAGACCAAAAACGAAACAGAGTGTTCATTTCCTGGGATTGACCAATACCAAGAATCTTCCTCTCTAAAATAACAATAAGAAAACAGACAGAAATTAAAATATTTAAATAAATATAATTCTTAAATTCTAACAAGAGTCAGTTGTTAGGTTATGTGTAAGTAATTATGTAACCTAATATGAAATTGTATTTTTTAATACAAATTACACAACAGTAATCCATAAAAGAAATTCTGATATAATTTTGTCTCCTTATATGTATCCGTTCTTTAACAGTATTTTTTGAATTATATGTTTACCATCTTTTTTTTTTCATCCCATAGAAATTAAAAGCAATTTTGGTTTTCTAATTTGCATTTAATTTCAACTTAATACACATTTGCTTTAACCAGTAAACATTGAGAAAATACTTTTCTTTTTACTTCAAAATAAATAGGAAGGTATTAGAATAAAAGTGACAACTATCTTTTCATATTTTGACATCTATACCATTAATTGAGTCAACGATATTCAAGAGGCTATATTAATTAATAGCAAAATATCGGGAAAAATATCTACAGCATTATGTTTACATAATACCATGACCAGAACAACTTTTTACAAGTGCATTACATAACTTTATCTACATTTTCAATTCAATGAATAAGGCAGAATTTTAGTTAAAAATTGATTCATCAAGGGCAGCAAAGTTGGAGAACTACCGACTACTATTCATAATTCAATTATTTTTTAGATTATTTTTCTTTAATTGTTCTTTTAAGTAAAGTTATATTTAATTAACTTTTACATCTGTTCATGTAATTTTACATAAAAGAAAATTATCTTAAACTAACTCAAATTAGGTTTGCATAACCATACATTTAATTAAAAAATTCATATTAAATTTTATATTAATTACAGAAAGTATCAGTTACATGGTCAGCTGAATTGTCAGGATAATCTGATCCTATACATGGACAAAACCAAATTCTATTTTAAAATAGTTTTATTACATTGCATTTTATAAAGACACAGTAAGACAAATGCAAGATTTTTTAATGAAATTGATTAATTTACCAATTATACATCCATATTCAATACATTCATTTAAATGATATATAAGATTGCCTACTTTTCTGTTACTAACTGTTAACACAACATTTTTTTTTTTTTTTTTTTTTTTTAAGGTTCCCAACAATCTTTAAAATGCTTGTTTGCTGCTTTATAATCAGTAAAAATAAAAAATACTATCCAAGATTTTAGCACATCTGTTAATGTTACATTTCTCTTCACATTCCCTGGCCTCCTCATCGTTGCTCCCTTTAGCATATCAGACAATATCTGCTATAGAAGCTTCACTATTGGAAGTGAGATTATCAACTTTTGCAGATTTTTATTTGATATTTCACAACCATTACTCTTTGTACTTTGTGCAAGATCAGTTAAAGGAAAAACATCTGATTAATCTTGTGAATCTAGAAATTTGTTGAAACTAGCATATGTTAATTAAAATAATATTCAAAGTTGTCTGGAATGTAGAATGAGCTTTTGACAGACAAGTTTCAAAACTTTACAAACATTGATTTTTTTTTTTGGATGCCACATGAAAAATTTCTTTTAGTAAAGTACAATAGAAACAAAACACTAAGTTTCCTTTCTCTTTACATATTCATGTTTTCACCGGAGTATTAGTGTCGCATTCCTTTTTCAACAAAAAATGCATTAGAAAGTTACATGCAACGTAAGAATGAAGATTGAATATTTCATTGAAAATTATTCCATATCCTTTTATAAACAAAGTGCCTGAAACTTTCCAATAGAGAATACCTTTATGTAGTTGACGAAATGCTCTCTGGCCTCTAACCCAGTTTGGTCACATTCTTGCAAAATCTTTGAAAGTGGTATGAAATAAGACTTAACAACTTCGATTTTTAAAATAACTATATAACTTATGAGTAACAGAAATTGACTATACAAGCAATGAGGTGTAACATATCTATCCTATTAACTTAGACAGGACTTTGATGTATTAATCATTGAACCAGTAGTGATTACGTTATAAATAAAATAAACATACCTTTTAAACACCGAGAACGATACTTATGATAATCTACTTGCGTAAATCCATTTTCTTTTAACAAGGCATGGCTAGGATGTTCAAAAGCAGGAAGAAGTTGAGGTGTGCTCCCATAGCTTCCAGGTGATATAATACTTTCACTAGGAAAGGAAGAAATCACTTATGTAATTAAAATATGACGAAAAGATAATTAACAGAAACACCTATACTGAAAAGAATCAATGGAAAAACTTCAAGTTTTAACATGTTTGACACACCAACATTGTTATAACACACGTGATTATTTTGAGACTAGTATCAAAAATTTAGTTACCATTGGATACCACAAATGTACAGTTAAACCTTCAATTTAGAAAAAACATTAAAGTATTTGATTTCTTGAATTAGATTTCTCCAACAGAATAATATTATAGAAGTTTGTCAAACTTACAGAATGTTAAATGATATAAGTATAAATATTTAACAGCAATACGAGGAAATAATTACTTAAAATTGACATTTTTTTTAATAATCCAAAGGATATTAAGAAATATGCGGCTTTTCCTCAGAAATTTAAAATGCATAAATAAATCACAAACAGAAAGTCACTTGATTTAATTTTATGATTTCACAAATGAAAGTACTATACCTGGAAGAATTTGTTCGGGAACGAGATGGATGTTCCTTTATATCCATAACCCATCCAACATGTTGTCCCATAGCATCACTATTACTTCGCATTTTTTGAAATCGTTGACGCTAGATGATAAAAGAAATTATCATTGAGAAATTTCCCATGTCCTCATTAAAAAAAAAAAAAAAATTCAGACAAAACATTAAAGTATATAGAAGTTTTAAGTATATTTATATTTGGAATTCATGTTTACCTGTTATCTATTTAGAAGAATAAATCACAATATTCTTCATTGAAAATAAAAACACATTTTGAATAAAACAAAATTGAAAATGCAATTAGTATAAATTCCATAATAAGAAACATGCTTCAGATAACTAAATCACAAAGAATAACATTTGGCTCGTGTAGGACAAGTAAATAATTTGATTCCATTTTCAATAAAATAACATTTACATGTCTTATTCATTGAAAATAACCATTTAAATGGGTAAATGTAATGGTTCAAAGTTTTTATTAAAATACATAACTGTAGAATCAATTTTCACAACAAACCTGAGTATCTGCTGAAAAACTGTTATTTCTCATTACAGGATAAAATCTCTCATTGATTGCATTAGGAGGAAAGGGCCATTTTCCCTGCATTTGATGTTCACTCATAGGCATGGGAATTCCTGGAGATGTTAAACCCATAGACCCATAATATAAACCAGCTCCTTGATATCCCAACTGGAAAATTTTAAAATTAGAAACCAACATGTTTTCATACATATATTTTTTTTTTAACTAACAAGCATTTAATTAAAAATAAAATACTGTTATTAAAATTTCTCCTAAATGTGTAAAATAACTTCTTATTTTTAAGCTTTCATATTTATATGCTTAAATCGAGTAAAATGTTTTTCTGCAAAAATACACAAAATGTAAAATATAGTCAAATTGAAAAGCTCTAAGGAAAAAAAACCACCATGAACAGAATTTTCTAGATTAATGGATAACTTTATTACTGTTGAAAACAAAATTTCCTGCATAAAAAATCTACACTTTAAGGATTCACTTGGCTACATATAAATAAGAGTAATATATACTAGAGTTTCAACTTAATGAACCTGACAGAGTTTATTCCTGCAACTATCTTATCAATTGATCTGTGTCTCTCTTGTTCATATTGCTTGCATTTCTTTTTGACTTTGCTATTACACATGTACTAAGCATTAAAAAAGCCTAAGTGCAGTAACAATATCCTGCAGATGAATTTATATTTTAAACAAGTTTTTGATAAACTTTTAAGAATAGAAAAAAAAAGTCAAACTTTAAGTACAAAATAAGTATTGCATAAAAATACATATTGCAAACTGAAGGTAGCATCTTTAATGCTAAGACCTGAAAAATATTCCTTTTATAACATCAGAGAAAAGTTACTATATTAAATGAAATGTATAAAAAATTGAAATATTAATGTTATGAAAGGTGCCATTTTAAACTTTATTTAATAGTTAATTATCAAAATCTAGATATTTATAAGTGACATTTCCATTAAAAGAAATCTAACCAAAACTGATTTAACATTAAATAAAAATTTAATTGCTATCGTTAAGCCTTTAAACCTTTACTATCCATACAAAAATCTTTACACTATAGCAACATTTAAGAAACTTGGGCAAAAAATTATGCTATGCTTCTAAATCAACACATAAGCTGTAAAAATTTCAAGAAATAAAATATTAAATATGAAAATTATGACAGTTCTTAATGCTTGACTAAAACTTGACACTACAAATTTTCTTTCTTAGGAATTAAATATTTTTTCCCAAGAAAAAAATTATATCCTGTTTACCATTATAACTTAAGTTACTAAAATGTACTTTATATGATAAGTACTTACATCACCATGATATCTTCCGATTAAATCCTGTTCATAATAGCGTAAACCATCATTTATTGCAGTTGCCATTTCTTGACTCATAACATATGAAGGAAAACTTGATTTGTTAATTTTATCATTTTTGCGATTTCCTGGTGTCTGAGTTACAATTATAAGTTTATTGACATCCTGATCACTAAGTTCATATCCAGCTTTAGTCATTCTGCAATGGAAATGAAAGAAAAATTAGAATTTTATCTAATCATAATATCAAACCATATACATAAAAGAATCAGAAAAAAAATTAAGTAAATAATTGAAAAACTAAATATTGGTATAATTCTTAAGTTGCACAGCAAAATAAAAAAATAACATCCAAATGAAACATAACATCAATCAAGTTTTAGTTTTATAAATAAAGCAACAAACAATAGACTTTCAGTAGCAATATTCCTTACATCCCAATAAAATCATTTGTTTAAGAACTTCAAATAAAAACATTGATTGAAAACGAAAATTTAAATACTCATTCCACAGATATCCATTATTTGTTTTGACAGGAATACACACAAATGAATAATTGAAAAAAACGAAGCTAAACAAATACATCGTAATTTAAGGTTATACACCTAAAATTTTAGGAATATATGAAGACAACTAAGTATAACTTTTACCCAAGCAAAATGAATTTCTACAATTATTTAATAAATAAAAACATACAAACAAAACATAAAAAGCTTCAATTGAAAATTCACATATTTATTAACATAAACTGTTCTCTGTCTTCTGCCTGACTTAAGCTTGAGGGCTTTGTGTCTGGGAATATTGAATCTAATTCCATTTTGGTTGGTAGCAAGATGAACACATACTGTGGTGATATTGAACTTTCAGAATGGATTAACCTGATCTTTTAAGACCGACTAACCCACGTTCAATTGCTGTTCACATTGGACCCTTCTCCAACTTCAGTCCTCAAGGTTCTTAGTTGAGTATCTGGTACTACCCCCAAAATTTACACTAACTGCATCTTTAAGCAAACTAACATCAGGCACCTGCAACGCTCACTGCAGTGATCTGCCTACTCAAAACATTTCTAATATTTAATTGAAGAAATAAATTATCAGACAATTTTAATAATAAAACTTACTGAATTCTAATATTTTAAATCAAACAAATACTTACTCCTTTTTATCACCTTTTTCACCAAACGATTCATTATTTAATTCTTCATCAAATTTAAAATCAAGCTCATCTCCAGACATTTTTGAATTTTCTTCTTTTATTTCCTAGTTGAAGAGAGGGGAAAAAATAAATAAACTAGAAATTTATTCACCTCTTTCCATTCAATTCCAATTAGTATATTTTGGAATGATAATGAGGAGTCAAGCTATTCTCCCCAAAAGATAGAGGGAAAAAACCTTTGCACAATATTTCTGCATTAGAAATGACTATTTTAATTTGTTAAAAGTTAGTAAGGTCTTTTAATTTAAAACATTCAATCCAAGCTGATTAAATGCCACTTAAAAAATAGAATAGTCTGAAAGAGTAATTCTTTAAAGAAACACTTACAGCAAATAATCGTAATTATTTTTTCAAGATTTAAATGAAAAAATTGTAATGAATTAATGAAAATGTTACGAGACATTTTTAGAAAATCATCTTTTAAACTTATTGTTAAGAATATTAAGTGATAAATGTTAGCGTTTAAAGAAGTGTTCAAAAGCTTACTTTCATTGCTGAAGTTGATTTAGTTCTCCACCTCGATTCTTTGCGACTACCATTTTTAGGCAATACCCCTGTTTTTAATTGAGGTTCATTTGGTTTTGAATTGCATTCTGCTGAATCTGATGAATCTCCTATAAATATAAAATGTTATGAAAACGGAACTGAAACAATAATTACTGAATAAAATAAACTACAAGATAAACCCATTAAAGAACTGATAAGTTTCAATTTAGAACAATTGAAGCAATTTACTTTAAATTTATCTCTTGTAAATTCAAATTATTTCTATAAATGAACATTTTTACATAAGAAACCAAAAGCTTGCTGAAGCTTACAAAAGTAGATGCATTGTCAAATACCTATATAGAATTAACTTCAATAACATGATCTTCTGAAGAAACAATATTAATCATACAAGTAAAAATTTTTTAATTAAGCTTATTACATATAAAGAAGTTCAACAAAATTGTTTCAGTAAAAGTTTGGTTAACAGTAGAAAATTTGAAGTAATTTTATTAAGTTTGAAAATATTAAGCAAATCAAATTAACATTTTGGTTTTAAACAAATTCGAATGTGTTACTTAATTCCCCTGCATTTTTTAAAACAAAATTAATGATATTATAACCCATTATTTTTTCAAAATTAATATTAAAAGTCTGGCTAGAAATTTTGTTGATATTTTAATTAAAAATTTTCATTTAAATGCTACCTGGAATACTAAATTTCTTCCCTGGAACCACTACAGGAACATCATGAAATTCAGTTGACAAAGCATCATGAATTGGCCACTGTTCAGGTTTTACAACAGTTCTGACCACTGGACCTTTTTCAGGACATTCTCCAAGTTCTAACATATCACTAGTACTGACAGCCTGGAAAAATAAAAATATTTAGACATCAAAACAACAATCTATACTTGCAACAGTTTTTAAAATCCTTGCAAGATAGCCCGATAGCACTTATTTTACTAGCTTGCATTTATTTACAATTAAATATTTAGACTAAAAGATAATTTGCCTAGATTAATATCACGCACATCTCTCCTGCAAACAAACTATATACTTGCATTTCAATAAGACAAACATGCATATAAAATTTCATCTCAAAATAACAATTTTTTCAAGTATTTTTTAGAGACAAAGTACATCCTAAGGCAGCTTTAAAGTTAGTAAATCCTTTTAAGCAGATCCTGAATTTTCTTATCGGAGAAAGGAAAAAAAAAAAAAAAAAATCCTTCACCAGGGTAGTCTCTCTCCAGACAAAGTAGAATTCTGACTTTTCGCATAAAACAAGGACACCATATACACTATTTTAAAAACCCCACAAATATGAACATTAAAACTTAGTAAAAAGTAATTTATTTAGCAAATATTTTCTAAACTTAACCATCCTATGGAAAATCATTTTCCTTTTGATATCACAAGAACCTCAAATCATACAGATTTTTCATCGTAAAAAGCAAAAAATTTGATAGAAATAAAGTTTATTCCACCAAAACTTTTACTATGGGAAAGTATAAAATAATGACAAATCAAAGTCTTGTTCAATCTACCAAGGCTTACTATAAATTAATTCAGGTTTAGGTAGCAAGTTAATGAAATACGTCGAAAAGTAGAGTCAAGAGCTACAACCTAATAACAGCATCAAATGACAATTTTAGAGAGGAAAAGGATCTCTAATATTTCCTATAATTAAAACCAATATCGATCAAGTTAGCTGTGGTTCTACAAAAACGTATACAAAATTGTTGGGTGTAAATCTTTCAAATTACAAACAAAATAATTACATTTTGCAACAAATTAATTGAAAAAATAAATCATAGTAATAAAATTGTCTGCAATAAAATAATAATAGAACTAAATGTTTAGTTCTTTTAGGTCCCTAAGAAAGGTTCAGGAATCTTACCCTTTTTCAACAAAGGCATTAACACAAGAAAGTGCTAACAACATTTGAACAAATTGCTGCAAATCAGGGACTTCCAAGTCACTATATTTGAAAAGTCATCTAATCTGCTTTCACTTTGCTTATATGCAAGAATACTGGTACAAAGTGTAGGAGTATCACAATTTCTTTATAATTTTCATATATCCTATCCCTTTTAATTTTAGATATTCAATTGTTTGACATTAAAATTTGAATACACAGGGATAATCGTTTGAGATCTACTTTGATGTTACATACATTTGCTAGGACCAAGCATGATATCACTTTGGTTAATAGGAAAATTTTATGGAAAGTGTTCTAATATTTTTAAACAGATTTTTTTAAATGCAATGGCACAATCCTTGCGAAATAAATTTCAATGGATTCATAATCTTTTATCTTTAATTGATATTTGATTGCAAAGATTTAATTTACACTTTTGTAGGGCAATCAAGTTTCTTTCTCCAATACATTAATTTTTTTTTTTTTTTTTTTTTTGTAAATTGGAGCCTTTGTCTTCCAAAATGCTAGGCTTGATAAACTTTTGGATAACTCTAATACAGGGACAGAAGAAGAGTACAGAAAGGAAGCCATAGGGGTATCACTTTGAAAATCAGAAATGTTTCAACTGTTGAAACTAAAGATAAAAACAAGACTATTTTTTTGGATTTGAGTTTATCTTTGATGCACTTTGAACTTAGAAGCAAATTCTGACATGCAAGATAACACTTTTGATTCTTAAGAGTTTCAATTATGGAATCGTCTGTGAGATCCTATGGCAAAAGTCGTAGACTAGTTAGACGTATGAAACATTGTCCAGGGTACACCATGATGAGGTAGGTCAACATTGTACCCCTGTTGCTCATTACTGTAGATATCGCAGCGGCTAGGTATCTACGGTAACGAGCAGGCTGATTTCCTTGCTCGAAAGGGCACTTAACTGTTTCAACCAAATTATTCTGAAATGTCGTATTATTCTGTAAAACTATATATAAAAAGCATTATGAAAATGAGGACCTTTTTAGAGCTGTGGGAAAGAATAAAGCGTAAGATATAAATATGTGGGATAGCTGTCCACAATGAGGTTTGTTAAAAATATGTCAGTTTGTAATTTCTTAAAATATACTGACTTTTCCCAAATACCTTTTTTCTCTCTCTCCTTAACTTATCAACTATCGAAAATCAACACCAATCTACTGTCTTGAAACCATTTTAACTGGAACAGTAACAGCTTAACACATTCAAAATTACCTTTTCACTAATGATGTGCAATCTTTTTCATTCCTGCTTTTAATACAAATTTGTGCGAAGTTCAACAAAAGCATCTCCTGCATGAAGATATTTACAAGGTCAACTTGATATTTTTTTTTTTTACATATAATGAAGAGGTAATTTTCTTATTGTCTCATTTTCATAAAATATTGCTTTATTGACTATAAAATGTAACATTGTCACAGAAGTATTTTTAATATTAATAATTTTTAAATTTCATTATTTTAATAGTCACAAAAGATAACATACAAGATGATCACAATTATCTTATCAAACATGACAAAGCAATTAATTAAAAAAAAAATTCTGCATTTCAGAACTTTAAATGCTACTTGAGCTGCTATTTTTGTCAAAATAACTTTACAATTTTAATCTAAAATTATTTATTTATCTAGATTAAATTTTTATGTTTTAATAATTCATTGTGATAATGAACTTGGCTATTGAAATTTTATGTATTTGGTAAACATTGCCTTTATAAAAACTGCTGCATTAAATTTTCACACAAGACTTTCAAAATATATAAAAAGCTATGTATACATTAATAACTATATAAACTTTTTTTTTGTGAGCTATGATTCAGAAATATATTTTAGGAAATATTTTGTATATTTATATAATACTGCTTAAATATTCTAAATTAAATACCTATATGAATTTGTTGCAGCTTCAGGGTGGCTACAGAAACTGAAAAAAAAAAATTTCCCCAACTAAACTTGCAATATTTCCCCAATTTACGACTAATTATATTAGTATCATATTTTTATGAAATTCAACTTAAAAAAAAAAAAAAAAAAAATGGAATGAACATTCTTAAAAAAACTACTAAAACAGTATATTAGATATGTAAAAAATTCTGGAAGTTTTTATAAAATAATGAATCTAAATTGAATCCAAAAATAGCATACGCCATGATGTTCCAAAAGTAATAAACATTGATAAGAGCTGAGGAAATGAAAAGTAATTAAAGACATTAAAAAACGATCTTTCTGAAAGTTTCATTAGGATTGCTATTAACCACATTGATAAGCTGATGAATTGCTCTTCTTTTCGTAACGAAATTTAAAAAAAAAAAAAAAAAAACGTCCTGAGTTGTTGTTGCTACAATCGTTAACTTGACTTTAGGTTTTGGAAGTAGAGAAATGACATTGTGAAATCGCCAATTGTACTTGGCACAAAATGCTTTCATTGGCAATTATATCCGATTTTGAAACTTTTACGAATTTTCCTGATTTTTCTAAACCAATAAAATTCCCTGTTCTGTTGCCCGCCTTGTGCTTTTATACAATACTACTGTGAATTAGTTACCTATCCTTATCAAGTGAAGATAGCTGATTAGAGAAAGTATCTACTTTCCCTAGAATGCTTACCTATGTTTAAAATAAAACTATTAACAAAATTAACCCATAACAAAGATAAAGCTGGTATGTAAAAAACAATGATTTACATAAACTGATGCACTATCTTTTTGACAATCTAAGCGATTTTGCACTAGTCTATTTTGCATTGATATTGCAATGAAAAAAATTACCTTTCCATAAAATTAAATGAATGAAGATATGAAATATTAAACATGATTGAGGGTTTTCATATTCCATGTTAACATTTATTGAATTGTAAGAAATTGTGCCGATAGAGCACAAAAACTGCCATCAGCTAATGCACACTAAAAATCAGAAGATTTCAAAAAACTTACTGTGCAATGTAACTTAAAATTTATCATTAATTAGTCAAACATGGAATTTTTCATAGCAAAAACTAATTTCAAAGTTAAACTTATAATTCGACCTACCTCAAGTACTTTGTTAATATCTTGTGTCTGTGACTGAACACGATGAAAACTTGCTATAAGTGCAATAGGTATATATCCTTCAGCATTCATTCTCCTTCGCATAAAGAAATCTTTCTGCAAATTTTCTTCACTGAAATAGTATTCTCTGAAAAATATTAATAAAAAAGGTTAGAACTCATAAGTAGCATAAGTATTTTGGAAATTCCAAGTTGTAAATAAATACAGGAATACTGTTCAGTAAAAGTATTCCATCAACATGTATTTTTTTAAAAAGTAAATTTCCTATAAAAGAAATATTAAAATGAATATCTTGTCTGCGTTAAAAAATATAGATAAATAATTATTAAACTTTAAGAGCATACTTACATTTGCTTTTTTAAAGAATCTTTCAGTGCATCCTCAGGTATCGAATATCCATTCCAAAAATAAGGACAATATGAATAATAAGCAATATCTTGTGGCATGTATCCATTCATTTCTGGGAAATATACTTCTTCTTGGGAATATCCTAAGCAAATTAAAATTAATAATTATTTTCTAAAGCAATAAAAACATTTCTTAGCATTAGTATGCTTAAACACACTATTGAATTATATATACATATATTTCCAAAAAAAATAAAGCTGAGTTTAGAAACATGATTTTTAAATAAAGACTAATTTTATGTTACATGTTGGTTGTTATAAAATGATTGTCAGATTAGTCAACCCATATTTTTCTTAATTCACTTTGTTACTTCTTGTCTATTTTTGAGAATTTTATTATTTCTAGATATAACAATGGTAGATTTTCTGCGGGGGAAGAAAAAAACACAAAATTCAGTTCAAGTAACAAATGGAAAATAAATAAAATTGTTTCAAGCCCTGAAATCACAGAATACAGTTTTTATTAAAAAAACTGGCAAATAAAACAGCCAAAAAGAAAAATTCAGTTTTTAAAAATTGAAAAAAAAAAAAAGGGGAGGAAATGGGAAAATTAAGCATGGTGGAGAAGAATTTACAAATGTAAAACATTAAATTCAAATTAATTTGAAATTTTATTAATTTATTTGAAATAGTAGCAATAGTTTTTAAAATTTATTTGAATAATAGTTACAATAGAAGCCTTTAGCAGTATATGCCCACAAACAAATTTATTCTTCATTGAAATATGATAATGGATGACGCTACTACATAAAATGAAACGTTTGAATCATTGAAATGATCCCAATCGCCCATCACTAATATTTAGACAGCAAGAAAAACTTGACAAATATTGTTGTTGACATAACCAATAAATCCCATTGCCAGCAAAAACATTAAAGCAGAACTGCTACCCCATTCATTAATTCTTAACCCCTTTAGTGATGATCTTAAAGCAAAAGTTAAGGATTGGCTATTTTTCCAAGGTTACTAAATCGAAATAAAGGAAGCATCCCGTTTTTGGTGGAGAAACGCGAAATCTGCTGTATTTGTAGTAGAACGTACCAAGGAATGAATTGATGCAGATTTTTGACCTCTGGATATATGTGCGATTTGTTTTCAATTTAAAAGAAAAGGACATAGCAATAAGGAAATTCTTTAGCAAAGAAGAAATTTCCTCTGTTTGAACCATAAAAAAATGTTTTTGCTGTATTATATTTGCTAACGAAAGCAAATGCAATAGATTTAGAGATAAGAGTTTACAAAATGGTTTAGAGAAAATGGAACACTTAAAAGAGAACATAATGAGTTATAGTACAAAGGTGAATACTATCCTCTGAAATAGATAGGTTAGAATTTTTTAATGTCAACATTATACATTGGGTAAAAAAAGTATTGGCAATTGCCTTAATTTATTCATATTGACAAATAAATAAAATGTTATGCAATTTTAGCTGTCGTAATTAAATACAAGACATCTTAGATATATAAAAATTATAAAAATTTATGTTAATTTGCATTTTCTATGATTTTTTCTTTCAAAAACGAAAATTTGCATGTCAAAAAAGTATTGGTAAGGTTTTAACTGCTATGAAAATTTTATTACATTGAAGTCACGTGTTTCGACTGATAAGAAACTCTACCGGTATAAAGTCTGCAAAACTACTCCAAAAGTGTCTGCGCATTATTTTGCGATTACTGCAGTAAAATGACTTCGAAATCGAAGGAGTTGGACGTTAGTGTTAAAAACACGATTATTAGGCTCAGAAATGAAGGTTTAACTTATCGTGCTATAGGAGTGCAGTTCAATATAAGTTTATTTACTGTCAGAAGTGTTGTAAAAAAGTTCAAGGAAACAGGATCAACGGAAAATAAGACAAGTGGACGACCTCGAATATTTTCTACAAGAGAAGAACGTGTCATTATTAACAATGTTAAGAAAAACCCTAAAATAAGTGCACCCCAGATAGCTAGAGATGTTGCTTTCACTTCGCAAAAGACTATCAGCGTACAGACTGTACGAAATGTTTTACATGAGAGAATTATTATGGAAGGGCATCTAGAAAGAAACCATTCATCTCGAAAATAAATAAGAGAAAGAGGTTAGATTTCGCAAAATCCCATGTTGATTTATCTGAAGATTTTTGGAACACAGTTATTTTTTCCGACGAATCAAAGTTTAACATTTTCGGCAGTGATGGACGACGATATGTGTGGTGAAGGCCAAATACTGAATTGGAAAAGCAACATTTAACTGCTACTGTAAAACATGGAGGAGGCAGCGTCTTAGTTTGGGGCTGTATGGCAGCTAATGGAATTGGTAACCTGCATTTTATTGATGGCATTATGACAGCACGTACATACATTGACATTTTGCGCCGTAACTTAAAAATCAGTGCACAAAATCTTGGCTTGGGAACATCATTCGTTTTTCAACAAGACAATGACCCCAAGCATACAGCGAATCTCACCCGTGAATGGCTACTCTACAATGCTCCTTGCCAATTAAAAATCCTCAATTGCCTGACATCAATCCAATTGAAAATTTATGCCACCTGCTGGAACTAGAAATCAAGAAACATAAAATTTCAAGTAAAGACGACCTCAAACGTTTACTCTTGCAAGAGTGGCACAAAATTCCCAACATTACAACAAAGACCTTAGTTTCCTCAATGAGAAATAGATTACAAGCCGTTATAGATGCAGAAGGTATGCATACAAAGTACTAAACATATACTGATTTTGTTTTCGCTCATAATTTTGTCAATTTAATAATTTTGCCAATACTTTTTATCATGTAAATTTCGGATTTTCTCGTAGATTTTGACTAAATAAATATTTAAATGAAAATTTCGTTATATTTGTTTGTCTTTTCTCCTTCTGTAATCGCTATGTTAAAATAAAATTTGTAAACATACTTTGTTAGCAAATATGATCATTTATAGGCAATTGCCAATACTTTTTTTATCCACTGTATACTAATTCGTGGTTAGAACTTAAATGAAGACTAATACAGAGTTTACTAATTTTATTTAGTTTACAGAGACTAAGAGCTTTATTAAGATAAACCTAAGCACATTATGGATAGTTGAGTTTTGTTGCTTTAAATTGTAAATACATCTTTAAAATGCCTCCTCAGCCAGATTTGAACCTAATAGAACCTATTTGATCAGAATTTGGAAACATAACATTTCCACAAAGACAAAGCTAAAATTTATAATAAATGAAAAATTGATCAAAATTGTCCTATGATTAATTGAAAAATTAGTTCAAATCTATACCAAATCAATCTTGTTAATATTCATTTAAGTACTAAACCTTTGTATTTTCACCAAGTACCAACAAATTCTGAAAATTAAAATATATATAAAATGAAAACTTTATTGCATCCAAATGGTTTCAAATTTTTGCTTAATAACTTATCTTATTAATATATATAACATGTCTAAGCAAAATCTTATCGCATTGTGAAGCCTGTAGAAAAATAATCAGAAATGAAGTAACAGTTCTTTGACAATTCTAAAATAATTATTAATGAAAAACAATTAACACTATGTGCGTTAAGTTTAACATGTAAAAAAATATTCACCTCTTCGTTTACGATTCCACTCTCCATTATATCCACGTCCTTTTTTGCCTCTTTGTCGTGGATTACTATTTCTGTTTTTGTTATTTTCTACAAAAATGAATAAAATATTAAAGTTACATATATAGTATACAATTTTCAAACCTACATGCACTACAGCCCCTTTCCACTTATACATCGTCTTATTTGCAGATCTTGTAACATCATATGATAAAATGGATACATTATGCATCACAAAGTTAATGTACTGCTACTATTAGTCATTAATAAAAGCTATAATATTGAATGAGTTAATAAAATTCTTAATATTCTGTACTTTTGTCTTTCAAAATATATTTTGACTGTTGTAATTTCTGATTAATCATTGGAAATATTCTTTTCAACAGAAAACAGAGAGGCTGTAAATTTCTCTACCAGAAAATTAACTACACCTCAACTTCAAATCTATTCAAATATAACACAGAAAAAACAAACTCATATTTCAGGACTAATTTTTCGCACAACCTCACTTTTCATATTCAGAAAATTGAATATTAGGTTGCTTGCATATATGTTACATTACCAGCAGATTGTTTGAATATAGGTTACATTTCCTACCAAGTAACTAAGATTTTCAAAATGTAACACCTTGTATTAATTTTGCAGTAAGTCTCCATAAGTTGCCCCCCCAATTTTTCACAAATCTGATCAACTTCTTTTATACCAAAGGCAGTTAATGCCAGCAAGGCAATTCCTTGCATTTTCCTTTTGAACCATCTTCTCTTTGCATTAAGCCTAATCAATAAAGTTCCATGTTTGAAGAACTGGATTTCTCTTCATAAAATGTTTACACAAACCACATATTTCCTCTTTAATATCCAACTTGAAAAAAACACCCTAAAAATATTTTTCACCTTTATAATCTTAGTTTCCAAAATAAACAATTCCCTGCCGATTTGATTAGAAATCTACTTTTGTATCTTAAGAATCAACATGGGAGGTAAAAAAAAAATTCACTTTCAATGTCTTAAATTTTTTTTGCAAACAGTATTTTACATAGTCTCCACTGGAGACATTTTTGAATTTCATATCTTGTAATTAGTAACTTGGTTTATGATTGCATATCAAGCTGGCATCAATAAAACAAGTTAGCTATCTCAGCAGCAAATGATTTCATTTGAAAATACTGTTACTAACAAAATAATTCTCTTCAAGTAACCAAACTTCAAATAATAAGACATCAAACTTACCCCCTTTAACTTCTGAACAGGAAAGTAAATGCAAATCTATTTTGTTTTCAAATAAAATCTTATCTACCTAAAGCCAAATTACATTGATTCATGTTAATGTATCTTTTCTGAAATGACTTTAAAACAGTAAAGCACATTCTTAATTTTTAACAGTTATGGTGAACACAGAGAAACTCCAGGACAATTTTGTTTTCAATATTCTATTTTACTCCTGGATTTTTGATCTAATAAGAAAAAAATAATTTATATTTTCTGCAGCAAATTTAATAATTTAGAAATCATTTATTTAGCCCCCTTCTTTGTTCAACTTCGTTTACTCATGATCTTACCTAGTTTTTTTTTCTAATTTTAATATGATCAAGTTTGTAGAGTTGATTTTTAGAGCACAGTAAGTTTGGCATTTCTTTAAGTTTGTAAAGGTTTCTTTGAGATTCTAAGATTCTTTGCAGGTGGACAAGAGGGCATTTTGTCCATTATTTTCTTTGAATATATTTTATTTATATGTAGTAACTTATGGTTTTTCAATTTTATTCCCTTTACTTCTTACAAAATGACAACTGGCAATTCGAGATAAAGCAGCCAATAAAAGCAAGCACAAATCTCAAAGTCAAGTTAAGTCCACTTATTCTTTAATTTAGACATTTTTAATTTTTGATAAATAAATGGACACAAAAGGGAAACTGCATCAGTCATGAATTTAATTTTTATAAGATGCCTTTTAACATAATTTTTTCCAATGCCATTGCATGATTTAATAATCTTCTCTAATAATTTACATTTAAAAGAAATGATAGACAATCAATATGATATTACACACGATTAAAAATCAAGTTGACAAGAATTATTTTTAAACAAGTGTTTTATAAATGTTATCTTAAACAAAATATTAATCTCCCTCCATTCTACATAAAACAGTTGAAAAATAAAAATTCTTTTTATATATGTTGATATTTCTCATTTATGAAAGGATAAATTATTCCAAGTGATCTTAATACATATTTTAACCCGCTAATAAGTTATAAACCTTAATTATCATTTACATAATTTTCAATGCTAATTAGTTCAAATAAAGAATACCATAAAAGAAATACATTTTTTATAAAGTGAAAGGGCTTTATCAAGGATCACCCCCTAACTTCTCCTAGATTATATTTTCAGAACAGAATCCCAATTCAAAATGACTGACGAGCAAACAACTTCAATTCAGATAAGGCACATTCTTTAAAAAATTCTGTTAAATTCTTAGTAAGTTCACAATTTATGTTTTAACAAGAATAATTTAAAAGTAAGAAATTTTAAAATACTATGATGAAATTTATTAACTCTGTACTTCTACATCATAATTGTAGAAATACCAAAAAACAGTTTGAGCATTATTAGTTGTGAACAAGTTGTATCAATAGGCAACTGGAAATCTGTATAATAAATTACAAGTTATCTTACCAGATTTCTTAGAATCGTCAAATTTTCGTCGCTCCCCATTAAAATCATCTTTATTTGCAAAAGCTTTTCCATTGCGAGTCAGTTTTCTTTTATCGCCTTTCAGGGTTTCCACATCTAAAGGAACCCATTTTTGCTTGGATCCTAAAACAATCAAATTATTCAATATCAATTTGTATATATTTAAAAAATTATAATATTTTTAAATCATTAATTTATTATTGTATTAAACTAATTAAATTATTTTTTAAATCTTCTTTAAAATGAAAAGGAAGTACAAGAAAACTTCAAGAGCAGACAGAGACTAAAATGAAATTATGAGAGAAAAAAAAAATTAACAAAAACATGAAATACACTAATTTAATTATAAATTAGAAGCACTTTCGAAAATCAGCAGTCTAAAGAATAAAAATTAATATGACTCAAATTTTCTTAATTACAAAACTGAAAATAATTATTAAATACAAACCTTTTTTCCTAGTTTGAGCACCTATATTTGATTTGCTTGATTCCTGATTTTCTTTAGCAGAATCATCATCAACACCATTATCATTTGGACTTTGTTCCTTTGAATTTCTCACATGCACAGCATTAGCAGAACCAGATGCCTGCTTCTATAACAAATTTAATTATGTTTATAATATTTTATTTGTTTACACTCAATTTATTTAGATGCTAAAGAGGGGAAAAAAAATACCTCATTCATATGAACTTCTCCTAATGTTGGCCATTCACTGAGAGATTTAGAATCTTCCTATAATAGATATAAATGAAAAACTTAAAGCAGTAATAAGTATACATTTATGAACTAATAGTTTACTTCTTCCAAGTATAAAATTTTGATCATAAAAAAACATACAACTTATCTAATATAAGCTAAATTGAAATTGCATATATATTCAAATCAATTTTATTTTTAAATGAAAGTAAATGTTATTGACTTATTTTTTTAAAACTAATGATTTCATAAATTAAATTTAATGTGATCAGTTAAAATTTAAATACTTGTTCATATGATTATATTGCATATATTGTAAAAATGTTATTAAAAAATATATAAATATTCAATATCTGAAGCATGTATTAGCAATAGTGACAAAACTGAAAGTCAAACATATAACCTACATCAAAAGATAAAAATGGCAATTACTGCAGAATGATTATAAGGATGAGAGAGAAGTGATTAAAAAAAATTACTACCCACTCACAACAAACACTTCACAATATTTTGAAGATTGATTTATGAAGGAATACATGCCTTCGAGATATTATAAACTAAGTTATTTCTGCCTGCTAAAAAAAAGATACAAATCTAAAACTAGCAACATATTACAACAATATAAAGAAACCGAAACTCTTGCTTACAATCAAGAAAAAATTACTGCTAAACCATCTAACATGTAATCGGTAAGATCAGGAGTTTGACAAAATAATCGGACAACAGCAAAACTAATAACTGGAATGTGAATATATTGCCTACTGTGGAACATGTTACCTCAATTAGAAGCATTGGAAAATGAGTGGGTTGTGTGAAAAATATTCAAATTCTGAAGGATTTATAGAAACTTAACTATGGGAAAGAATTAAAAATAATGAGCTAGGAAATTATAAAATAAAAATGTAGTGATTAGTAAGCTTTAAAGGAGTACTAATTGTATTTAAAAATAATGTTATTGTAAATGGAATTCTACAGAGTTAATGTATTTTAAAACAGAGATAAAGTATATTTTCAAACCATTTAACTTGAATGATTTCTGTACAGATATTAAAACATACCTTTGATGTCTCTTTAACATCTTGAGCTTCCATCTTTGTATTGAAAAGAAGCTCACACTCCCCCTGTAAAAAGTAACATTTTATTTAAGATTATAATACATAATTTTTTATGAATTTTATCTATGCAGAGTTATCGACCTAGTTGTAGAACAAACTTTAAAAAGAAGTTTAATAAAAATTCATGTACATATTTTCAAATTTTAAATTCTAATTAAAACAAAGATTTGGGAAAGGTACTTAATTATAATATTAAAATGATTTCTGAATGCAATGCTGCTCTTAATCCGAGTAGCTGCTTAAAGAAAGTGCATTTTTACTTTGAAAATATTAGCAATAGTGTTAATAAAATACAATAAAAAGAAATAAAAATTTTATAAGTTTTGAATATGTATATATATGCAGTACCTTAAGTTTTAGCATAAACTTGATATTTATAAAGATAAAAATTATAAAGCAATATAATGAAAATTTATTGCTTGCTTTTATAAGCAATTTTTTATATCAATGTATTATTATTTTTTTTTACAATTATATTTTTTGCATAAATAACTATTTACTGTCTGAATAGTTTTTAAAAAAATTGAGGTTTTGCAAGAATAACCAGAAGTTTTAGGATAATTTCAGTAATTTAGATATAACTTAAAATATTTTCAAGGGTCTACTGAATTTCTACTACTATCTTTCAAAGGTCTGAACACATTAGCTGCCACTAAGTTTGGGCGATAATCGATTTAAATCTAAATTCGCAATTAAGAAATCGGTTCCATAATCAAGGTTTTTAATCTGTATAAAATCTATAAATGATAGAATCGCGATAAATCCTTCAATAGTTTCGTAGAGGATTTAAAATTTTTGTTTATGATGTTAACTAAGGCTTGGACGATAAATCGACATATCAAAATATCGATTTAAGTTTAAAATCACATATCGATTATTATTCCTGTGTTAATGAAGATTTCGATGTTCAACATCAAAATAATTTTAACAATGATCTAAGTAGCAGTCATACCGATTTTAATTTCGAGCTGCGTGATGGGGAAAAGCGATTTCAACATCGATGTTCGAAATCGGTATATAACTATATCGGAAATATCCGCCAATTTCAGATATTCGATATTTGTTCATTCAGCGCTACTACACAATTATTACCTAGTGAATTTTAATGCAATATCACCTTTCTCTACTTATTTAAAGACTCCAATTAGGGATTTATTATTATTATTATAAAGAACTCACAAATTTTGTTTTATCTTGTAGAATTTCTTAAATTTTTTTGTTGCATTTGCAATATCACCTAAAATAGCTTAAAATTGTAAATGTTCAATTTTTTAATCGAAATTCCTCCACTTATATGTTAATTTTAATAAATTCTTCATAAGAAATTAGTTTAGATACTTCAATAATGTTTAACTACCTTGGTTTTAAGACACTCAGTCTGAGAGTACGTCAGGCGCAAAATTTCTGTTTTGATGCCAGAATGGCGATACTTAACTTGATTATTTAGGGCCTGAATGGCCGAGTGGCTAGCACTCTGGCGCTCGGTACCACAGGTTTCGGGTTAGAGTCCCGGTGGTGCCATGGATGTTTGTAGTGGTTCGGAATCCACTTTAAACCGTAGGTCCCGGTCTAACACGATCGTAGAGCGTTGTGGAGGGTGACATTAAAAATAAGGAAAAACTAACTGTTCATATATATAGTGATTAGGGGATTATAGTCCTTGTTGCTTCACATCACCATATACCACTTCATTCATCAACTTGATTTAGGTTATTTAATGACAAAATAAAATTTCATGTTTTATTTCACATTATTTTGAAATTGATTTATTTGTTTCAAACTTCTAGATACTAAAATTTTGTAGTATTTATGCAATCTATATTTAATGATGCTTTTACTTTCTATTGTATAAAGTTTCTAATGTACAAATATATTTTAAACAAAATGAAATGTTCTTGTATTGATTTTATTTAAAAGGCAATTTTTAATTTAAGCAAAAGGCCTACACAATATTCTTAATAAACTTGATAATTTTAATAAAAGCCATTAAAAAGATCGATTCTATTATCTTAAAATCTATTTGCAAGAATCTATTCTCTTAGAAATAAATGTTGCGTTATTGAAATTTGTACTTGCATATTGCCATCACCGTCAAAATTGATCTTTCTACTCAATAAGATTTCATAACAGCTAAACTTTTATAATGTTTTTGGTTATCTATTCTTGTGTACATGTTTTTCCTCGAAGCTTATTTCATAGTATTTACTATAAATGTATGATGTTTTAAATATAGATAACCACAATTCACCTCCCTCTCTCCTTTTCGATAAGCTCCCCCTTAAGCAATTATCACCCCATCTCCAATATTTTCGCTTGATGTAATGAAATTTATATTGATTGATATATATTTTGCTTATTTATTGAGCACGAAAAAGGTGGTTCTACACTTTGAAAGCTAAAAAAAAAAAAAAAAAAAAAAATCTAAAATACACCTAATTTAACATTAAATGAAGCATTTTACAATGACATACGCCTAATCAAATGGGAAAAAGGAGATAATTTGTTTTGAAATATGAAATAATTTTGTGTTGAAGACAACTAAAATGAATAAACATTAAAATTTTTTTTTCAAATTTAATGATTGAAGAAGATCAGACATTCCTATTTTGATGTTTAAAATTCCATATTTTAACTTTTATATCTACATAAAATTGATCCATCTAATTTAGTAATATAATGTAATTTACACGGATGATATTTCAATATCGTCCACCCCTAATATTCCATACTAATATTTGATTTATAGTGCCATAAAAAAATTTGAGCTTTTAACGAACAACATTCTTCCTTCCAGCAAATAACATTACTCATACACTAACAGTTTTTTTTAATATTTGTTTTCCAGTTTTTTTCAAACCATTCTAAATAAATTTGCTTTTGCCAGTGAATATAATACCATTTCAATATCCCAAAGGGCGATTTTCCATCTTTTTTCTACAAATGAAATTCAAAGTGTTACATTCTTTTTACTAACGGAATGTTTCTTGAAACTTAACAATGAAATTTATTCATACTTTTTTACAGCACTTGATAAAAAAAAAACATTTTAATGATAAACTTTATATACAAATTTCTAACAAATGTATGTATGTGTTGTTTGTATTGGTCATAGTGATACTCAATATAAGCTTTATGTGAAAAAATATTAAAAATTAATGTGGAGTAAACAAGTTTTTTTTTTCATAACTTCTTTAGATTTAAAATATAAATCTTTTTTTAAATGTGAAAGTTAAGGTTAATAAATTTATTCTTGAGGGATAAAATTGTTAATGTTTTATAGTTTAAACTTTTTCTGAACTGGAATTGGAAAATTTTTATTTCTAATTTTCTTACAATTATAAAGATAATATAATTAAAAATTATTACACATGCATGAAAACTTATGAGACAATGTATTTTTATCTACATAAAAAATGTTGACAACCGAAGTACATCCAAATTTCAAATATTTATGAAGCAATACACATATCAAGGATTTATCTGTATGTATTATCATGAACCATAGGGATGAAATAATTAAGCAAAACTCAATATTGTATAAATAATTACTTTTCAATAAAATTTGTCACTTAAAACCAATATGGCAGGGAGCAACCCCCTCCCCCTCCCATTGAATGAAAAATTTCATGCATATTTATTAATAATTCAACAAATAAGAGTTAAATAAGTTGATACAAATTCTATTTCAGTAATTCAAAGTACTTAAAACATACAAGGAAGATAATATCAAAATAAAATTGACTAATGTTATAATAGAACATAGACCAATATATAGTTTCAAATGAGTTATGATTAACCTTTGAATAGTTTCACATAAAATTATGATAAAATTTAATTTTAATAAGAAGTAAAAACATTATTTAGTAGCTAAATGAGCATTCTTAAGAAACCAATAATTATAAATAATCAAGAACAGTATAACATAAATTATGGAAAGAAAGCAATTTTTGAAAGCTTACAATAATAGACGTAAAATGATATACAAAGAACAATTAAATTAAAAAAATAGTAATAATTATATATATACAATGTATTGAAAAAGGTACATTCTTGCATCTTGTAACGTAGTATGCAATACATCTTAATGTATGTAAATGAAATTCTTTTAAAGCAGTATATCCATTTTTATTCTCCTGTACCCATTGATAATTTATTTAATTTTTTTTTTATGAATGCTTTTCCCCCATTTCTCAACATAAAAATAAAAAAAGGTTTGTTAGGTTACAAGGTTCTTGGATTAGCTAGCAAATTGATGACACTTGTAAGCTTTTATTTTTGATTTCATAAATCTTATTTCAATTTTTTTTAAATAGCAGTTCAACACAAAAAATAACCGTATTCAATCACACAAGTTCAAAACAATTATTTAATTAGAGATGCAAGTTTTTAAAGTTCAAATTAAAACTTGTATTATCTCATAAGGAAAAACATTAAGCTTAGTATTTATTTTTAATATACATACAAGATAATCTTAACAAAATCTGTTTTTATAAAAGGCAAATGTTTTAGTGGTCATCCAAGTACTTGGTATTCTACTTTCACTGTTGCCGCTAGGTTAGTGATTGATCACTAACCTATCTTTTGTGCCAAGCTGATATTTAATTCAGTACCTGGTAGTTAGACCTCTAATAGTCCGTATCAATATGGTCCTGTTTTAAATAAAGTTAACTGTTCCTGATTCAGTCCCATATGACTATATTAAATTATTTAAATTAATATTACTCCTGTTCAGATATTTTAAAATTATCATTAAATTAAACAATTTAAATTATTTTTAAAAAAGTACTAAAAAGTTAAAGAAAAATTTAGTTATAAGAGAATTTCGCAGAATGGTCAATAACTATTTGAATTACTTGATATTTACATGGCCTTTAGTTCTTGGTTTCAGGAAGTTGATGCATGTTTCAAGATTTCTCTAGGTCTTTTTAAAGAATTCTGATATCTTGGATTGTACTTCTTGAGTCGATCAATTAATTAATTTCTAACTTAAGAAACTTTATTCAGGGATATTTTATTCTGTTATAAGATAGCATATTAGTTCTTGGTGTAAATTTACCGAAGTAAAAAAAGGAGCAAGTGTTTTTTCTTCGATAGTTTCATAACTTATAATTTCATTACATTTGGAGTTGTTTTTATATCAGATAAGTACAGTATAAATAAGGGCTAATCTAACAAAAGCTTTATAAATTAGGTTATGTTAGTTAATTGACGAGTTTAACGAGAAGCCAATTGAAGCATTACGTATAAAGTTTTTGATGACTGAATTATTTTTAAAATTTTTATTTGTCCAGATGGACTATATCTATGGAATATCTTTGCTAAAAATTTGATCGACGAAAGGCTAATTAAGCTTATAAAGAAGTGGTAGTGTCAACTTCTTAATTTGATAGATTAAGGTAAAAATTTCCCTTTTCACTGAAATACCAATAACTAGCATTTTGATCAAGTTTGATATTTTCTGCAATTGTCTTCGGAATTTTTTATACTAATTTTGTTACTACACATAACTATATATATTTAAATTTTATGATTTTAAACATTTTAATTCAGTAGTACTTCATAGCTCAATACAAATAAAGTGGTATTAAGTTTTCAAATTAAATTTATAATATATAAATATATACTTGCATAAAATACTAAAATTTTATTTGATATTAAAATACGGTAAAACTTAATTAATTTTTTTTTTAACTTTCAGCATTTTTTAACACAATAAAAAAACTATTTTTATTATCAATTTATTATCTTCTATGATTGTAAAAGGAATTCTAAATATATTTCATACTAATTAACTTGAAACATTAATATCTTATAGTTATGAAAAATAGCTTATTTGAAATTATGTTAACAAGGATTTATTTAGATTAAACATAGTATAACTTATCCCACACATTTAGCACTTCCTGGTTTTTCATGTTTTAATATTTCACCTTAGTTTTATCTTTTACTTCATTGTCCCTTTAATAAATGAAGGCACACTATATAAAACAGATTCAATAACATGCATAAAAACATTTATTAGGTAAGCTTATCTTTTAATGTCAGTTAAACTAAAAATGTATATTCTCAGGTAGCTACATTAATCATTTTGTATAAAATGTTTTTAAAGAAATCCTCCTTCCCATCTTATTTAAAATTAGAAGATACAATATACTTTTTCATATGGCATTTTATCCTTGTTAATCACAAAACAAATATACCTATTAACTAAACATATCCTTTGATGTTAATTAAAACTAAAAAGGTAAAATGAAATATATTTTCAAGTAGCCACACTAATCATTTTCTATAATAAATCCTTCTCCCCATCTTACACACAATTAGAAGATACATTATCTTTACATCATAATACAAAATTCTGTATTTTAAAAAAATCTTGTTTATAAATGTTTTACTAATTTATAAAATGAATTGCTATTGAAGGTTTGCTATCACATTATATAATTGCTAACATTGAACAAGAATTTGAAATGGTCAATTTCTAGAAACTTAAAAACGATTTTAAATATTTTTAACTTTTCACAGAAAATAATTTTAGCCAACTAATTATTTTTTTATTTAACCCAATAATAAGCAAAGAATGAAGTATTATGAACTACCGAAAGATTTGTATTTTAATAACCGAACTTTATATGTGTACTATAAAAATATCAATTTAGATGAAAAAACATGCTTGAATACAAGATTTTCTTTTAAATATGCTTTTAAGTTATCGATGAAATTGTCATTTTTTTTATGAAAATTTAAAATATAATGCATAGAAAAAAACCAAAAAAACCCGAAGTTGTAAAAATGTATAAAAATTCATCATAACGAAATGTTTCACAATTTTAAAATTAAATCACACGATTATTCTCTAAATCTAAAAGTAAAAGTTATCATTTAAAACCTTTAACACAAATAATACAAGCAAGAGAAATTATGCAATAACAGCGCCGCTTAAACAAACACTCCCGGCAAACCAAGGGATATGCATGTATACAAGCCTCCCAAACGGCGACGAAGGTAGTTGAAATATTTAAGAATTACACGTTGACAATCATTAAAAAAAGTCTTTGGTGAATGAAAAAAAAAATTATTTCAACACAAATGATTAAAATTATATTACTCATACAAATTTTCAAGTGAAATAAAGAAAAACGTGTTTTACGTGGAACGCATTTACAACACTTTTCATTAAAAAACTTCCACAATTTCAAATTTTAAGAATTTACACATTTAAGGTACATAAGACTCATATAACTCAAAAGATATTACTTACCTTCAAAATAAAAGTATTTATAAAGAGGCCTTAAAGACTCCTTATCAAAACAGCCATATGGCGAAACGTGCTTCCTGAGCTTCGTGTGAATTTAGTAAGTTAGTCAAACGAGCATATAAGTATAAATTACACTTCAAACAAAATTTATTAAGTTTAAATTATGCACAGATAATTAGAAATTTTATATAAGCATATAAAGTTTTATTGTATTTTAAATTCTATACGAACTACGTAGGCACAACACAAGTACCACGAGATTCAAGAATATACTTATCTCGAGTTGAGAGTATTTTGTTGATACTTCGTCTCTTCGCACCGATTTGTGCATTGGCAAGATCAAGTCACTTCTGATTCGTCGATTTTTGGTACGCATGCGTGTAAGCTAAAAAATCAACGATCTCAGCGTCTACGTATTAAGATGCAAGTTCCTGATCCACTATCTGTATAAAACAGATAAATAAAGCATAGAATATTTTGTGATTCAACTTTAATAAAAAATTATTTAAATAATTTTAATAAATTCATCACGTTTAATAGATAATTTTTTTAAAAAAAATATAAAAGGCGAGTTAAATGTAAAAAAAGTGAGGTTTGCTGTTAAGTTAAATGTAGTGAAATAATTACTGACTGTACAAATGTAAGCTTTATAGTTGAAATGATAAAATAATAATAATAATAATAATTAAACAACCTTTAAACGATATTATATTGGAACAAGTCCACCAAATAGGAGTATAAAAGTTTCTAGAATTTTCGAAAATTGTTAAATTTGCATCAGTGAAAATGTCGAGTGTTCATTGAAAGGAAAATAAAAGGAAAAGTGAGTTTTAATTAATAGTTAAATAGATAATATTTTAAAATATAGAGTTTAAATCTTTTTTAAATTGTAAGAAAAACGTTTTCAAACGCTGGCATGGGAAAAAGCTTCATCTGAACAACAAGTGTTTTAAATAATGAATATGATTCATTACAGAGTTTTGAATAGAAAGCATAAAGATTTGTTTACTATTGTCTGAAACCATATTTAATACAAATTCAAACACATGATAACAACGAAGTGAAAAAAAAAAGGAAGCGGTAACTTCATGTAGATTTTTTTAAAAAGGAAATTGACTTTATTTCTATTACTTGAAGAGACAAAACAAAAATACAGGCAACCATCCCCCAAATGATAAAACTATAACAAAGTTTAAAACATACTATCGCTAATCTTCTGACAAAGACAACAGAAAATTGTTCCCTTTTGTCAAGATCTTTGATTTGATGGCTTGTTAGCTGATTAGCTTCAGCAAACATTCGAAAATTTCGTTATTAACCTTAAACCAAAATTTTTAAGAGAACTATTCTTGACAGAGCAAAAACATTGCCAATAGTTTTGAAGAATTTTCTGCAGGAAATGCAATCGATAAATTGAATTTCTGAAAAGATTTAAGGAAATTTAACCCAAAGAGATTGCTTTATAAAAATGTATACAATTGGAGATTATCATGGACGTGAGTTTTCACATTCATGTTAAGAGGGAGAAAAAGTGTTTCGCAAATTTTCGTAACTTACATTTCTCTTAAAAAATTTAGGGAATTCACTGAGGCATCATTTATATGGATAGAAAGATCATTTCTAGAACCGAATTAATGGGGATTGACATCACATTAGAATTCTACATTTAGTCACTGGCGATGACTTGATGTCGGTATTAAAAAGATCCTGGAATTTCTGATCTCATTATATAAAGTTTATATTAAAAGATGCATTTAACATCAGATCTCACATCATATTTTAAATCCGCTCCTCTCTTTCCTTCTACCAAGTTTTTAAATTCTCATGTGAACAATAAGCAATGATTTCAAACAAAGTGAAAAGTCTGAAATATCCTGTGCATTCTTTACACACACACAGGGCGATTCAAAACTCACGGACAAAAATTTAAGGATTTATAAAATACACCTCAGCTATCAATTTTTATCATACAATATTTGGATGTAACGTAAGCAGCAAACAGCTAATATGTAGCAGTTATTGACTCGTGAAATGAAGAAAGTCACGAATTATACAGGAAGTAAAACATTTTATTGACAGAAATTGCAGAACGTATAGATAAAATTACAGAAATTGATCAAAAGAGTAATCACCAACACTAATGCAGACCTCGCATCTGCAACGTTATGATGATAGTGATATACGGATAACAATCTGCCATTGAGGTTTCTATGAATTTGTGAGCCATTTTATTATCTTTAGGAACAATTTGGAGTTAAACTGGAAAGATAAAATTCAAATATATTTCATTACAGTTCAGAAAGATTTTATATTGAAATTTTTATGTGTAATATTTTTATTTGTTATATATGATATTAAAAACACGATTTTTGTTGTAGGTAGCATGTTTAAAAATGCTTATTTGACTCTGTTATATAAAATAAGGATGCAGAGTTTAATAATCAGTGAAAAGCAAGAACAACTTTTATTTTTAAATCTGGCGTTGGAGGAATAATACGGATATTTTTATAAAAAGAAAAGGAAAAATAGAAACCAGATTGCAAGTTTTTTATTTATAGTTTTGCCTAATAATATAAAACGCGCAGTGCAATTGTTACCTCTAAACGTATTTTGCTTGGTTGGTTGCTCTACGGTAATTTTTTTTGCACGCTTTAGGCTAATTAGACTAGAACTTTCAGTTTAAAGGTGATTCCGAGCCACTAGAAGATCAATTTCAACTTAACCCAATTTCTGATCCTGACCATGAAAACATGGCGAAGCAAACCATCAATACCTTCTATCAAAACTACTCCGATGATAAAATGCCATCTGTTTACCCTTCTGATATTACCATCATCATTAAAAACACGAAAATTAAGACAGTGCCTAGCATGGTTTCCATCTCCAACAAAATATTGAAAAAGTTTTTCTATATCACTATCATCAAACTTTAGTTATTTCATCAATAAGATTATGAAAGTCAAACACTTTCCTGGTGACTGGAAGACTGCAACAATCATCCCCATACTAAAACCTGAAAAAGATCTTACGAACCCGGAAAGTTATCGTTATATTTCTCTTTTTTCAACTATAAGCAAAATTACAGAATCCATCTTTTTAAATAAACTTAACTAGTTTGTTGAACCCAATAATATTATTTGTAAAGAACAATTCGGATTCAGAAAGAACCTCTCCACCACCAATCAATTTCTTAGAGTTGTGGGATACGTCTCATCTGGTTTTCAAAATGGTGAATACACTGGGGCAGTTTTCCTGGATATTCAAAAAGGATTTGATAGAGTGCGGATTGAAGGACTCATTTTAAAATTTATTAACTTGAATTTTCCCCGTCGATTATCAATCTCATCCACTCTTACCTTTCTAATAGAACTTTTTCAGTCAAAATCAATAGAGACTATTCTTCAATCAAAAACATCCAAGCAGGCACAACTCAAGGAAATAAAATTTCACCACTGTTCTACTCCATCTTCATTTCTGATATGCCTACTAGACTCAATACCATTACAGCAATTTATGCAGAGGATGCTGCCATTCTTTGTAGAAATAAATACCCTAAGTATCTTGCCTGTGCATTATATAAACATCTCTACGATCTTTCTAAATGGTATGACAAGTGAAAATTTTTTCTAAACATTAACAAAACTGAAGCAGTCTTCTTCAGCAAGAATCAAAAATATAAAAAACTGGTCCTTTACCTCCAAAACATATTTATCTTCTGGAAATCAGAAACAAAATACCTTGGAATATATCTTCATCAACATCTAAACTGGAATTTTCATTTTAACTATACCAAACAAAAATACTGAAAAGACATTAGAAGAATTTATCCCCTTATTGCAAGAAACTCAAGTATGAATATAAATAATAAGCTACTGATTTTCACCTCTATGCTCCGTGCACTTTTCACCTATGTTTGCCCGGTCTGGGCTTATGCTGCTAACCATAATACTAAAATTATGGAAAATCAACAAAATATAACTATCAGACAAATAACAACAGTAAACTTGTTCACGAGAAAAGATGATATTCAAAGATCTATCTCCCTGCTATCTCTCAAAAAATACTGTAAAAAGTTTCACAAATATTCTTCAATAATACTGATAATCACTGATATCTGGCCATTCAAGAGATTGAACAATATGAACCGCATTTTAATATTAAAAAACCTATGAATATTCTGCTCTAACCTTCTACCTAAATTCAATGTTTTTTTGAATTTTATGCACTTTATATTCCTAATTCTCACTAACTCCCTTTAACTTCTGGGCATTGCCAATGTGTTTAGTTTTTTATGGTTGCCACCCCGGAGATGAAGCCCCTGACGGGGCTCGAATCTTCAATCTATCTTCAATTCTAGAATCCAAGAATCTTCAACATCATCATTATCCCACCTCTCGTACAAGAACAAAAATGAGGAAAAAGCCGCACAGATATGTAAAATGTACTGAAAAACCTTCAGATAAATGGGAATCGCTCGTTCGTAAAGTTGGAAATAAGCCATAAACGAGACATCACCACTGGCAAAATAAGGCCACAGTGTTTGACAGGGTACATGGCAACAAAGTTGTAGAGATTATGGCGTTTTAAAATGTGGAAGCTTCTGCTATAAGTATAGTATATAAGGAATGATGTTTGTCCAAAACAAAAAATTCCTTGAGATGCAATGTCTGTCAAAAGATGACACTATCTTAAAGGGACAATCAGCTTGTGAGGCACATGAGTTATGCTAATCGCTTCCAAAACAAAAAACAATTGTTGGTACAGGTTAATGATCAAGCAAGTCCATCATTTTTAAATGCATCTAGCTCTGGGAGTAGCATGGCATGGAATCATTCATCTGTATATCCTGGCGAATTCTTGGCTCACAGCAGCCAAAAGCAAAACAGATTCCTATGGGCAAAGGCACATTCATAAAAGACTGGAAATGACTGGCTATATGCAGGATGATTAGAAAAAACACGCTTCTATTTGTATTGCAATGGCGTACGTTCCAGCGTGACTAGGAGACGTATAATCTGGAGAGTCCAGACTCTCTATAGCTCGGGTATGATGTTTTGATGATGTATTTGGTAATGTGCAAGTCTACTTTCGGACGAACGTGCTGGACTATATCCTCATTATGGACAACTATCTCGTCCCTTATGAGGAATGGGGTGAAGAAAGCTGTTTTACCAAACCAGTCTATTTAGGATACATTAGTTAAAATCCAATAGATAAAACATTATAAGATGATACCAATTACTTGTTCGAATTTTTATTCGATACAAACTATTAATGAATCTGCCAATTCTACTCCACTCATGTGTTGGTTGTATATTTTTAATATGTTTGGATGCTCCACTTCATTTTTTTTTATTTTTCTGTCCCACTTCTTCGCTATTCCACCACTTCTATTGGCTCTGCTTCGCAAAATGTATTTCTTAAACGAAAGGCTTTGTTGTCATATCACTTAATATCGATTATAGTGGCTATAACCTGAAAATCACAAAACTGTATCATATACAGATAGCAACAAAATGATTATTGAAATGCAAAAAAATAAGTTACCATTGATATACAAACCCAGAGCTATTATGTAAGCTATTTTTGTTTAGTAAAAAACGCAAAAGCACAAATAATACCAATTGCGCAAGATGGGTTAGTTGGTTTCTATCTGCAGACAACTTGCAAGGTATTTACTTTGTTATTTCAGGTTGATAGTGCTGCCAACCTCATCAATATTGTTATTGTCTCATATTTTATATAACACGTAAACGTCACCTTGTGAAAAACTAAAATTATTTGGTAAAATATCAATATATTAGCGTGTAACCTGAAAATTACACAGGGCCCATATAGGGTTAAAAACAAGAACTGGAAATAATTTTTCCAAGGACTTAAAACCAGAGGACAATTTTTTTATACCAGATTAACAAAAATTCACCAAGAAATTCATTCTAATTCCTCTAATACTTTTTGCTACCACTATGAAATAGCAAATATAGACAAGACTCACATTTTTATGAATTACTGGAACTCTCTTTTTTAGTAAAATTCTGACTATATAATTGTTTTGTTAGGTAGGATGAATCTCACATGGATGAATGACTGAATTGAGGATTTTTTTCTTTCTCTTCCAGATTTATTTGCAATTTTATATTTCTGTATATTTTTTTAAGTGATCCACGTCCCTGTAAAATTTAATTGTGCAATTTTCAGTCGAGATTTGCCTTCTTTAGAAGTTAATTTGCCGTATTACAAGTTTACGAATCCGAATATTTTTTATCTCACTATGCCCCTCCTCAAGCTTGCCGAACATTTTACCACGTGTAAAATAGTCCAGATGGTCCTCAATCATATTGCACGAATATTGGATCAATCATATTGCATCTATCACTTGAACTTTTACAGAATGCTTGTATCGGTGCTTTTCGTCTTATTTTTTATTGCAGTCTTGGACTGCGTGCTGACTGCGTCTGTGAGTGCCAAAAAGGATGAGCCATCTCACTTACCAATGTTGCATGACTGTTCTGCGGCTGGTTACTATGTGTTATGCGAAATTTCGATGTGTTACGGTGTATTAAAGAAACTATTTTTAATTTCTTTTTTGTTTCACAAACCCCTTTTGCAGGAACCCCTTACATGAAGGCCACGGACGCGTTTTACCAGTAAAATGAAAGCACGGACACCTTTTCAAGTAAAATTTAGACCACGGATCTCCTCCTCAAAATAATATTTTAAAATATTATTTTGAAATAAAATCAGAGAATTCAATTATATAAAAAAATTAAAAAATTTACCATATTCATGCATGGATATTTTCTTTCAGTAAATTAAATAATAATAAAATAAATTACAAAAATAAAAAATTCTTCACATATTTTGTTCAAAATTTGTCAATTCTAATGCTGTTTATTTTGAAGGAAATTGTTTTGTCATGGAAGCTATCTGTTATTTCTGTTGATAATAACATATATATTTGTTATAATATATTCAGTATATGTGTTTGTGGAGTTATCTCTTTGTGGGGCTGCATTGACTTGCATATCATCCAGAGATACCATTACTGCTCAATAATATTGATACCAAAATATAAATTTTTTTTCATTCAAGCCCATGAACTGTTTTACACATGCCAGTTTGAGTATAATTCAATGGAGGCCTGTACTCTTTATTGATGGATTCCGATTTTATTTTAGCGAAGTGATTCAAAATTTAAATTGGTTTGGTGCAAGCTGGAAATTTTTTTATTATCCCAGTTATCTCCATGAAAGAGACAGATATAGTGGATCCAGTGTATGTGTGTGTGGTTTTATCTCGTTGGATGGCCGCACTGATCTGTATATGGTCCCAAGACTGATCAATTACATTGATACGAAAACAAAAGTAAGGATTTTTTTTCTCATCCAAGTCCATAAAAACTTTCACAGTTAGAGTGATTTGAGTATAAGTCAGTGGAGGTCTGTACTCTTTATTCATGGGTTCATATTTTATTTTAGCGAAATGATTCAAAATTTAGATTGATTTGGTGGAAGCTGGAAATTTTTTATTAGCCTAGTCATCTCTATGACAGAGATAGATTTAGTGGGTATAATGCACGTGCGTACGGAGCTACTTTTTGGATGGCCGCAATGACCTGTATATCGTTCCAAGAGATACTGTTACTTCTTAGTTAAATAGAGACAACAATTTTAATCTAACTGCTTGTCTTCAAGTAGGTACAGTTATTGACGCATTCATTCTACAAGATGATAATGCTATGCCATACAGAGATAGATTAGTGGAGAATTATCTTCGCAAAGAGAGTATTGTGCATATGGTCTGACTAGAATGTTAGTCGGTTTTCAACCCAATGGAGTATATTTGGGGTTTCTAAGAAGACGTATATTTGCAATTAACTCACACTGCTTCCCTTTAGGGTTTTTGAAGTATCTTGGCACGGCAATAGGTTTTGCTGCTAACTGAATTAATAAATATTTTAAGCATAGAACGTTGTTATGTCTGTATAGTTGTTAGTGGTGATTACACTCTATTTTGAAGCTGATTATACATTACATTTTGGTATTATGTTTTTTGGTAAGCTTTTCATTTTGTGTAAGACAGAAAATAAACTTATTTTATTAATTTGTAACGCACTGTTTGACTAATATGTTTGGTAAATTTCACTAAATTCAAATGAATAGAAAGTTCATAATAACAATTTATCTGATTTTTACTTACTATTAAGAAACCAGCGTATAAAAAATATATCCCCATTGCTTGAGAAAATTTTAGTAATATTGAATTAAGCATTGAAAAAAAAAATTGAAACCGAAATCTTATTACTTATGAACGTAATTCCAATATATTTAATAAAATTGTGTCAACATTACTTAATCAGCGTGGGGAAGGATAATTAAATCTTTCAAATGTACAAGAATTTCTCATTAGAATGTTCTAACAACTTAATATCCATTTTCAGAATATCGGGAAAGATGAACCTTAATTTAATCAGACAATTTAAAGACATTTTAATTAATTTGCATTTGAGACTTTTGAATCTACTCAATATTCAACAATATTTTGTTTATTACTAATTAAAGTGCGAAAATACTCAACGGAGAGGGTGAAAAAATTCACTTAACTTTGAAGAAAGATTCATATCAATTTCATATAAAGCAAATTTCCAAACCAGAACCAAAACTGTTTATACTGAGTTCCGTTCTAAACTTTTATAATATAACGTTTCGAAACATCGAATGGCTTTTAGAAATGGGATGTTTTATTCATGCATTTCATGATACCACTCATGGGCCAATAGTACTATATTGCTTGCAAATCAGTATGAAGTGATATAGTGTTCCATTACCACTGGCAGTTCGCACTGCAATCTACGTTTGAACCTTAATTATGAACTATGTTATTATGCCAATATTAATTTCGAACATTAATAATGAACTATGTTACTATGTTAATACTAATTTTGAACATTAATAACGAATTATATTTAAACCTTAATAAATAGACTCATAAGGGATTATGACTAAGTGTCTAAGTGTCTAAATAAGTAGACTCAGAAGGGATTATGACTAAGTTATCAGGATTTCTACATCGAATGCCTAGAAAATTGAAATGGCTTCTGATTTTACGGATAGATAAAAAAAAAAATCTATAAATTAACTAGAAAGTTCTCTATAGTGTTTGAAAGGGTAATTTGGAGAGTTGGGCCCCTCCCTGAGTTAGTTACATTGATGCAATAAAGTGGTACTTTACTAAGTAGTCAATAAGATTAGTTGGTTCATTGATTGAAACGAAGAATTGCAAATGCCCCACATTAAAAAAAAATATCTATAGTCATCAGCTTTCAATCAAATCAAATATGAATTTAAAATAGATTAATATTTATATGAAAAATGTATTTCATCAATTAAGCATGTAAAATAGCTTTTCGTAGAGACTTTTGTTAAAGAAATCTGAGATAGTGCTTGCATTAATCATGCAGGAATATTAACCATAGCAGTTAAATGTTGATTTGAATATTGAAATTTAAATGAAATGTAGATGTGCTTGGTATAATATTAATGCAACAACTTTATTTAGTTCTTTGTGAGCTTGTTTAACTAAATAAAAGTAAAAGAATACCGATAGTTGACTGGAAGAAGTAAATGACAAGTTGAACTAATTGTCTGAAATGATTCATATGACCTGAAGGTATTGAAGATGAGTAGCAAGAATTGTACCGTTTTTTTTTTTTTTTTTTTTTTTTTTTAATTTAGATTTTGAAGTAGCTCTATGGGAATCCGTCAGATTTTGGACAAAAAAAATACGTCCGATAACAGCATTGTATTGCAGATAGCCTTTTACTGTAGGTATTTTGTAATGAAATTATGATAAAATGTCAATGATCTTATAATACATGGTTCGTAAAACTAAAAGCCGCCAAAATACAGCTGCTAATAATACTAACTGCACACTCATTCCATCCGAAAAAAAAAAAAAAAAAAAAAAAGTGAAGATTTTTCTTTTGAATAAATAAATATGTTAATTACCGAAAAGTATCTTTTTTTTTTTTTTTTTTTTTTATCAATTTCAATAACACTTTATCGTTTTTTTTTTTGTTTTTTTTTTTTTGCATTATCTAGAAGTTTAGATTTTACTGTGAAATGTCTTCATGGGAATAATTTTTTTTATTTTGAAAAAAAAAAAAAAAATATTAATAAAAATAAAATTTGATAACAAAAAGTCGATAAGCTGCTACAGTGAATATATTCGAAAGAAATAAAAAATAATGACTAAATACTATCGACCAAATTATTTCCTTCTAAATAATTTTGGGGACAAAACATAATTGTAGTTAGAGGTCTGTTATCAACCCGACTCATAGCCCGATGATAACGCTCTCACTAGCATGCAGGAAGAATGAAATTCACTCCATGGTGGCGTTCGTTACTGTCACTGTTTTCAGAAACGAGAGGATTCGGTGACGATTGTGACATTATACATATGCGTTTCGTATAGGCAGTCAAGTTGCCTGGTGGGAATTTTCCTGGTTTATCCCACATGAGGCAGGAAAATGCGAAAAATACACAAATATTTATCGCATGAGAGGAAATTCTGAACAGTTGCTGCTTGAAGTCTTCCTGACATCCTATATCCTGAACGGCAATATCCTCTTTTTATCACCCGTCGTTTGTTGTAGACATAAATGGAACACGAGGCTCACTAATGTACAACAGCAACAAATGTCGTGATCTTCTATTATATCAATTACAATTGATCTTCTGTTACTGTACAAGAATGCGAACAGCAACAACAACAACAAACAAAAAAGTTTGAAAGATTTCATAGTTCAAACATTCTCTGCAAGACACGTGCAGTATTAAAGATATTTTAAAGAATAAATAAATTAACAATTGATAATTTTTGGATGGGTTTTCCGTAAATTATGATCAAATTTAATAAATTATATAACATTCGTAAATTATTTCATAAACATTCCTAATTTATTTCATAAACATTCGTACATTATTTCATTTTACTTGCTTATAAGTGGATAAGTTATTTCTTTAGTCATTTCGTCTCTTCTTAGAAAAGCTGCATGAAAATTTCCAATGGTACAGCATTCTCTAATCCACAATGCATTTGAAGTGTGACTCC
Organism: Caerostris darwini; assembly: GCA_021605075.1. Taxonomy (NCBI): domain Eukaryota; kingdom Metazoa; phylum Arthropoda; class Arachnida; order Araneae; family Araneidae; genus Caerostris; species Caerostris darwini. The sequence goes on from BPLQ01002671.1 coordinate 581,441, forward strand.
CTCCACAAAAACAAATATTAATGAGAAAATAAATTCTATCATTGAAATATAATTTTTCAAAGCGTTTTATATTAATTTCCTCAAGATATGAAAGTAATTGTTATTCTTTTAACTCTTACACATATTGGACATTCCTCAATTTGCAACTGTGTTCCTTTCCAGTGTTTATGTATTAAGCTGATTCTGAAGTAAACCAATTATTTTTTCTTTCATAATATATCAATTATTTTTCCCTTTAATTGGGGGTCTGATGGCCAATTGACTAGCGCTCCGTGCCACAGGCTTCGGTTTCGAGTCCCAGCGATGCCATGGATTTTGTAATGGTTCAGAATCCACTTTAAACAGTAGGTCCCAGTCTATATGACTGTAAAGCGTTGGACGTAGGGCTGACATCCGTACCCCATAGAAAGAAAACCTCTCCTCTCTCGAAATTTGCCATTAGGCAGACGGCCTTGGCCCACCATGGGGCTATTCGCCAATGAAGAAGAAGAAGATATGTTTAATTTCTGTATGGGTTTTCCCTAAATTATGGTCAAATTTAATTTCAAACGATTATAAATGAATAAATTACATAACATTCGTAACTTATTTACATGGACATTCATAAATTATTTCCTTTTACTTAATTAATTTAATGCAGAAATACAAAATTAAATAATAGAATACATGAGAAAAACATTAAAAATGGCGTCCTTATCTTAAAAGCCATCGAAACATTAGTCTATGTAAATATAAACGAAAAATTTATTAATGTTGTATTTAATTGAAGCCTTTATGTATGAAGGCATATTGTACTATGTTGTATATTGTATTGAAGATACGTTGTATGAAGGCCAAATCACATAAATGAGTAAAATTACACATCTAGTGTAATTTTACTCATTTATGCGATTTGGCCTTCCTCGTTATTCTTTTGTTTTACAATTCTTTCATTTTGAAATTGGATCGAATATTGATTAGTAAGTTCACCTTTTTAGTGATTTAATAATCTTTCCACATTGGCAATACTGATTCAAAAGAAGTTTTCAATAATTTATTTACCAATTTGTTCAACAGATGATTAGAAAGTTTTCAAAAATCGCTTTAACCATAAATTTTAAATCTAGAATTTATCTCTACAGTATATGATTGCAATAAGTTACAACAGTGAAAGTAACATTTATATACTTGAAAAAGTTACCTTTTTCCATAGGATGAATTTACTGTAATTATTAGCAACAGCATAATACCACTATATTGAAGTCCTACTTTATTGACAACGTAGCTTGAAATCTATATGGTAACTCATCAGAAGTTGCTATTCATTGCAAAGATCACTACAAATGGTGATATCACTCCATATCAGTTTGGTTGCTCAATGACTGTATTATTTACAAATGTTTACTATCTCTATTACTACAAAGTGTTTCTTTATTTTGTGATTCAATTAAAGTTAATTGATTAAATTTGTATTAATATTTTATTTCTTTAAAAATAATGTTCCGAGGAAAGGTTTGTAGCTTTTAATCAAACTGGTCAAGGGGTTCATGAAACAAAAAATATTTAGAATCCTTGTTCTAAACATTAAACGACACAAATTTCACACCAATTTGTCCTCATATATTTGTACTTGATAAATCTTTTTACAGATACTGAAGCCCGATGGTAAACCTTTTATTGGAATTTTATGTATGCAATGCTTATGACGATTCAGCAAAGATTTGCAGCAAAAACTGTTCGTTTGAATCTCGCCAAGTTTTCAGAATATCTTAATATGTGGAGGAAAAAATCAGGATAAAATTCGCCCAAACCGCCAAAAACCGCCAATAGAGGGTATTTTACAGCATTATAGTAGCCACTATCTGTATAATAAGGTAAAAATTTTTTTTTTAAATTAACAAATAGGACCAAAGGTGTCAAGAAGTTAAACGAAGTTTTCTTCGAAACAATAGAGGACTGATGGTCAAGTGGGTAGCGCTCTGGTCTTTAGTATCACAAGCTTCAGGCTAGGTTCGATTTATTTTCATGAATGAATATTTTTCGGTTTATTTAGTTTCAGGTTTATTTTCTTGCATATATTAAAAGTTGAAATATATACAAGGGATTAAAATATCTTAGAAGGGATTACTCAGGTGTTAATATAATTATTGACGTAATAAAGTTTTAAGGAAGTATAACAAAATGTTTTGAAATTGCAATGTAAGATAGGAAAAGGAAATAAGGTATTTAATTCCAATTAATGCGGTTTTTTATGAATAGATTAAAATACCCTTAGGGCTAAACTACATGATTTTACATGTAATTTATATAAATGTACTATTTCCCTGCAAATGATTTTAGAAAAATCGCTGCATTTTTAAAATTATATTTTATTTAAAACAATTTGTCTACAAAACGTTAATGAACATAAAATCGTACCAATAATCAAATTTCTTCTAATGTGATCATTGGCTAGCTCTCTGGTCTTTGGTACCACAGGCTCCAGATTCGAATCCTGGAGGTGGCATGGAGGTTTGTGAGTGGTTCAGGATCCACGTTAAACTGTAGGTCAAGGTCTAATTAGCCTAGCTTAAAGTGTGCACAAAATGACCGTAGAACGACAAACCAAACCTTCGAAGCAATATAGTGCAACATTATTGGAAAATTTAAAAAATAATTTTTTTTGTAAATATATGTTTCTTTGGTGTAACATAGGGGGCTTAAAATTTAAAAATTTTATATAACAAACAATTTTTTTCCCTTTCGGATATACGAGTTGAATTTTTTAGGACCACTGCATAGAAAATACAAGTAATTTTCACGAATGCACAATAGCGCGTGCGTCCAAACGTGATTAAATCAGTTGTAACAATAGCGATAAAAAACATATTTAAATCAAGCACGCAAACTGTCATTGTACGGGTAACTGTTATAAAAATTGTCTAATTTCATGTTTGGTACTGTTACATTACCAGGAAAACTTCCTAGAAATGTGTACTTTATCCTGTATCTGTAACAAGTACTTCAATAGAATACTTTCCTGAAAATTCTGATACATTGTAGAGATAATTCTTAAAAATTGAATTTAAATTGAAAAACAATAGTTAAAAAATTAATTTATTAAAAAAATTCCAGTTTAAATTTTAAAAACTTATAATTTTCACTAATGATTATGGAAATAAAGACACATATTTTTAAATAAAAAATATTAATAAATTATTAAAAAATAGTTTTAGAAAACAACATTTAAAAAATTAATTTATTAAAAAAATTCCAGTTTAAATTTTCACTAATGATTATGAAAATAAAGACCCATATTTTTAAATAAAAAATATTAATAAATTATTAAAAAATAGTTTTAGAAAACAACATTTAAAAAATTAATTTATTAAAAAAATTCCAGTTTAAATTTTCACTAATGATTATGAAAATAAAGACCCATATTTTTAAATAAAAATATTAATAAATTATTAAAAAATAGTTTTAGAAAACAACATTTAAAAAATTAATTTATTAAAAAAATTCCAGTTTAAATTTTCACTAATGATTATGAAAATAAAGACCCATATTTTTAAATAAAAAATATTAATAAATTATTAAAAAATAGTTTTAGAAAACAACATTTAAAAATTAATTTATTAAAAAAATTCCAGTTTAAATTTTCACTAATGATTATGAAAATAAAGACCCATATTTTTAAATAAAAAATATTAATAAATTGTTAAAAATAGTTTTAGAAAACAACATTTAAAAAAATTAATTTATTAAAAAAATTCCAGTTTAAATTTTCACTAATGATTATGAAAATAAAGACCCATATTTTTAAATAAAAAATATTAATAAATTATTAAAAAATAGTTTTAGAAAACAACATTTAAAAAATTAATTTATTAAAAAAATTCCAGTTTAAATTTTCACTAATGATTATGAAAATAAAGACCCATATTTTTAAATAAAAATTATTAATAAATTATTAAAAAAATAGTTTACTTTATAATTTTTTTATGAAATTTCAAAATCAGAAGTGGTGGTAAAACATCGTGTACATATTTTTTTTTTTGACGATTGAGAAAAGCATTACGTTTTTCGATTCACTATCAAGAAGATGTAATATAATATTAATGAATGAAAAATATTTATAATCACTCATATCTATAAAATAATTCTGATTAATTTACTATTTACTGTATATCTTCCACTCTTGTCGGGTTTTTAAAAATGCTTATCTAATTTTAGAAAAAGCTTCATAATAATTGAATTGATAATGGAGTATGTTAATGATAAACTTTGTCAATACTTCTTAAAATATAGTTAGAAGATTTAGAGAAATAGCTAATAATTTCCATTAATTATCACAAAACAAAAAATCTAAGAGTATTTATGATTCTCCTTTTAACATAGTTAATGAATTTTACTCATCTTTATTTTATTATGAATATTTATCTTTTACATGAATATAAGTTTCTAAAGTACTCATTGAATTTCAAAAGAGAATGAGGAGTTAATAGTGAATTAAAGAAATAATAGTTAGGCATATTAAAAGTGAGATTTGTTTATGGTTTTTATTACCATTAATTTTTTACTCTATACTAGTGGACACCTATGCATACCACGAATTGCCACTGTCCATGAGTAAAGAAAGCAGAGTTAATAGTGAATTAAAGAAATAATAGTTAGGCATATTAAAAGTGAGATTTGTTTATGGTTTTTATTACCATTAATTTTTTACTCTATACTAGTGGACACCTATGCATACCACGAATTGCCACTGACCATGAGTAAAGAAAGCAGAGTTAATAGTGAATTAAAGAAATAATAGTTAGGCATATTAAAAGTGAGATTTGTTTATGGTTTTTATTACCATTAATTTTTTACTCTATACTAGTGGACACCTATGCATACCACGAATTGCCACTGACCATGAGTAAAGAAAGCAGAGTTAATAGTGAATTAAAGAAATAATAGTTAGGCATATTAAAAGTGAGATTTGTTTATGGTTTTTATTACCATTAATTTTTTACTCTATACTAGTGGACACCTATGCATACCACGAATTGCCACTGACCATGAGTAAAGAAAGCAGAGTTAATAGTGAATTAAAGAAATAATAGTTAGGCATATTAAAAGTGAGATTTGTTTATGGTTTTTATTACCATTAATTTTTTACTCTATACTAGTGGACACCTATGCATACCACGAATTGCCACTGACCATGAGTAAAGAAAGCAGAGTTAATAGTGAATTAAAGAAATAATAGTTAGGCATATTAAAAGTGAGATTTGTTTATGGTTTTTATTACCATTAATTTTTTACTCTATACTAGTGGACACCCATGCCCTACCTATGCATACCACGAATTGCCACTGACCATGAGTAAAGAAAGAATAATTAATAGTGAATTAAAGAAATAATAGTTAGGCATATTAAAAGTGAGACTTGCTAGTACTTTTTATTATTATTAATTTTTTACTCTATACCAGTTGACATCCATGCACTTCTTATGCATACCACGAATCACCACTGACGGGTGAGTAAAGAAAGAAATTGCCTTCCAGGCGGATTTTTAAGAGTTACTGTCCCACATTTGGGTTTTATACGAGAGAAAACCTCAAAAAATCACTCTCAAATTGCTGACATGAGACTCTTACACACGTTACCTAAATTGCCATCAAGTCTACTAGTTTTTGAAAGCAGGGACTATACGGACACCATGAGGGGACTTGCGTCTAAGTCCTCCTGTACGCTAGTTGCTCATGTTATTAGTGGGCTACGAATCAGACAATGCTTATTGAAAAGTTAATTCTTATTATGAGATAAAATGCTTCTGAGTTTAGTAAAAGTAGTGAAATATCGGTTGTATAACATTTTTCAGTACATTATCACTGAGTGGCTATTTTTAGTTTAATGAGATGTTAAAAGTAAGAGTACTAATGGTGAATTACCACAATTACTCAAGCTTAAAATTGTAGAATATCAGCCAATCAGAATCTCATTCGTTGATTTATTACCCGTTATCAAATAATTGAACAATGTGAACGAAAAGTTGGCTACAATGCCAGACCAAAGTGTAAATGATAGAATTTTTAGAATGGTTTAGATTATAGAATGGAATACATTATAGAATGTGTATCAGAATGGATTAGATTATAGAATGGAATACATTATAGAATGTGTATCAGAATGGATTAGGTTATAGAATGGAATACATTATAGAATGTGTATCAGAATGGATTAGGTTATAGAATGGAATACATTATAGAATGTGTATCAGAATGGATTAGGTTATAGAATGGAATACATTATAGAATGTGTATCAGAATGGATTAGGTTATAGAATGGAATACATTATAGAATGTGTATCAGAATGGATTAGGTTATAGAATGGAATACATTATAGAATGTGTATCAGAATGGATTAGGTTATATAATGGAATGAATACATTATAGAATGTGTATCAGAATGGATTAGGTTATAAAATGTGCATAAGAATGGATTAGATTATAGAATGGAATACATCATAGAATGTGTGTCAGAATAGATTAGGTTATAAAATGTGCATCAGAATAGATTAGATTATAGAATGGAATACATCATAGAATGTGTGTCAGAATAGATTAGGTTATAAAATGTGCATCAGAATAGATTAGATTATAGAATGGAATACATTATAGAATGTGTGTCATAATAGATTAGGTTATAAAATGTGGATCAGAATGGATTAGATTATAGAATCGGATACATTATAGAATGTGTGTCAGAATGGATTAGATTATAAAATGTGGATCAGAATAGATTAGATTATAGAATTGAATACATTATAGAATGTGTGTCAGAATGGATTAGATTATAGCAGTGGTTTCCAAAGTGGAGTACGCAAAATGATTTTTGGAGGTACCCCAAAGACGTATCATAATTGGGAATCTTTTCAAAATTGGTGTATAGGATCAAAAACAGAATATCCATATATAGTGCCGTGCTTACAAAAATATAACAAGAATGCAATCATACTACTTCGTTGTACATACCTTATACTTTCGGAAGAATCAGAAGAAATCGTAAATCGTCTTTCGGAAAAAGTATATCCTTTGATGTATGATAAAAAACTTCTGGTCCCAGCTGAAATTTTGTTTCATGGAGAACAGGCAGATGTTTTCGCACGCTTTGCGTTTCCATCCAAATTGAAATAAATCGGTATATGAGCGTTCGTGTACGGCTCTCAAAGCTCGTGAATTCTAATGTAGACATGGATTAAAAAAGCCACGCACTGATGGTCCAACTTGTGATTGCTAGTAACACATACTAAAGCAAACATTGAATAGCTTGTGATAGATAGCAGCACATTATAAGGCAAACATTGAGTAGATTGTGATAGATAGTAACACATTTTAAACCTGCAATGGAGGATGACGATATATGCTAAGCGTGACATTGCAGCAATTTCTGTGTTTTGTTTCTGTGATTATTTATGCAAAATTTGTTAAAGTTCCAGTAAATTAAATGTGTGTATCTCAAGTGATTGTTTTATATTAAAATATAGAACATGCGTTTCATTGGGGAACCAATCATCTAAAATCCTGTAATGATGATTAAAAATTAAAAAATTACAAAACCCTCCAAATTTTTGAAATATTTTTTTTTTTTATGAATTAAGTATTTAAAAATGTATAACAAATAATAAAACTTCCTTCTGTTTCCAGGTACTGATTGGTATCTATATATTGGTAAATCTTTCTAATGAATTTAAGATACATTAATCGGCTGAATAAAATTTAGGAACAAAATTTCATAGCAAATTTTTAAACTGAGTTCTATCAATATTTTCCCATTATTTAAAAATGTAATGTAAAAGTGAATTGCTTTCGTTTTTGAACCACCTTACTTTATAATCGTTTAGATAAAAAAATAAATATTTGAAAAGAAAGAGTATTTATCATTCAGCTCCATTATTGTGTACGGAAAGAAAAAATTATTTTTATCTTTTCTAAAGCTTTCCTTTTCAAGAACGAAATAAAGTAGTTTGTCTTCTATTTCCCTCAACATTGATTATAAAAGAGGTGGACAACATATTAAAAAAGATTTCAATTTAAAATAAAAATGATTTAGCAATTTATTTATTTAATTTTTTAATAATTATTTAACAGCTAACAGAATAATCTAAAATATATTCAAGTACAAATAATTATGTAAGAACCAAATCAAAAAATTATATTTGACAATATTTTTGTAAATGGCTATCTAACATCATATATCTATAATTGTATTTATTATCATACAAATTAGTAATACCAAAATATGGTAACAATACCACTTATTTTTCCCAATTTTTGCCACAATATGAATAACTTTTCACTTTTTCCATGTATCTGTTAAAATTGTCACAATTGCCTCAAAAATATCAATTTATGATTATTGGCTACCAGATTGCTTACATCTGATTTGTAAAAAAAGAATGGCGTGTTTCCTAGCAAAAGAAAATCCTAATAATATATCTATAATTGTATTAAATCTTATATCTATAACTGTTTTTATAATCACACAAATTAGTACGACCAAAATATGGTTAGAATATCTATTTTTCCCAATTTTTGCTACAATATGAAACAATTGTCACTTTTCCAAGTATCTGTCAAAATCGCCACAACTGCCTCAAAAATATCAACTTATGGCTATCGGCTAGCATATTGCTTACATCTGATTTGCAAAAAAAGATTGGCGTGTTTCCTAGAGAAAAAAAAACATCCTAATAATAATTTGTGTTATCAACAAATGATTTTGCTTTTTACTGGTTGGGGATTTTTTTAAAATTTTTTACTGGTTGGGGATTTTTTTTTGTTTGTTAATTTGAGGAGATTGTGGCTTTGATTAAATCTAGCAAGCTTACTTATTTATTCGCTACTCCTTACCTTAATATGGTGCTGAAGTATGGGAAGCATTTCGCGAGGCGCATCCGAATTTTCATTGCTGATAAGAAGATCTAGCGCTTGTCTAGAGAAGCATTTTTGGCAAACAGGAAGTGTCCTTGACAGAAAAAGGAGTGGACAGTCGTCTATTTAAAAGACGAGCGATCGTAAGGTGGAAGAAAGGCAAAGTTAATACACTGTTCTAACAAAGCGTTTTCTAATTCTTTAATCAACAAATGATTTTGTTGCAAAATTATTTTATGAATCGCATTCTAAAAAGAATACTGATTACAATGAATTGAAACTGAATTTTGTAAAGGAAATTTTCATATTTATGATGATACTTACAAACAAGATTTATGTGTTAAATAAAAAAAGTGGAACATTTTTAAATAAATCTATGCTATTGATTACTTTTGGTGGTTTTATTTAACCATTTCTTATCCTACAAAAAAAAAAAAAAAAAAAAAAAAAAAAAAAAACCCTCGTCTTAACAAATAAGAAAAGGCTTTTCATATTGTTTAAATTAACAATGTAATAAGTTTTTTTGAAGCTGCAATATATACATAGATACAAAATATTTATCTCTATGATAATTTTATTACTTTTAATTAAGATCTTATCTTTAAAAAGATAATTAAAAATAAGATTAATAAAAACTACTAACTGTATAGTTTAGTATTTAGTAAGTTGGTTTAAGATGGTCCAAGAACTACTAACTGTATTAAGGATTAAATATATAAAAACTCTATATACTTAATCTTTAATAAAAATCCTATATACTTTCACTATGCTAACAGAAAGGCTAAAAAATTAACAAAGTAACTAACAATCTATATTATTTTGATAACAAATCTAAATGTTTTAGTGACCATTTGGTGCAAAATATCCCAGTTTTATGAATTAAAATATAAACCACGAGTTTAAAAGTTAATTATTCTTTACCATAGCTTTAGTTAACAAGACAGATATTTTTACCTGAAACTTGCACATTGTTTTGAAAAAATACTTAGCAATCAGTATAAATTTAAGAGCTGAGATCAATTAAAATTAGTGACTGATCTCAATGTCAATGGGAAAAATAGTCATAAATATCACATTGCAATCACTAGTTAAGTAAGTTGTACTCCACAAATTATTGTTTTTCTCTTTTGTTTATTATAAGAATATTTAAACGACAATTGTTTCCATTTACTTAAATTCAAAGTCATAATCAATGTTGATTTAACCGTTAATGCCGATTTCAGCATTTGTGGGATAACTGACTATCCTGAATTGCCCCAATCCAAAGATATTTATACAGTGCACAATTTTAATTATTATATTAACAATTCCTTAAATGTACATTAAATTAAAAAAAGTAAGTGAACTTTTTTTCTTCAATATAATGCATTATTCACCAATTCAAACAAAAGAAAATGTAATTCGTCATTTTTTTTAATGTTTCACTAAGTTTTGAATCTTCTAAATAGGATTCTAAGAGAGACAATATAATTTTTTTGAAATAAGAATATGTAATGTACAAGTATTAACAAATATTTAATATAAAGTTAAGATTACGTTTACGAAGATTACGTTACTCATTTGCATTACACTGCTTGGGGTCACCTATTTTGATTAGAGGGCCCACGAACTTACTAACTATAAATTTTAAAAGTCACTAAACATTGCTTATTCTCCAAATATCTTTCTTTTTTTAGTATTTTTGACTAATACATTAAAATTTGGTTTTTGTGTGATCCCTATGCATTATTTACCTATTACAGCTTACTGTTCTTAAATTCAGTCATAACACTATATATCTAAATAAGAAGAATCTTATGCATTTTTTTTTTTTTTGTCAAGTCGATTCTGAAGCACAGGCATGCAGAACGTCCTTGTAAGAGTACATGTGCATTATGGACATATGATATCATTCATCTAAAAGTGATACTTACATATTTCTAATGTATCTGGCAATAAAAATTAAGTTTTTTTTATAAAGTAAAAAGTTTTTTTTTTTAAAATGAAAAACAGGGAATAAATTGTGTAAAATGATTTATCGAACATTTTTATGAGTTTTTACAATAGACAAACTAATGCAATTATTAGTTTTAACAATAAATAAATTAATGCAATTTAACTTAGAATTAATTCAATTTAACACTGAATTTATCCTAAATAATAATTCGGTTCTGCTGAATTACTAGCACGAATAATAAAATAACTACTAATAACTACTAGTACGAACAATAAAACCGTAGGGATTGTTAGTACCCTTATGTAAAATGGTCCTTGCCGCTCATCCCCATTCACCTTCAAAAAAAAAAAAAAATCATGATGTTATATTCTCTTCATTGTTTTATTTAACATAAGAACGAAAAAACTTCTATTATATAATTATAAATTTAAATTCAGAGTTTTTACTAAAAATGTAAGTACAATATAAGCAACATTTAAAATTTTACGTTTATCATTTTCTGTTGCTATCAGTATGTCTATCCTAACCAGTACCGATTTAACCAGTCAACATTCGTGGGACAATTGTCTGTTACGAATTGTCCCATTCCAAATATATTTATACAGTGCAAAATTGTAGGTATTTAATAATAATATTAAGTGTACATTAAATTAAAAGAAGTAAGTGGATTTTTTTCCTTTTTGTAAAGGGTTTGTTATTAGCATCAGTATATCTATAGTTATCAGTATAGCCATCAGTATATCTATATCTAGCGGTATAGCCATCAGTATTTCTATAGCAAACTGAGATTGAATCGTGCAGCTCTCTTTGCTTATCCACAGAATATTGCAATACCATTCAAAGTTGACTTCACAGCCAACAAAAAATAATAAAAACGTTAGAAATGATCAATATTATTTGGTAACAATTGCTGAACTAGTGAAAGCTTACATGAATATTAGTTCCGATTGCTCTGAAGAATTTTTGTGGATAGTAGCAGTTGGCTTGTCTAACGTTTCTGCAACATACCAAGCATATTTACTGGACATCAAAATTTGTAGTTATTTCTTCTTCCATTTAGAGCAAAACATCCTCTACCAACCCTCCGGAAACTGATTTTCTTCCTCTTTCAGACGGAATAACCAACGATCCTGTTTCCTTGAATGTCATTATCCTTCCCCGTTGTTCAATAAAAGTGATTTTTCTTCTAAGTCCTTTACATTTCACAATTCTCACAAAGCTTCTAGGCTGGAATCCCAGTTTTGGTTAAAGAGTCCTCATGCAAGTAAAGCAAAATTTTTTAAACTTATTGATTGTTGTAACAATGAATTAATAACAATGAAAACAATTCTTATGTGAATGTAACAGAGGAGTGAATGTCGCTGATTGTATACGTAGTAGCAGATTGACTCAGTATATGCTCTCTGAATGGCTTTACAATAATATATCATCTAATAATGATGTTTGAAATTATAACTGTTTTGAATGAATCTGTTAAATTTTTCATTAAGAGATATCAATGTGCCATACTTTTCTGATGAACAGTTATAAACAGTTTCGAATAGGTGACTTTAATACAGTTACTAGGTAATTATTTAGGTTTTGAAGTATATATTTTTGATTTTATGTGTGCAAGCTTTGGAATTCCTCATAAAAAATTAGTTTTTAGATAATTTCTTTCGTTTTATTTCATACTGGAGTTAGATATTTTATGTAAGTCTTTAAAATTATTTTTGAGTTCTCCTTTCTTTAATTATTTAATATCATTCCTTCTTCAATCATTTAATATCAAACCTTATAATTTTTAGTTTACTTGGCTTTCTTTCTCCCTTCCCTTGTATCTCTTTTGTTTTATTTAGTTCCGAATTTTTGATGGTAAAATTAGCGTACAGTCAAATCTGTTTTTATGTAGGGGGATAGGAATAGCATAAGAGAAATTTGATTTTTTTATGCGGTCCCTATTATGATATCCCCAAAAATATATCTTGAAACTTCATAAGTAGCTATAAAATATTTTGTGTGCAACACATTTAAAAAAAAATTATGCGTTAAATAGGGACCGCATCTAATTTACTACCTCGCATCTAATAGTATTCGTGTTAATGGGATAATATAATATCGGGTAGGCCATCTGTTGAATATTTTTAAATTTGCATGTTATTTTGACAGCCATTTTTTTTCTATTTGAATTACAATTTTTAAGTAATTGTTATTCATTATATGCATTTGATGGAATTTTTTTATATACCGCACAAAAAAATAAATAAAATCGCACATAAAAAAGGATCTGATTTGATCAAACGGAATATCGATGGTCGACAAATGCGGCACAGAAGAATAGTGTATTTTTATATTAAATATGCCATATAAATGAACTGAAGTAAAAAACATTGAAACATTTTCTTTGTTTAAAAGCAAATTTCCTTAATATCAAGGAAGATAAAATTAGAAATATCAAAAAGTGATTGAAGATATGAAAACGAATTTTAAAATTAGGTTTAAAGACGTAAAAGTTTCAAATCTCCATTTGAGTTTTTTGTTAATCCATTTGCAATTGATGTTATTCAAGATGATTTCCCAGTTTCTGAAATAAAACTATCCTACGCAGCATCGGGAGAATTAGAAGCAAGCAGGACTAGACATTACAAATCTCTTTCTCTGACTAGTTTTGGAAATTGGTGCCAGAAATAAAGTATTCTAACTTAAAGAAAGCAGCTTGCAAATTATTTTCAATTTTTGGTGCAACATATTTCTGTGAATATTTATACTTTAGTTAAGTATAAATATCCGCTTGAATATATATTTTAGTTAAGTATATATATTCACATGAAATATTCACATTTGTGTGATTTTTTTATGTACTTTTTTTATGAAGTTTATAAATTCAAAATATCGCTCATAATTAATTAGTCAGGATTTTACAGAATTTCTGAAAACAGCCTTGACGATTTACAAACCAGGTTTCAAAAAAAATTATTAAAAAATTATTAAAGAAAAATGACTGAGCTTATACTTATTAAATATTTTAGTTTTTGTTAATTTTATTTCAATTGTATTTATTATATAAAATGTTTACCTACATTCTTTATTTCATATTACCTATTTGATTTTTTATGATATTAGCTATTGCATCTGATTTTATTAAAAATATGGCGTGGCTCCCAAAAGAAGCATGGAATTTGTATGAAGCTTTGGTTGACCTAATCTCTGCTCATCGCTAGTATATATAGTATAAACTTCTTTTCGTGTTTTTTTTTCCTTTTCTTTTTTGCTATATATATTTTATAATCATTTAATAGAAAAGTAAGAAGAAAGCAGTAAATTACAGTTTAAAGAAAATTGACTGTATTGCATCCATTTTTTGCATCTAATGATTGTACAAGGATATTTACCTTTTGCAATGCCAATTCAATGAGATATTTGAATGTGGTGATTTTAAAGGATATTTACATTACCTTGAAATTTAAAATCAAGAAATTATTGCAGAGGATGAAATAGCTGAAGAGTGTAATGATAAAAAAAGAAACTTCATCCAAAATTTCAACAATGCTTTTTCCTGTTAAAAAGTTAATTAAAATCGAAAACCTCTTAATTTAAATAGCATTAAATTTTTATATTTTAGTTTTGTAAAATGTTATTTATTTTACCATATTACACATTAGCCATGAAAATATTTTTAATTTATAAGAGCTTTGATTTTTTTTGACATTAAATTATAGACAATAGACTTCTGTTTTATCTCATTTTTATATTCAGATAACATTCATGGAAAAACAGTTTTATGATTTTTTTAATTTAAAAATTATTTTTTTAATTAAAAATCTCTTTCCTCTTATTAAAATAAACAGTATACAGTTAATTTTGGAATTATTAGTAAAAACCTACAAAATTTAATATATTTTTGCTTTATAGGGAATTGGAAAATGACTAAATGGAATTTGTCTATACGGCACAAAAGAAACCAATTATCTATTCAGCTTACAGACATTCACATTTTTTTGCAACGAAAAAATCGATGTCACTTTTTTTACTATTATTTCAAAGCTACCGTGAAATAACATCATTTAAATCGTTTAAAGACGACAATACAGAATGCAGTCATTGAACTATTTCTTTCCCAAAAAAAAAAAAAAAAAAAAAAATATCCCTGCCAGACAATTTGAACTTTTGATGCCAAAAGTGAGATCCACATGGGGAGATCCCCCCTCCCCACCCCCACAGGGGCCGACGAACTGCGCATGCTCTGTTCCATTCTGCTCTCGACGAGATGTTCAAGCTACGATGCTTTTTAGAAACATCGGTTGTTTTCATTTCGAGTAGAATGCTTTAGCCAGAACTCCAGATGCCTGTCCTAAACCTTGACTTGGTCGACCTTGCAAGCTCAAATCCGGTAAGTATTTAGTCTCCTTCTCTGTTTGTTTTT
Source organism: Caerostris darwini (assembly GCA_021605075.1). Classification (NCBI taxonomy): domain Eukaryota; kingdom Metazoa; phylum Arthropoda; class Arachnida; order Araneae; family Araneidae; genus Caerostris; species Caerostris darwini. Next base: position 596,662 of record BPLQ01002671.1, read on the forward strand.
AGTTGAGGAAGTGAGGAGTTGCTCTTGAGCTTCCCATGATTCTCAGAGGGTTAGTTGATGGAGAGTCGATTTGGGGTCATTACCCTGCGCTGTCAACACAGTCGTGACGCCGAATCGTTCATTTCGACTTCAATTTCATTGCAAGTTGACAGTGATGTAATCAGTTAATTAGTTTAATCAAAATTCCATCTATAATTTAATATAAAGGCAATCAAATAAATACTTAATGTGCAAGTTGTTATTTAGATATAATTTTTTAAAAAAATATCTGAAAGGGTTAGTAGAAGATATTTCTGCTCTCATTTTAGAAATTTTCACCATGTCCAGACATGCATTGATTAAGATATTTATTTCCTATAGAACAATTATGTCAGTCATATTGAAAAATAAATATATTATTCTGAAATTAATTGATTCCAAAACATAATAATAAATATTTCTTGAGAAGCAGTGCAATATTTGTAACTGATGAGTAGAAGCAAAACAAACAGACTTTTCAAAATGATTGCTTGTTTACAATACGAACATGAAAGCAAGAATTAATTGATTTCTGTATATTTTTCTGCATGCTTACAAAATTCATTAAATGAGTTGTCATGCAATTACTTGATTCATTAATTCTTAATTTTTAATTAATAGGAAATTAAAAGATGAAATTTATTGTTTCCTTCTTGGGAAAGTGAATTAGTATGCGTAGAAAAAAATATATTATCTATAAATACAGTATAATGTTCACATACGCTTTCCACAATCTTCTGAATTTTATGAAATACGTTTGAACAAGACTTCAAGGAAGGTATGTTTTCATACTATATTTGCTACTAACAAGTAATATACTGTTTGTTTCAATTCTTTTCACATAATATTGTTAATATTGTTTTCAAATAATATTATTATAATATATCACATAATATTGCAAATAATATTGTTCGCTTAAATTCTTTTAACTGAAACAATAAAAATTTAAAATTAAGAACTAAAATTTTTATTGTATTTAAGGTTTTGTGTATAATTTGTTCAAATATGAATTTATTAAATAATATTGCCTCAAAATATTTTAATAAATATTCATCTCTAGAAAAAAGTTCTTGTATCAAAAATACATAAATTCTTTTCAAAATCTAGTGTATAATTTCCTTTTAACAATATTTTAGTATTAATTTTTCTCATGAATTTTAATACAGACTGAATAAAGCATTTTAAAAATACCGAATACCATTTTAAAAATAGGATAAAGTATAGAAATGAAATCAAATGTGCTGTAGAATAATCTTTTAAACATTTTTAATAAGATGAAAATACTATTTATATCTAAGGAAATTTCAGCCCAAAAGTAATAATTATATTATATGCTATTTAAAATTTTACATGAAGAAAAAATAAATTAAGCTAGATTGCAAAAAGTTTAAATTTATTACATGGAAAAAGCAAAATGACGAAAAATCTACTATAAGAAAGCGAATTTCTTTAACAGAGGAAATCTGAAGGCTTCTTTTTTAAAGATAATGTTTTTTTTTTTGATTATATAATGTAATTAATTTTTTTAAGAAGATCCCTTATAGGAAGAAAAAGGTTAAATTTAAAACTAATTATGATTTCAAAGTGACATAGACGATATTAAGGACTACAAAATTGTTATCTTTACATTTGAAAAATTTCTTCAAAACATAACAATCTACATAATATATTATTGTGAAGAACTTCTGAGTTATTCTTAACCGAATTTTTCATGCAAACTGATTAGTAATAAGTGAATACATTTTATTCATGTAAAAAATTAACTACCTATTCTTCTTTAAATTATTTAGAATGGCATTAACTCCATTCATTATTACAGTATGTAGAACTTAGCGATGACATGAGAAAATTGGAAACATTTTTTTGTTTACATATGTTTATTAAAATCTTCTGTCAAAATTCATATTCAAGGCATAAGACGAAAATAATATTTTTAAGAGAAACAAATATTAATCGAATTGAACATGGATTATATATGGCGTTAGTATTTTATGATTACTTTTAATAATTATGTTGGTTTGACGTGATAAGGAAATTTGAAACTATTTTTCAAAATGATTTTTCTTGTCTTGACAAAATCAATACTTTTGAAAAAAACAACAACATGAATCAAACAAAATATGGATTATATGGCGTGAGTACTTGTTATGATTATTTTTAATGATTATATTTGGTTTGTTGTGATAAGTAAATTTGAAACTATTTTTCAAAATGATTTTTCTTGTCTTGACAAAATCAATACTTTTAGAAAAAACAACAACATGAATCAAACAAAATATGGATTATATGGCGTGAGTACTTGTTATGATTATTTTTAATGATTATATTTGGTTTGTTGTGATAAGTAAATTTGAAACTATTTTCAAAATGATTTTTCTTGTCTTGACAAAATCAATACTTTTAGAAAAACACAACAACATGAATCAAACAAAATATGGATTATAAGGCGTGAGTACTTGTTATGATTATTTTTAATGATTATATTTGGTTTGTTGTGATAAGTAAATTTGAAACTATTTTTCAAAATGATTTCTCTTGTCTTGACAAAAACAATATTTAAAACAAAAAACATGAATCAAGCAAAACATGGATTATATGGCGTGAGTATTTTTTATGATTATTTTTAGTAATTATGTTTGGTTTGTTGTGTTAAGTAAATTTGAAAATAATTTTTATTTTTTGGTTTTAAATGTATTTGCCTTTTTTTTAAAAATTCTATGGTATGAAATAAATTAATATAAGTAAAAAATGAAACAAATTATTGTTTTTAATTTTGAAATTTGATCGATCAGTATCACACTTCAAACTATGCATGAAAATAAATTTAAAGTCTAAAAAGTCTTTTAGATCGATAATAATAAAATAGCTATACTGTTGTTTGATTGTGATTTTTACAGAACTCACCGATTTAATTTTTGATTAGCACACTATATTATATGCAATATAAAAAGTCCCCTTTTTATGTATTGATTAAAATTTACAAATCAAATGTTTTCGTTATACCGAAGTTCTTTTCTCATGTATTGCTACCATCATTTATTAGTTAACATAGTTCATAGTATTTTTTAAGTATGTATTTTATTTTTTGTTTATGTAGGTCCTAGCTCAGAAAAAGGCTCGAATTTGTGTAGGACTCGGCATGGCTCAAGCGAGGGATTTCGAGATCGATATTCCTCCTACGGAATACGTAGAGCGGTGGGTACAACTTTTATCTCATTGATAACAGGAAACGATAATTAAAAACATCAGAAGTTTCGCGTCCACAGGTTACAGATGAGATAATTGTTTCATACAAAAGTTAGTGTATGTATAAAGTAAAGCTGTTTTAAATGTCGGAATTTCTTATTTTTAACATAAACATTTTGTAACTCTGTTGTTGCATGTTAAGTCATTGCATCATCTGCATCATGCATTGTCTGCATGTTAAGTTCTTGTAAACTTAAAAAAATTGTATCTTTGACGTATTTTATGTCATAAAATAAAGTTGCTGTTAAAGAAAACTTCTAAAATTTTTTGTTGATCTTAAATATTTCTCTAAATAATTTGTCGATGTTATAATATAATATTTTCAAAAACGAAGATTTTTGCCCATTTTAACAAAAATAAATTTAGAGTCGCTTTAGAAGCTTTATTAATTTATTACTTAGGGATGACTTTAATAAATTTATACATTTAATACATTAACAATAAATTAAGCGAGATTTAAAATTACAAATTTAAAATTTTAATAAAACCTCGTTCTTGTACGTAAATCAAAATAATTTCAATATTTTTTACACTAATTGCATAATTCATAACGTATTTTTCTAAGTATATTACTTGAAATCTGACGAAAAAGTAAAAAAAAAATTATAGTAAATAAATTATAGAATTTTTAAGCTTTTCGATAATATTTTTAAATTAAATTCCATTAAAACAAGTAAAAACATAATAACCACGAAAATTACAATTGCGGAAGAATGTGAGATTATATATGTATTTAAATTTATTTTTAATGTATATCTATATAAGTATATAAATTTATTTTTAACGTATAAAATTTTGAACTTTTGGTCGTGTAATTTCGGAATTTCATACCTCTAGTAAACTTGATGAAGTCCGGATTAAAAGAGTTTAAGTTTACTTTATTAAAAAGATAGACAATTCAAATTATTTAATTTAATCAATTTCTACATTGTTTTCAATCTGAGAAAAAAATATTAAATATGTGTAGTAAAATCTTATACGAAATATTTCTAATTGCGATGATATAAATAATGTAAATTTTAGCTCCCCAAAGAGTACAAGTTCACAGACAATATGGTCCAAGCCCTCAGACCCCATTGTCTGTGAACTTTCTTTATTTTCTCTGATTTCTTATTAAATATAGCATTAAAATTTAATGAAAATAAAAATGAGATCAGTATGAATTATTTAAAGAGTTTCTCTAATATTTGTTATATGTATGCATGCAATAAACTACAAGTAGTAATAGTTGTATATGTGATCGTCCATATATTATACAAAATAGTTAATATAATTTAATCATAGCTTCATATTAAGTAACAGTTGCTTTATACTTAGAAAAGTCATTCAGCCTTAATTATCAGACTTAATGAAGACTAATTAATGGCTTATGACTTACTGACTTAATGAATTTATGATTTACAAATGACTTAACTTTGTGAATCAGGATTTTCAACATTTACAGCTATGAAAATAGATTTAAAATCTATTAGCTATTCAACAGGAAATGGTATTGTCTTGTTATTCTAATATAGTTAAATGTTCTTATTCAAGAAAAACAACACAATATTAGTACAGTTAAAATTTTTAATAATAATATTTCAAATTTTCTATATTATAGTTATTCAATGTGCTTTGACTGAAACACGTATTATTCATATATCTGGTTTTTTTGTCAACTATTTTTATGAAAACTAGTTAAATTCGTAACTATAGGTCCCGACGATGATTCATGGAATGCCATTTCACGATCATAATTTCATGAACTCGAAATCTGCCACGTACAACAAAAGAATAAATAATATAATAAAACGAAAATATAAAAATATGTAAGGAGTTTCTTGAGTGATATTATATTGATGCGATACATGTTTTAGTATTTGGCTCAATTTTTCGTGGCGCCCAAGCCCAAAATTGATTAGTAATTGGTTTTAGTCAACAAATTTTTAATGTTCATGCATGAACATTTCGATTCACAAATACATATTAATACACACAGGTTGCGAATTTTCAATGTATCATAGCTACTCTGTAAAAGGGCGATTTAAAAATGGAACAAGTTTTTTTGGCTATGCCATAAAATACGTGCTGAATTCTTAAAACAAACATTTGCTAATAGCTAGCGTGTTGATAGCCATCGGAGTAAAAGATTCTCGTGTTAGGATAAAAAAAAAAGTAACCTAGATAGCGAAAACTTCATTCAAGGCTAACGTGGTATTGACGACACTTCTTATCTCTAGTTCACAATAAATTAGAAGATATTAAACGAAATATTTTTTTTAATATTTAAATATTTTTCTGTCTGCCTCTCTCTCTCTATATATATATATATATATATATATATATTCTTTCCGTTCTCTTTTGATTTTTGTATTTTTATATATATAGATAGATAGATAATACAAAAATCATAAGTAAAAAGAAAAATGAAAAAGTTAGAAACAAGATCAATTTCCATAATAAAGCAACAGTGTTTGCTGTAAATAATTTTCATGTTCGTTTCTTAGAAACACAATCAAATCGCATAACAAATCCATAATAACATTCCGATATATGTATAAAGCCTTAAAATGCCTCACATTTAATCCCATCATAAAAAATAAAATAAAAAACGAAATTGTTTGAGATCCAAGTTGTACATAAGCTGCAATAACGAAATTGAAAATCATTTGATAAACGCACAAATATTAAAAGGGTGAAAACTGTTAAATCTGTAGATCTGCTTCGGAAAATTAAAAAACGCACGCCCGCACACACACGTATACACACACACACACACACACACACACACACACACACATATATATATATATATATACGTGTGTGTAAGCACTTCATATGCCAATATATATATATATATATATATATATATGCATATTGACATATGATGAGGCCAACCATTGGAAAACAATGGTGGGCTTTCGTATATTAGATTCTTGATCACTTTAGAATGGGAGTACCAACCACTTCAATGTTTCAATACTAGTACTGCAGTGTCGAAAGCAACTGCAGTACTGGAGTAGTATTGTAGCAACTAGTACAACAGTTTAAGAGAAACATGTGTGAGAGATCTGGAGGGATGATGGGAACTATCCTTCCCTTCTGAAATCATATAGAGATTTTCTTATTACGGATATAGTATATCTATATTCGTTATATACCCTGGAATTTCCGCTGGTGTTAATCAGAGTGTGAAAACATCCTAGTTACCCAGGTGGACCCAAAACCTTAAATATAAATTAAATTAAAATTGAAAAAGTTAAAATTAGTCTTTTATTTACCAATTAGCAAATGGTAATACATATAATCAAGTGACAAATGTGAGCAAATTGTTATAAATATGACCATTCATAAATTACACATTGTGAGATCACTGTATATTCACTAAGTATAATGAAATGTAGAAAATGTTAATGTTGAGCATTCTCTAAATTATTAAAATCTAAAAAATCTCTAAAAAAACTGAATTCAATTAGAGACACGAGATATTTTTTTTGCAAATGTTTATCAACACATTGTTATTTATCCTCAGTTATTATTTATCACACAACTGTTACGACTTTGATAATATGTAATTAAAATTATCGCAGTAAAGATTGTCGGTACTGCCATAATTCTTTGAAGCTTATTGTAGCAAAAGGACATAAATGGTTTTATTATTGTATTTATTACTGGTTATGTCTAAGAATATGTTAATTTTTTTACGAAAATTTATTTTATACAAGTTTAATATTATGCATGTCTTTTTCTAAGGTTTTAAGAGAAAAATCTTAAAAGAAGAAGGAAACCTTACATGTTCTACTCTTCATTTGAACGTACATTTTCTATGTATGTTCAAATGAATTTTGAAATTTTTTATATGAAATTAATCAATTTTGAGAATTTTTTAATTATTCTTCCTTTATTAATTACATTTATATAAAAGATTAATGATTTTGCTAGTTTCATTTAATTAATAAAATTTAATTTTGTTTGAATGTTTAAAATTAAAATAAAAAAATCTTAATTTAAATCCATTTAAGCCGACTATGAAAACTATTTATATATTCACTAAGTATAGTGAAATGTACAAAATGTTAATGTTGAGCATTCTGTAATTGTTAACTCTGGCTACTTGTTGCAGTATAACATTAAACTGAAAGAGCAGTGTAAATACAGCATTCATGTAGATATTGTAGATTTTCATGCGGACTAAATAAGTTTAAATGAAAATTATTACAATAGTCCAAATCACTAGTTCACTATGTAAGAAAATATAAAAGTGGATTGTTAAAACTTCTGTTATTAAAATGTTAGTTTCAACCTTGATTATCACATATCGCTAGGAAGTCAAGATTTTTTTCTAAATTCTTTTTCTTTTAATGATATATGAACACTGAATTTGTAAACTGAATTGCTTAGTTTTCATTTAATAGTTTCATTAATTTATAATTAAATTGATAAATAAATTAATTCATTAATATATAATTACTAATAATTAATTCATCCATTAATTTATTATTACTATTAATTAATTAATTAATTAATAGTTGCTAATAATCAATTAATTTATTAATTTATAAATACCCATAATTAATGAATTTTTAATTACTAATAATTAATTCATTCATTAATTTGTAATTACTAATAATTAAATAATTCATTAATTCAAAATTATATTATAAATCGAATGAAAAGTCATTCCTCAATTGATCAAATAAGGAATCTATACTAGTCTTCTAGAAATTTACAGAAGAATATTCTGATATTAATGGAAGCGACTGAAAGGTTAACAAGTAATCGAAGGGAATGAGAACTTCTTAAACCTTGGAAAATAATTATTGAACTATAATTAATAAAAGTTATTATATACGACATTAAACGTAAACAAATGACGATATCAGTTTTTTTCCAAAAAAGTGAAAAAAAATTTTTTTAAATGAAACTATACATTTTATCTAAAGACTTAATTAAAAAAAATATTTAAATGACATTACGGCGGTCGTTTTCAAGATGAGAGAGAAGATTAAATCTTGCAGTTTATTTCATGTAAACGTAAATAAATGACGCTATCATTTTTTTTGTCAAAAAAGAGAAAATTGTCTTTTAAAAATTGTAATGAAACTATGCATTTTATCTAAAGACTTAATTAAAAAAATAATTAATTTAAATGAATTACGGTATAAAGTTTTTGTCAAAAAGTGAAAAAAAATGTTATTCAAAATTATATTATAAATCGAATGAAAAGTCATTCCTCAATTGATCAAATAAGGAATCTATACTAGTCTTCTAGAAATTTACAGAAGAATATTCTGATATTAATGGAAGCGACTGAAAGGTTAACAAATAAACGAAGGGAATGAGAACTTCTTAAACCTTGGAAAATAATTATTGAACTATAATTAATAAAAGTTATTATATACGACATTAAACGTAAACAAATGACGATATCAGTTTTTTTCCAAAAAAGTGAAAAAAAAAATTTTTTTTAAATGAAACTATACATTTTATCTAAAGACTTAGTTAAAAAAAATATTTAAATGACATTACGGCGGTCGTTTTCAAGATGAGAGAGAAGATTAAATCTTGCAGTTTATTTCATGTAAACGTAAATAAATGACGCTATCATTTTTTTGTCAAAAAAGAGAAAATTGTCTTTTAAAAATTGTAATGAAACTATGCATTTTATCTAAAGACTTAATTAAAAAAATAATTAATTTAAATGAATTACGGTATAAAGTTTTTGTCAAAAAGTGAAAAAAAATGTTATTCAAAATTATATTATAAATCGAATGAAAAGTCATTCCTCAATTGATCAAATAAGGAATCTATACTAGTCTTCTAGAAATTTACAGAAGAATATTCTGATATTAATGGAAGCGACTGAAAGGTTAACAAGTAAACGAAGGAAATGAGAACTTCTTAAACCTTGGAAAATAATTATTGAACTATAATTAATAAAAGTTATTATATACGACATGTAACAATATTAAAACTAATGATCTTACCTAAAAGTTGATGAATTTTTGAAAGTTCTAATAATTTTTTTTTTAAATTATAGTTAAAAATAATGGTTTCTTAATATTCTTTAAATAAAACTATTGTATGCATAGAAATATATTGTATCTATATTTAATACTTTTAGAAGATGAAAGTTATAACAATGTTAGAAGATAGCAAAACTTTTATAATCAAATGTTTCCGTTTAAGGCCATCTACAAACAGATAGAATACGTAGTTGCGAGACACCATGTGTAGATAAGGTTTTGTTTCCTCAAATCTTATCAATGTTAATTCATTCTTCTTGTTTAACATGGCTTTCACACAAAATTTGCTTACCAACCATTCATTTCACTGGTAATATAATGATCAGTGAAAAACATTAAAATTATAGAACATTTGATGATATCATAAATTCATTATTTTATTTTCATGGTGGACTTGGTTCTTCACTCGTTATATCACGAATGATCCTGAAAGAGGTATAGTCGGATTATTGGACTTTCATACATATATATATATATTTGATTTTCATATATATATATATATATATTGGACTTATTTCTAATTGGACTTTCAGGAATAAGTGCTCTACATTCACTTGTTTTTTTGGCAGAACACACAATCAAAGTTCCCACAAGGTAACCTAACTATCTGCAGTAGATAGTAAAATTCTTGTTAATCAAATTTTTGTACCCAATGACAAATCAAGTCATTTGCCAACAGACAGAATACGTAGTTGCAAGACACCATGTGGAGAAAAGTTTTTGCTTCCCCATATCTTATCAAAGTTAATTCGTTCTTCTTGTTTGGCATGGCTTTCACCCAAAATTTGCTTACAGATGACTCTATTCACAGCTAACATGCGAAATTTAAAGTAACAGAACCATTTGATGACAGCCAAAATAAGTTACTTTCTTTTCATCAAAGATTTTGTGCTCCACATAGTATACAGCGAATGATTCTTGAAGGGTAGTGTCGGATTATTGTTTTCTGGGAGGATTTTCAGGAATAAGTGTCCAGTATTAATATGTTGTATCACAGGAAATCTTACCAAATGGCCTGACTATCGATACAAGACGTTCTCACATACTGCAAAATTTGCCATCGAGTTTAAGAAATAAAGAATTGACTGTAGCATTGACTGTCAGACAACTCCAATAGAATAAAGCCTTCATTAACTTGTGTGTATATGGACCAATAGGGTTCTAGAGTTGTGTCCCCCCGCCTTCTGTGAATTGAGTCATCGATAAGTAATAACAATAACATTTGCAGTTCGAATTGCTTAGAATAAGCTAATTTTTCGAATAGCTGTTAGCTTTGTATAACTGTTAGTCATAGTTTGCTTAAGGAAGATATGAACAAATATTGGTGTATTAATATTAAAAATAATTGGTATATATGTATATATGTAACTTGAAAATGCATACAAATGATCAAAGTGAATTATGGCAACTTATGAATTTTTTCACTAAATTTGATATTCTTTTAGAATTTGAATTAGTTTTCAATCGAACCGATTGTATTTTATCAAAACTATTGGGAATGCTATTTATAAATGTTTTTCTTTTTATGAAACAGAGGCCTAACTAAAGGAAGAAGACATAACTCATAATACATACTTTACACATACATAATAATAATACATACATTAGCATAACATTACATAATACATATATTTGTCAAGATTTTCAGTTCATTACCTTTTTCTTTTACTGAAATCCATCATTTTTCTATTCTTTAAAATAAATGTTTAAACGTAATTCTTTTACGTAATAATTTTGCTCAAAACGAAATGAACAAATAAAAGTTTTGAAGAGAAGGTTATAGAGTTAATGAAACGTAGAAAGATAAGAAAGAAAAGCAAGTTTTTTTAATTTCGAAATTCTACACAGATTTATAAAATAAATTTTTTGAAAAACACGATTATGATTAGATCACAAAAGACTAACTAAGTTTAATAATTTTTTAAATAATAATGTATTTTTATTGACTACACAATTACATATAAAGTTATAGGAATAAAAATTGCTATTAAATACACAATACATTTTTATGCAATTTTATTGGTTTTATCTACATTACATATTGTCTTTAAAAATATTTTTAGTTCAATTAATTCTAGGGAAACAATTTATAGATGCTTTGTATCCTTATTAAATTTTTCAAAATAAAAAATAATTAATAAAAAATAATAATAAATTTAATAAAATTATTCTTAACTATAATAAAAAAATAGTTTTCCGAAAACGCACTTAATAATTATTAGAAAATTATATAACACTTTACCTATAGTTTTATTGATTACTTATATATATATATATATATATATATTAGTACATTTTCCCAGCTGTATAGTTGCCCCCCAAAAAAACAACTTTTGTAATTGTCAATAGATCTTCACATAAATGGAAATGGCACGAAGAGAATTAAATTATGGTGTAATGCAGTTGATTAGTAAAATTAATTAACATGGTTAATGAACCAGTAATTCGAAATTTTTCCATTATGAAATTCAATAATTTTAGCGCAATCGGTTTAACGTGAAAATAATAATATATCCACTAATTTTTGTGATGAAAGCAATGAGCAATTTTGTGAAAAAAAAAAACCCATGAAACATAAATTTTTATTTTAAAAAGTAAAATTTTATTTTATTTTATTACAGAATAAGCCTTGAATGCTATCGTTGAAAAGAGACTTGCTATTTACTTATTAATTAGAGATTTTTCTGATGTAGTGGAAGCTTTTTTGAAACACAATATATCTGAAAATATCGAATATTCCCACCAGGGATAAACACGATAAATTCGTAAGCAGGAAAGATTCTACATTAGATCTTAGGAATTAAAATTAAGAAATGAGCTCCTCGGAGTTCTAGTGGTATTTGTTTCAATTTGTGATATCATCAGATACTATAATTGGTATTTTAATTTTAGTTGTAGCCATGAGCAACACTAAAAGTTGTAATGGATACTACGCATTGAAATTTACTGGAGGGCTTTTCAATAAAAGTAGAAGCTATAAAATAGTCGTTTACTTCTTTCAACACAAAGTAACTAATAAAATGGCAAAACGTTATAATGAGTGTATAATAAATGTCAAAATGTAACTGGCAATACCAGATAACTAACTAAGTATATAATATGCTGAAATAAATATGCATGTTATTGGAAAAACTCATGAAAATATTGTGCGTTATATATAAAAAACCAATTATATGCTTATTATGAAAAACTAAATTATATCACTTATATCTGTGTAAAATATCATTTTAATATTTCAAAATATAATTAAAAACTTACTAGTATTAGTGCAACCAATTTTATATTAAAACTAAAGCCAAGCTTATACTAAACTAAGCTAAACTACTTAACTAACTTAATTTAAAGACAAAAAATATTCCGATAGCTTTAGTACATAATTAATTATTTTTTTTTGTTTAAAAATTTATTGAAAAAAAATATGCACACTGAAAATTATTTACAGTTTTTTTATTTTACTTTATTAATATTTTAAAATGTCAAATTATTATAATTTTTCGTTTCAGAAAAATCTTGAACTAAATTATTTTTTTAAAAAGTATAATAAATATTTTTAAAATAAAAAAATTTTCTAAATTAAAAAGATTCAAAATGCAAACAAATTAAATTATTTCGTTAACTTTCTGTTCTCCGAAGTCACTCGCGTGAGATCAGTGCTTAGAACAAAAACAGATCTATAATAAGTATTTTTTTAATTTGGAAACTGATCCCTAAGTGACGTTTTCTTCAATATCGTGTACACTTTTCCCAATAATTTCAAAAGAATTTATATCTAAAAGGTTGACGACATTAGAAATCCAACTATATAAAAATCTTATAATTCCCTTTTTTTTTTTTTCATAATTCTATTTAATATTTAATGATTTTTTTAAAAAATATATCCAAAAATTTGGCAACAATATTATTTTTAACTTCAAAAATTTTCGTTCGTCAAGTGAAAAAAAAAAAAATTAAAAAAAATATTAATTAGAAAGTGAAGATATCGTTCATTAAATGAAAATTTCATTTTACATTGAAAAAGTCAATTTTTGAGGCCCTATATTTCCACAATTTTTAATCAGATGACTCTAAAAAATTATCATATACTAATTTTATCATGGTAAGTCGATTGGGCTAATTACGGGTTCCGTAAAGGAAAAATTTCGAGTTAACGTTAATTTAGCCTTGTTAATTAATTTTATTAATCAACTGCATTGCATCGTAAGTTAGTTCTTTTCGAGCCATTTCCAATGATATCACTTGTGTGAAGATCTAATGACAATTACAAAAGTTATTAAAGATGTCCCATTTTTTTGGTCGATTGTTCGACATTTCTAATGCCACAATATTTACATAAATAATACTTATGCATACAATAGATCACAAAAACAATAGAGCCTGGTGGCCAAGGGCTAGCACTCAGTCCAAAGATTTTGGGTTCGAATCCCGGCGGTGCCAAGGATGTTTGTAGTGGTTCGGAATCCACTTTAAGGCATAGGTCCCGATCTAACATGACTGGAGCGTTGGGCTGACAATCCTATTCTGTAAAAAGACAACGGCACTGAGCCATGTCAGACTTCTACTTACGGGTGCTCCAACACAACAGAAGCTCCCCCCCCTTTTCCCTCCTTCCATGAGACCACATGGATTCTTGGACTTGGTCTAGATGTTGGTATCTACCAAGTGGGATAAGAAAACAATATAAGCAATAATTTCATAGACATAGGCAACATAAGCAATAATTTGTGTAGACACTTTAACAATAGCTTGTAAACGATTTTAATTTATAATTAATAAAATAGTAAATAGTTTACAGTTATTAATTAACTTTGAATCATAATTTTTGAAAATAATTGCTTATATACATATATATATAAATATTTAAATGTTTTGAGGAATACTTTATATGTAATTTGAGTTATTTTAAAACAAACGTAAAAAAATATTTTGTTTTACGAGAAATTTTTGAACAATACTTGGCCTCATGAATTTTAAACTTCTGAAAAAGGAATTTTAATTAAAAAGTGAATGTATAGAAATAACATTCAAGTTGTACATTTTGACAGTCGTTAGAAGTAAGAGTAAATGTTTATGATGGTTGTTCAACACATTTACCTGTAAGAAATGACGGTATCATATATTTCAATTTATATCTATAAACTCGAAAACAAGATACTGCATAACCTGATTTCTATTTTTAACTCTTGGATGTAAACACAACTCCGTTTCCTGGATTTAATTGTTTGAGAAGAATAACTTTGAGAAAGAAAGAAAAAATTTATTATTAGAAAAACGGAAATAAATAAAATTTCGGCGGGCAAAACAAAGTTTTCGCAAAAACAGTAAACAATTTAAAAAGGGTCTTCTTATCATAACAGTTCGCAGTTTAGGAAATTTACTGGGTCGACAGAGAAAGTTTAGTTTCTTTCTGGTCCTTCATTTGCACAGGAATGTAAACAAATAAAGCTATCAGTTTTTGTCAAAAAAATGAAAAAAAAAATAAATAAATAACAATTTTTTTTAATGGAACTATACATTATGTCAAAAAACATAATTAAAAAATAACTAATTTAAATAAAATTATGATCGCTTGTTTCATGTAAACTTAAACAAATGACGCTATCAGTTTTTTGTCAAAAAAGTGAAAAACCATTAAAAAAAAAATTTAATGGTACTATACATTTTATCTAATAACTTAATTAAAAAAATAATTAATTTAAATGAAATTACTATCGTTTTTAAGACGAGCGACAAGATTCCATCATGCAGTTTATTTCATATAAGCGCAAACAAATGACGCTATCAGTTTTTTTGTCAAAAAAAATGAAAAAAAAGTCTTAATGGATCTATACATTTTATCTAAACACTTTTAAAAAATAATTAATTTTAAAGGAAATTACTGTCGATTTCAAGACGAGTGGCAAGATTCTATCTTGCAATTTATTTTCATGTAAACGTAAACAAATGACGCTATCAGTTTTTTTGTCAAAAAAATGAAAAAAAGTCTTAATGGATCTATACATTTTATCTAAACACTTTTAAAAAAATAATTAATTTTAAAGGAAATTACTGTCGATTTCAAGACGAGTGGCAAGATTCTATCTTGCAATTTATTTTCATGTAAACGTAAACAAATGACGCTATCAGTTTTTTGTCAAAAAATGAAAAAATTTTTTAATGGAACTATACATTTTATCTAAAGACTTAATTAAAAAAACAATTAATTTAAATGAAATTACGGTCGTTTTCAAAACGAGCGACAAGATTCTACCTTGCAGTTTATTTCATGTAAACGTAAACAAATGACGCTATCATTTTTTTTTTGTCAAAAAAGTGAAAATTGTTTTTTAAAAATTATAATGGAACTATATATCTTATCTATAGACTTAATTAAAAAAATAATTAATTTAATTGAAATTATGGCCGTTTTCAAGACGAGCGACAAAATTCCATCTTGCAGTTTATTTCATGTAAACGTAAACAAATGACGCTATCAGTTTGTTGTCGAAAAAGTGAAAAAAATGTGAACATTTTTAATGGAACTATACAGTTTATCTAAAGACTTAATTAAAAAATAACTTATTTAAATGAAATACGGCCGTTTACAAGACGAGCGTCAAAAATTTCTGTCTTGCAGTTTATTTCATGAGCTAATATTTATATTTAGCCCATGTTGTTTAGCCCATGTTTTTACGAAAAGGAAAAAAAATATCCCAGAAGTAGCTGTTGAATAAGACATTAAGTTGCTCTGTGTGACATTTTACTCTTAATGTATGTTATCTATTCCGTAATTCTTATAAAACTGGAAGTCTTCGACTTACGTCACTTTTGTTTAAAGTGAGCGGCATGAAATACGTGGTTAGAAAAAGAAATCGTTTCATATAAAGAGTTGCTTGGATGGACTTAATTTATTTTGTAACACCAATAGTAACATTGGAGGACAGGCAAACAGCTCCGCTATTTTTCTGGTTTACTTTTTTTTTACCTTCACTCGAAAAATAGCGGAAATGTTTCTTTTTACTTTGACAAAGAAGGATGTGAGCTTGACTGAAATAATATATCAGCGCTTCAAGGCAAGGAAAAGCAAAACTAAAACTAAAACACAGGATAAATGTATATTTAGCAACATGGTAATTATTGACGTTTACCCGATACTTGTACTTAAGTCCATTTGGTGAGATGCACTACAACTGATAGATTATGGCGCCTTTTTGTATGTACATGGTTGTATAGATTTACTCAGCTTTTCACTCGCATAAAAATTCTTGGAAGAAATATTAAAAAGAAAAGCCTCTCAACTGTGTCTTTAAAGTGTTTGTGTGTTTGTAGATGGAGTTGAGTATTGTTGGGCGTGTTGTGGTTTCAATATACCGTCGCGTCTTTTGTGTAGAACGATCGAGATTGCATTGTATAGCTCGCGAATTATTCATTATTCATCTGTTTACACTGAGAAAGGTCGTTTGTATTAATGCAGAAAAAAATGCTATTGAATCTTTTAATATATTTGAGTAAGGAATCTTTTTCATTATATTTAGCCCATGTTTTTAATAGGGTTATATAGGGTCAAAGAATTTTTTTTATAGCAATAAAAGAGGCTTAATATTAGATGACGTATTAAAAGTTATTTAAAAAGGAATGGTACAGGTACAGTACAATACAAGTACCAATCCATTCCCGTTTTAAAGTAGAGGACTTTATAAAAAAACTTTTAATTTATTTCATTTTATGTTCATATTTTCATAAATTAGGCTTCAGTTTAATTAGTTTTAAAAATGATTTACTTGAATATTATTAATAAATTAATAAAATATTAAATTATTAAATATATATTTTAAATTAAATATAAATTATTAATATTAATTAAATAAAATATTAAATTATTAATATTAATTAAATAAAATATTAAATTATTAAATATTAAAATATTTAAAATATTAAATTGTTCTTAAGTAATTTAATACAGAAATACAAAATTGAAATAATGAATTTTAAGAAAAAAATATACAAATGACGTTAAAAATCGTACACTTAATTTAATGTTAAATTTTTTCAAATATTAGTTAAACATAAACAATAAATTTATTAACATTATCTTTAATATAACAGACAATAAATTTATACTCATTTTAATGGTATGAATATTTTCTTTTTTTGTCCTTCTTAGCTCTTTAGGTTTGAAAATATCTTGATCAAGCAATTCAATTTCTTAGTGATTTACTAATTTTCCTATAATGATAATATTTTACTGAAAATTCTGTGACTCTTACCATTTCTTTGAGAAGTGAGTCAGAGAATTTTTAGCAAATTTTTTTGTAACCTTTTTAATTCAAATCTTCATAAATCGGAGATTATTTTTACATATATGGCAATGGTAACGAACTAGAATGAACTTTAAACCTAGAAAAAAAAATCTCACTCTAACTATTGTATAAAATTTATTAAGTGTGGCTGTATGATAAAGGTAAACAAAAATTAACTAAGTGTGGCTGTATGATAAAGGTAAAAATTAATTAAGTGTGGCTGTATGATAAAGGTAAAAAAATTAATTAATTAAGTGTATCTGTATGATAATGGTAAAAAACAAATTAAGTGTAGCTGTACGATAAAGAATTAATCGATAAAGAATTAAAGAATTAAAAATTAATTAATTAAGTGTGGCTGTATGATAAAGGTAAACAATTAATTAATTAAATGTGGCTGTATGATAAAGGTAAACAATTAATTAGTTAAATGTGGCTGTATGATAAAGGTAAAAAAATTAAGTGTACTATGTGACAAAGCTAAAAAAATTAATTAAGTGTGGATGTTTGATAAAGGTAAAAAAATATAATTAATTAATTGCGGCTGTATGATAAAGGCAAAAAAACTAATTAATTAAGTGTGGCTGTATGATAAAGGTAAAAAAATTGAGCATATCTTTAAAAATAATGTAGAAATCTTAGAAGATTTAAGAAAAGTGAAAGTTAAATTAAATAATAAGGAGTTAAAAAGTTAATATTAATGCGATCAAAAAAAGTTTAGAGCTGTAAGCTTTTGTGTTGGAAAGAGCTAGTGCCGAAGGTTCGATCTGATCTGCTACAGCTGATAATTTACTGCGAACAATATTTGAAAAGATTTCATGGAAAAAAAATGCTATAATTAGATATAAATCTTTACATTAACATTAAATAATTTTTTCATTTATTTTTTTATATTTGTTTAAATTAGGGGATAAGGACTTCATATTTTTTAGTTATTCAAGAAAGAAGCACTTAGAAAAAGAATTATGTTTGCTAAGATAACTGTAGATCGCATGTAGTCGAGCTGTCCCGTAATCTGTAGTTTTTTCTTGCCTTGCAGCTGTTTTATCTCAACTGATAAACTTGTCGTCATCATGCATTCTGCTTCTTCTTTTACATTTAAGTTAACACTTTTGAGATATAGAATCACATAATAACTGTTTTTATGACTTTGCGAACTACATGGCTTCCGTATTATTGTACTTAAATCGACTGAATTTTTTTCTTTCTAAAACTTGTCTGAAATGAAACTCTTTCGACATGTATCGAGTATTGCGTTATTTTACAGATAGAATAAAAATATTTTTATACCTGAACTGCTGTTAACAACTTTTAGTTCGAGAAAAAATATTTGTCACGCTTATGGTTCAGCATACTTTTTATTTGTTGTATTTTTGTTAGTAAAATACAATAAATGTATATACAAATATGATTATTAGTAAGCATATTTGTTACTTTTTATTAGTACTTATATGGTAAAATAAATATAACGATGATTATGAGATTTGGTATGAGAAAGTTATATGTCGTGGAAAATATCACGATATTTTTAAAATAGATTTTTTTTTATTTTGTCATGTAATTTTTTTTGCAATGAGGGAGCATTTAGGGTATTTTACACGTGACTTATGAACTCACTAAGCTTGTTGACTTCGTTATGACAAAAAAATCCACTTTGATAGTAGCACTAACTGTCGCTCCCTAGAAAGTTGATGGGTTTAGTTTGGTTCGTCGCTCTACGGTCATTTTTTTGTACACATTAGGCTAATTAGACCGGGACCTACAGTTTTACGTGGATTCCAAAACACTAACAAACATCCATGCCACCTCCAGGATTTGAACCTGAAGCATACGGTACCAATGACCAGAGTACTAGCTAATTCGTCATCAGGCCGCAGGAAGTTGGTGAGAATGAAATTCTAAGAGTAAATGTCCTACATTTACATATCCAGACATCTATTCGGGGACGTGAATGGTCGAGTGTCTAGCGCACTGTCGCTTGGTGCCACAGGTTCCGAGTTCGAGTCCAGGCGGTGTCATAGATGTTTGTAGAGGTTCGAAATCCACTTTAAGCCGTAGGTCCCTGTCTCATATGACTGTAGAGCGTCACAGACCCCAGTCTGACTTCTCACCCACATCATTTCCCAACCGTATAGGGGCAACTTAGCTCTGGGCACAACGCTGTGGTGTGGTATTGTAGTAGATGTAGATTGAAGACTGTTTATCACAGTCTCTATCGAGTTTATTTGTTTTTCAAAGCTGGGAATGTAACGCACACCACCGATGGTAATCAAACCTTCGTCCATTTGAATTCTAATGGGCATGATCGATCAAAATGCTCCAAATGGAACAATTATGGAATCGTACAAATTTCTAATTTAATTGTCCAATACTTTAAATCTTTCTTATTAGTTTCCTGTTTAGGAATGTCAACAACGTATTCATTGTTTCTACAGTTTCACCATAAATTGCATTATTTAACTTTTTCCTTTTACAATGACATAGTCTTTTTAAAAATTCATTAAAATGATGACGATAAACTAAACAGGTAGTGAAATTCAACTTCTACTGAGAATATGAATCACGGAAAGTAGTATACAAAAATTTTTTCAGTAAGAGACTGACAAAATCATGATGTACAATGAATATATATATTTTTTTTAAACATGATGATTTAAAAACCAATGAACTAAAAATGAGTAATGAGATCGAATTGGGAACAATGAGTAATCGATTTTTTCACGTTATCACACAAAAAATATTGTTATTAACCTTTTAAATTTGAAAACACGCAAAATCATACCAGTAGAGGAAAGAATCTTACAAAATCAAGTTCTTCATTCCTAATTTGCTTCTTTATAGAATTTATTTCTCGATTTTTTCCCCGTGAGGTTCTTTCATTAAAAAACCTCATCTGATTCTTTCTTTTTTTTTTCTTTCCATATTGTATTGAATGTGTAGTGAAGGTTTAGTGACTAAACTTTCACATTTGTGATTTTTTTTTTCACAGTAAAGGCTCGAATGATAAACAGAGCAAAGCTGCTCACACTTGACATCAAAGAGACCCGTTTTTTTAAAATTTATTTTATATAAATAAACATCAGCAAGAGAAAATAGTGAAAGTCTGAAAATACAATATACATGATTCATTTAACAGTCTAAATCTTTTTAAACCATAAAATTATGTATATTGGGTATGGATATGTTATGGATATTGATATGGATATGGATATTGATATGAATATGGATATGTTATGGATATTGCTATGGATATGGATGTTCTAAGGATATGTTATGGATATTTATATACTATGGATATGGATATGGATTTGTTCTGGATATTGATATACTATGGATATATTAAGGGTATGCTATGGATATTGATATGTATATATTAAGGATATGTTATGGATATGCATGTACTATGGATATGTTATGGATATTTATATACTATGGATATGGATATGGATATGGATATGGATATGTTCTGGATATTGATATGCTATGGATATGTTCTGGATATTGATATATTATGGATATGTTATGGATATATTAAGGGTATGCTATGGATATTGATATGTATATATTAAGGATATGTTATGGATATGCATGTACTATGGATATGTTATGGATATTTATCTGCTATGGATATGGATATGGATATGTTCTGGATATTGATATACTATGGATATGTTCTGGATATTGATATATTATGGATATGTTATGGATATATTAAGGGTATGCTATGGATATTGATATGTATATATTAAGGATATGTTATGGATATTGATATGGATATGGATATATTAGGGATAGGGATATGTTATGGATATATTAAGGGTATGCTATGGATATTGATATGCATATATTAAGGATATGCTGTGGATATTGATATGGATATGGATATATTAGGGATAGGGATATGTTATGAATATTGTTTTCGCGTCTCGGACGACTTTCATCTTTTCTTATTGGTTAATTATTTTTTAAAATTTCTTTCACGAGCTGATAATTATATAATTAAATAATGTAAAATTTTTCTAAAAGACAGTCTGGTGAAAGCAAAGACAATTTTATTTCAAAGTGAAAAGGAGATTTTTCAAGAAAAGAAAATCGTTTGGAATGTTATAGTTTTTTTTATTTTTTAAGATTGCTGTTATGCGTTTCGTTCGTACAATAAATTCTAAATTTTATGGGTAACCTGTATATCTATTAGCAGATTACATATATATTTTTATAAAAATGATTTTCGTTTTTTTTTTTTATATATTGAGTAAAATAATAATCAATATTTTTAATCTTCGTATTTGGATCAGTTAATTAAAATATTGATTTGCCTTAAATTATTTTATTAAAATCTAAATCCAAATACTAAAAAAGTATATAATTTGTTTCGGTATTTGAATTTGTATCGATAATTTAAATTTAATCAAACAGCACAGAACGTAAATGTCCGGGATTTGTTATAATTGTTACTTGAAATCTGAATAAAAAAATATTCGAATTTAAGTTAATGATATTTTAAATCACTTGTATTGGAATTCAAGTGGTTTAATGAAAATGTGAATCACGAACTAAATTAATTTCCTTTTATAGATTCTGTTTGTGAGAAATTTGACGAGGAAACATTTAATTTTGCGATTTAGCAACTGGAAGAAAACTATTGAAAATCGTGATTCGCTTCCTGTTTCTCAAGAATGAAAAATTGGGAAGATTTTATGCGTCATGTTCAAAAACTATGTCACTTAAAATTCTATA
This sequence comes from Caerostris darwini, assembly GCA_021605075.1. NCBI lineage: Eukaryota > Metazoa > Arthropoda > Arachnida > Araneae > Araneidae > Caerostris > Caerostris darwini. The sequence continues at coordinate 618,944 of BPLQ01002671.1, forward strand.
TGAAGCTAAACAAAAAGCTTCGTTGTTTAAAAAGTAGTCTGAGTTATGTTTTCCCATTTGTAAAATGGACATTCTTTATTATGTCTTTAGTTTGTTACATTTTTCCTTTTTTATTTTGACTTTAACGTTTCTGACATATTTACTTAAACAGACATTATTTGCCAAGAATCAGACAGAACGTAAATGTCCGAGATTTGTTATAATTGTTTGATCAGCCTTAAACACAAAACAAATTCACATGAAAAAAAAATCGCTAGGTGCACTATGACATTTGGGCAAAAATGAATCGTTTTCATTTATTTATATGGTGTTTTATTCGACAAATTAGGATTTATTTATAGATATTTATTCAGTGAGTTTATTCACTAAAAAAAAACCTATACTTTATAATTCCATTCACAAAAATCCATTAAGTTGATGACACCCTTTAATTAAAGGCAGAATGATAAGGGGAAAACATTACCTTGTGGGAAAAGTTCTGGAGGTGTTTATTTGCATGGGAGAAAACGTGGAAAACTTATACCAGGCAGCCTGATTGTCCATGAGAGGTGCTTGTACAATGGTATGCTTCTTCTTCTTCATTGGCATGGGGCCCAAGTGGCTATTGCTGTGGCTTTCGGTATCACAGGCTTCAGATTCAAATCCTGACGGTGGCAGGAATGTTTGTTAGTGGTTAGGAATTCTCTTTAAACTATAGGTCCCAGTCTGTTTAGACCAAAGTGTGCACAAGATGACCGTAGAGCGACAAATCAAACCAATCTTCATTGGCCCAACAGCCCCATGGTGAGCCAAGGCCGTCTGCCTACTGGCAGAGGAGACAAGATATGTTTTCTTTTTACGGGGTAGGGTTGTCAGCCATACGTTCACCACTCTACAGTTATATTAGACCGGGACCTACGGTTTAAAGGGTATTCCAAACCACTACAAACATCCACGACATTGCAGGACTCGAATCTATAACACCGAAAGCCAGATCTCTAGTTACTCTGCCATCAGGCCCACAATGGTATGCAATGAGAGAATTGGAGGTTTCTTGAAATGATTTACCCCACATTCTTGTACTTCTGAGAAAAACTACAAAATACCAATGCATAGAACCCAAGAATGGCGAATTGCAATGTCAAAGTTTCATTGTTGAGAACATCATGTTAAACATATATAATGCTTTAAACATATACAATCCTTTGACCAACCTATCTCGTAAAAAGAAAAAAAAATTGTCATGTTTCGTAATCTGCTAGAAGGCCTTGGCCTACCATGGGGCTGTCGTGCCATTGAAGAAGAATATTATGGAATTTGAAACGAAATGCTGTACTAATTAGTAGCATAAAATAACGCAATGCATTGAAAAGGTTTTAAAGAATATTTATTTCACATTTCTATATAAAACCTTACCTGGAATCACTTCTCGTATTATGTACTTATCCAGATTTTGCCATACTTGTGGTCCCTATATATTATATTATATATATTATGTATTAATCACTATATGTTATCACGATTATAATTTGCAAATGTAAAGTTATAAATTAATGAAATTTAACAACGAATAAAAAATATACAAAAATTATCCCAAGTGTGACTCTTATAATGCATATACATTCTCAATATTTCGCAACATTATACTTTGTCGCAATTATAGCAACGCATCTTCTGGACACGCTAGAAAAAATACTCACGCAACCACTGAAAGGATGACGCAATAGCAAAAACGATGATGCAGCCATGCGTTCCTATTCCAAACCAATAAAAAGATACTTTGCTTTCAATAGCGTTATTTACCCAATTTAAATTTATTATGCTATATTTATAAATAAAATTATGTGGTATGTTTTTATTGACCATTTCTGTAAGTTTCGTTTTCCACGACGTTTTTGCTGAATCTCAAAGATTCTCTGTTGTATTGCATTTTCAACATTCCCGTAATAGAATTCTGCCAGAATACACAAAAAATGAAAAAATTGCTTAGACTCGGCAGAGATTTGTGTATGGGATTTTTTTCCCCTTGACCTGGATCAGTCTTTAAATCACCAAACAATGCTACTTTACTACACAGAAGTCACTTTGAATGTAAAATTAGAAATTAATGAAATCTCCGTAATGATGACGCAGATGTAAAGTTAGAAATTAATGAAAACGCCGTAATGAAATTAATGAAAACACCGTATGATGACACCGCAGATGTAAAGTTAGAAATTAATGAAAATGCCGTAATGATGACGCATATTCAAAGTTAGAAATTAATGAAAACGCCGTAATGATGACGTAGATGTAAAGTTAGAAATTAATGAAACGCCGTAATGATGACGCAGATGATGAAAATGCCGTAATGATGATGCATATTAAAGTTAGAAATTAATGAAAACGCCGTAATGATGACGCAGATGTAAAGTTAGAAATTAATGAAAACGCCGTAATGATGACGCATATTTAAAGTTAGAAATTAATGAAATTTAACAAGGAATAAAAATATATGGAAATTATTTCAAGTGTGGCTCTTTTTTATTGTTCTTGACAAAAAAAGAAAAAGAATTTCAAAGGCATAATACAGTTTTTTATGGTCATAGAGCACCTACATTCTCAATACATCGTAAAAACATTCTTTGTAGCAAATGCAACAGAGTATCTTCTGGGCATACTAGAAAAAATACTCGTTTGATCATTTAAAGGAATATTAAATATGAGTATGGCTGAATAGGAGTAGGAGTATGATTGAATAACAAAAACGATAATGCAATCATGCATTCCTATTTCAAACAAAAATATTTCATTTTCAACAGTATTATTTTCCCAATTGAAATTTATATCGCAATATTCATTAAAAATTTAAGTAGTGCATTTTCGTTGACCACTACTGTAAGTTCCGTTTTCCATGGCGTTTTCTCTACACCTCAAATATTATCGGTTGTATAATATTTCAAACCTTCCCTGATGGGAGTTTTCTGGATTTTTCTCCTATGCGACTCGTAAAAGCGGGGCAGCTACAACTGAAAACCCTCTCAAAAGGCACTGTTCTCCCCTCATTTCCCGTCGGTGGGCTGTTCGGGGATACATAAGTGGTATATCAAGGCTCAGCGATGTTTAACAAATAGAAATCTTTAAATCACCGAGCCACGCTGCTTAAAAACTGCTACTTAACCATACTGCTACTTACTACCACTACTACACAAAATCAGGCTTCTACCTACGGGTGCTCCATCACAACAGAAGCTGCTTCCTTCCCCTTCAATCATGAGTCCATATGGGCTCGTGGGCTTGGCCAGCCAAGTGGGATAAGAAACAACAAAACAACAACACTACACAAAAGTCCCTTTGATGAATATAAATAATATGATTTTTTGGGAAGTAAAAGACGTGTTAACTTGTCTACATACTAAATAGTAAATGATAATGATAATGATAATAATAAGCAAAAATAAATATTCTGGCTGAGACATAATAGAGAGTTTTTGCATACCGTACGTTAGGTTACCGTAGGACGTTCGTTAGCTTTTTCTCCCTAGTACGCATGCTCAGTTTCCTATGAGCATGCGTGCTAGGGAGAAAAAGCTAACGGACGTCCTACGGTAACCTAACGTATGGTATGCAAAAACTCTCTATTGTGAGGTTTGCTTACGCGTATCAGGTTTTCTACATCTTGATGCATGCTCTGAATTTATAGAAACTATATAATAGTAATATATTTGTAATAATAGAAACTTTTTAGTTAAACGCGAAAGCATTACTAAATAAATTTTGGCGGAAGAATTAGACAGGAAGCTTTTCATACGTTTCGTTTTTATAATACATTTTTCAATAACTTGCAGCGTTAAATTACTTTGTTTCTGTTCAGTTGCATAACACATTAATTAAATATCAGGAAATATTCTTTCACTAAGTAAAATAAGAAGTTGTCTTAAAAATAAGTCATTTCTCCTCTACGTTCAGCCCTCTTGGCTTAGTATTGTTTGAGGTTTAAGGAATTAAGATCTGTTTTCAAGAATGCCACGGAATTATGGAAAATTATCATTGAATAAACGTAAGTATTTGATTTTATCAACTGAAGCATATCAAATATTAAAAACGTTATTTTTGCTCTGATATTCATAAAACCTCTACAATAACTCCCTACAACCTCTACACAATTTTTATACTGGTTTTTTCAATCGCAAAAAACATTAAAAATGTTTGCTTGGTTTAAATGAACCAATTCATTTTTAAATTTATCCCAACAGTTTTACAGATAATACACATTTTACAATCTATTTTACATTTAAAAAATGCCATTTAATAGCGTTTGTAAATATATTTTCTTATTGCAATTTGTATTTTTATTCTCATACTGTTATTATAAGCTTTTTTGAAAAAGTCATGTTTAAGTAAAACTTAATATTTGTTATATTCATTGAATAATTTTAAATTTTACATTTACGGGAATGAAAATATTTTTTCCTTTTTTTTTTTTTTTTTCGGAGAGATTTTCTGTGTATGATGCAATGCATAGAAAAAATATAGTTTCTATGTTTATATAAAATGTGTTATTTTATAGCATATTAATCTCATCAATTTTAGCTCGTCTATACTTTCTTTTATTAATAATTTGACAGGAAGTTTTGAAATTTTAGTAAATTTAATTTAAAAAAAAATTAAATTTAAACTGTATAAATATATTTTTTAATAATTTAAAAGTTTTTCTCTAATTATCAGAGTTTCTTAATGCATTTAAGATACACGAACTAGATTTTTTAACTCTAGATTGTATAGATAACTTTAGATTATCTTTAGACTTTATGTTTCACATCTGAAATACATCTTCCATAATAACAAGTTAAGGTTCTTTCTTAAGTCAGATATGTGTAGAAAAAATAGTCATAAAATAGCTATTACAAATCAAGTAAGCTATCTTCAGATAAAATACTTTCCAATGTAAAGATAAAGTATATTTTGTCTTTATTGCTCTATATGATAAGCAAAAGCTATTGATGTCTTTGTTAGTAATAATAAAATGATTTATTGACAGAAAAAAATCTAAATAAATAAATAAATAAAAAAAAAAAACCAAGATAACTTTTTTTAAACAATTATTCTAATAGTAAAAAAGTTTTGGAAACACTCATTCTGTGGCAATTTTGTTTTTTATAATTTGATTTGATGTCTTTCAGTACCCAAAAGACTGGGAGGAGTTACGTGGTATGTAGTGAGTATTATTACAATACCGTTACCGTTATCGTTATATTGCCTACCAATATTTCTTTTCAAAATAAGTGAAAATAAACAAATCTTTTGTGATAATAGCAGCGATGTAACAAATAAGCAACAGCAACGAACAAATAAGAGGAACTTTTTTTTTTTTTAAAAATTATTTTAATGTAAAAAAGTTTGGCAGCAGTCATTCTATGGCAATTTTTTTTATAGACACTTGATTCGATGTCTTTCAGTACCCAAAAGACTGGGAGGAGTTGCGTGTTATGTAGTGAATATTACTGGAATACTGCTACCGATATCGTTATATTGTCTTCCGATATTTTTTTAAATAAGTAAAAATGAAGACATTTTTTTGTGATAATAGCAGCGATGTATCAAATGGCGATCTTGCGATGAATCAGAGGATTGTAGGTCTGAATGGCTAAATCTATATTTGAATTTCCATAAAAAATGAATAAAACAGGATAAAAACTCAGTAATTATAATTCTAACAATGCATACTTTCGATTTTAGTAAAATAATTGTTCAGAAAATAGTAAAAAAACTGTAAAAAAAAAATAACTGATTCATTAAGGAGTTAAAACCGTAATCAAAGTTCTTTCATTATCGACTTAAGTCATTGTTGACAGGATACAAAAATGAGGTCGAAAGCTTCGATCCACAACAAATGTATAAAATATGTTTTGGTACCTTAAAAAAAAAGATTCGTACGTCAGAAAATGATCACGCGGAGTCTGTTAAAAGACTAGCATCAGTATTTATGAGCAGCTGTTCAAACTGCATGGGTCGTCAGTTTCCATAAAGTACAGTATTTTTCAGGAAAAGGTTTTATAATATCAATGAACTGCTTAAAGGGTAGAAACTTTTAATTACTTTATCATGGAACGTATTTTAAATACAGGTTATTGCTTTTGGCTTTGAAATCAAAATCAATAATATTTGAGAGGTTCCGTAAAATTATTGGGACCATGGTTTTTTATATTTCATTATTTTATCAACTGTAGATATAGTCTCAAAACACTGAAATTTGTACTCTATGTCACAATCCTATTATATCCACATTCTATGTCGTCATTTTCCATAAAGTACAGTATTTTTCAGGAAAAAGCTTTATAATATCAATGAACTGCTTAAATTGTAGAAACTTTTAATTACCTTATCATGGAACGTATTTTAAATACAGGTTATTGCTTTTGGCTTTGAAATCAAAATCAATAATATTTTAGAGGTTCCGTAAAATTATTGGGACCATGGTTTTTTATATTTCATTATTTTATCAACTGTAGATATAGTCTCAAAACACTGAAATTTGTATTCTATGTCACAATCCTATTCTATCCACATTCTATGTCGCCAGTTTCCATAAAGTACAGTATTTTTCAGGAAAAGGTTTTATAATATCAATGAACTACTTAAAGGATAGAAACTTTTAATTAACTTATCATGGAGCGTATTTTAAATAAAGGTTATTGCTTTTAGCTTTGAAATCAAAATCAATAATATTTGAGAGGTTCCACAAAATTATTGGGACCATGGTTTTTACATTTAATTATTTTATCAACTGTAGATATAGTTTCAAAGCATTGAAATTCACATTCTATGTCACAATTCTTTTTAAAGTTTCAAAGAATGTTTTGTAGATATCAAAATAATCCAGCTATGGTAAAATTGTAAAACAGTTAAGCAAACACTTGGAATTTTTATTATGGAAATCAAAAGTGGGCTGTATTTAATACTGCTCATATTCTTAGAATTAGATTATCTCAGTTCGAAAGTCGATGAAGAAGCTAAATGGTAAATTTCCATGTCAACGCCGGAGATAGACACGATAAATTATGAAGTTTCTCAAATGAATTCAAGTGAGATCTGAGAGTGCGCCAACCTCCCAGGTGATATTTCATAAGAGTATTCGTTCATATTTTACAAATGAAAGTGATGGTAATTGTAGATATGAAAGCGCATTATAGAATGGGCACAGAAAGTCCAATCTTTATGAGATAATAGTAACGTTTCGACTATGATAAATCTGACTTGAGTCTAGTTCAGTTATCATAAACACTTATCACAACAACAACATCACCATCTATATAGGAGACATGACAATCTTTCACATTAGTCAAATAAGGCAATACAGATTATATGATACTTTCTATAATTTTACACAAGGATGGAGTAAAGTAAAATCATTGGGTGGTATATAGCATATTTTCTTTAAGATGGCAATAAATATTTAATGTTATTATTGTAATTCTGAAAAAATACTCTCTGGTATATGTGTTTTCATATCTTTTCCACCAAATAAGATGGCATTCCTTAAATCTATAAGCCACAAATATGTGAAATAGGTTCGAGAGACACTATGAGACCTTAATTAACATTCTACAGAGATTAGTAGAATATATTCATTTATTAAAATTACTTCGAAAACAAAAAATAATTATAATAATAATAAATATATAAATGTCATCACAACAACAACATCACCATTAATATAGGAGACATAACAATCTTCTACTTTAGTCCAATAAGGCAATATCATTATGTGGTACTTTCTATAATTTAACATAAGGATGGAATAAAGTAGAATCATTGGGAGCATATTTTCTTTAATACATAAAAATTAACATTTAATGCTATTATTTTAATTCAAAAAAATATTCTGTGGAATATGTGTTTTTATATCTTCTTTTCCACCAAATAAGAGGGCATTCCTTAAATCCATAAACCTCAAGTATGTGAAACAGGCTCGAGTGACACTATGAGACCTTAATTAACAATCTAAAGGCATTAGTAAAACATATTTATTAATTCGGATTACATTGAAAACGAATAATAATAATAAAAAAAATGCCGAAAGTTATTTCAAAATTGGAAACGTTAGAAAGGATTTACTCGAAGGAAGAGTTGAATGACCTCCATCAAGAGTGTAAGACTGAAATGACCCCTATTATGTCACCTCAAAATTATACACGCTTGAATTGCAGAGAATTTTTTGTTAAAAGACAAATTTAATTTAAAAAAAATTAGTGACTTCTTATAGATTCGATTAATTGCTTTTTATCCCGCCAGCTTGAAAAAGTTGGATTAATTTCTTTAATTTGCCAAATCATTAGTTTGAGAACATTGAACAAACTCTGAGAAATATATTTAAAAAAAAAAAGAAAAGAAAAGAAAGAAAGACAAACTGGAAGTTGTTTTGATTTCCAAACGTAACAGATATTTATATGTTATGATGAAAGTCGAAAGTCCCGCTTAGAGATTTTTAACCCGAAATTGAAGATAATTGAAAATTCCATTTTATTTTTGACACAATGAAAGTCATTTCCGATTTTCCTACATCAATCTATCTATCGTGAGAACATCCAGTGTAAACTTCGTGTAAGAGAATATACTTTTTAAAAAGTAATCAGACAGGTTTTGGAGTACTATAAATTCAAATGGGAGCAAAAATCGAGAGACATATCTAAAGAATTTGAAGAGTTTTCATAAGATGAGGTTTCACGTTTTGCAAGAGAAAGCAAAGGCAATGATAATATCTTCGAGATATACAAGCGTACTATGGGGTTATGTTTCTGCGTTTCAGTAAGTAGAGAAATTTTTGTAATGTTTTATTTGTCATAAATTATGATTTTATTTTACTTAAAAAATAATTAGAAATGAACACATTTTCATAAATATTTATAATTTAGTTATACTAAATACTTAAATGCAAAATGAGTATCAAAGATTTCATTTATTTCGTTTTTTTTTTTTTATTACAGAATTGTTTTTGAATTTGTTGTGCAGTTTTACAAAAGTGATTAGTACCATCAGCAATATTTTAGCAAAAATAATTTGTGTCACTTGATGTCTTATGATAATGAGAGCTAGTTAATTTGCAAAAGGATACGAATTGATTCAGTGACAAAGGGTCTTGCATTGACAGTTGGACTACCTGATTGGAGTTTTTCCATATCTTCTTTCATACTCCACCTATGGAATAGCTATTCTTGCAAGCTCTCTCTACATAGTTCTTAAGTATGATAACATGGACATATAGAAATAATGTTCATCCTTACAAGGATGGTAAAAACTGGAGATCTTATCACTATTATCCCTGTTTTTTTAGGTTTCTCAGTATTGGGTAGGTTTCTTTGCCCAAACTTCAATAGATTCATGCCATCTACCATCTCAGAATGGGCTGCACACAAATTGCAGGGCATACTATCGTCATAAATCAAGTACTACATTTAACTTAACAAAATTTTCCACGTTGGTGTATAAGCCCACTGAATTTATCGACCACTGATAGGTTAAAAACCCTTCGGTGGATCAACGTTGCTCCAAAGGACGTTGCACCATCATCATCTTGATTTGTTTAGATCAGAGATTAGTGGTTCTCAAATTGAGATCAGCGACAATTCAAGGTCATCGCGAAGAGATCATTTATTAGACTACTTGTAATTGTTGCCAGGTTCCATTTTTTCATTTTCTTGGTGAGATATTTTTAATTAAATGATGATGTTTATACATTGTATGTTCTATTATTCTGAATTTTTGAATAATAGGCTTATTTAATCCAGATTTTATCTCATTAACTTAAATTTATGTAAGGTCATCAGTTTAACAGTTATACTGATGTTTAAGGTGGTAATTTTCTGTTTTAGAAAATGTTTTTAATTGCTGTTTTATATTAACAATTATTTGTAATTTGTATACATAAAATCAATTAATTTATATTATTTTTACTCTAAATAACAAATATAAAATTATTACAAATTTTTTTAAAAATTAACATTTATTTAAAATTTTTATAAATAAAATCAATAAATTTGTATTATTTACACTCTAAATAACAAATATAAGGTTGATATTAAAATTGTGAAAAAATTTTCTTGCTTCAATTTCCCAGTAATTAAAAAAATTAATTAAAATTTCAAAAGTTTTTACTAACTCGTTATTAATTTTTAAAAAAAAAAAGCCATTAAAAATAATAATAATTATAACAAAATTAGATAAAATTTCAACCAGACTTTTTAATAACTTTTTTTTTCGATAGCAATCAGTTTCAAATATTAATTTTTATCACATTGTGGCTGAATAATTTTTCTCTACAAATAATGTTTATTTCTAAATCATATTTTCTTGTAATTTCAACAATTTCCTGAAAAATGTATTCTAACAGAAGAATCTTTTGGATAATAATTTTCGTCCATCGTTAATAAAAGTACTAGTCAATGTGAATCGTTAGAGTCGAATCATTCACGAAACTTGCTGATAACTTTATATTATATTGAGTAACGTCACTTACGTGGTTCCTAGACGGGGGAAAGGATAAATGGCTTTCGACTGGACTTTTATGGGTAACAATACCACATTTGAGTGTCGTATTATAATTAGCATGACGGAATTCAGCCAGGCAGTCCGTCTGTCGGTACGAAACCCTCTGTTGTCTGTCTCAAAATTATCATTGAATATATTGCCAGTCCACTACGATAGCAGTTGCTATAGGAACAGACTATCGTTGGGCAAATCCATTCCGAGTAAGTTGGTTTTCGTTCAACTTTGCCACATTGGTGCACTGAGAACATGATATACTGACATTTCGGTAGCTGGGTTACCTTTTTCAAGAGAAAACGGGATTGTTGATGTATTGAAGATATTCAACTGGAAGGAAAATATGTTCTATTTATTTGCTGTAAGCCCCTTTAACAATGTATTTGGTAAAATTATATAACCATCAGATAATAATTGGATGGAGAGGATTTATTGCCTTTTGCTGGGACATCTTATTCCAAGTAATTAGCAGCATGTGAAATTTATATTATTTTAAAAGGTTTAAACTGAACAAAAGCAAATGAAAACGAGGTACTGGATTATAAGGAACAAGTATTATATTGACAAAAAAAAAAAAAAAAAAAAAAAAAAAAAAATTCAATGGCTACTTTTTTTCAGCCAAACATTGTCGCGAAGAATAAAATAAAGCCAAACTTTCCGTTGGATTTCCCTTCTCCAAATGGATCTCCCTTAATGTAGCTTGTTCCTATGGCAACCATCCCCGCGCAGACACAGCGGCGGGAACAGTTCCCCGTGGTGGTCATACAGTACTCATTTTCCCCAAGCAGTTATTGTGAACGCTGCCCTATTACACGCTGGTTTGAGGATGCTATCTTTGTGTTACGAATGGTAGCGCCACACTTTACCATTGAATCACGAATGATTGTGTTACAATTTGACATATCAAGGGTGGTTAATAAAAATTATAGATTACTATATAGATATGAGAGGCAAAATTAGAATGTAAGCATTTGTAAAAATACATTATTTTATCCATTGAAAACTTTTGTCATTCTAATCAACAAATGTGATTGTGAGAGAATTCTGATAACATTTCGGATCTTGAAAAATCTGAGTAAATATTTAATTAAATAATTATTTACTAAGAATCTTATGAATTGGTTTATTTCGTATATTATTTTATAACGATGATATTCCCCATTTATTTTCAATTTGATTATTAAAAGCTCTTTTCAAAATGTGTATGTTTAAATACGCATTTATTTATTTTCTGATGTGAATTTTGTTTATCTCTACAAAGAGACTATCAATTCAAAGGATTAAATTTGATAACCAAACCCACCACAATTTTGGAAATAACATCTTTCAGGGATGATATCTATAGAATTCTCACCTTCTTTTTGGAACTCAATGGAAAGACTTTCCAGTTTACTGATTTATTGTGCATATTCTCAGCATACTCAGATTTATAAGGTTTGACTTCCTTAATATGATTCGAGCCGACATGCCCTCTATCAGAAGCCGAAAGCGTTTGGCACGCAAAATACATAATTAAAATGTGAAGAGAATGTGTAAAAAAGAAAAACCTTAACATAGCATTAAATATACATACATATATATGTCATTTATTTCTTCACAAACACACACACACACACACACATATATATATATATATATACATTTAAATATTATGATTTTCAATATAACTTTTACTGTCAGTCAGTTTTTAATTAACAATTTCTTCAATTTTCTTTTTTTTTTTGTTTCAAATTCATTGATACAATACTTAATTTTAATAACTTTTAATTTTATAAATACATCGAGTTACATCTTTACAGTTTTAATATAAAAATGTAAATGTAAATGAAAAATAAAACTTTCCATTTATTTCACCATTTTTATATGAACAACATATCTTTTCAGTTATCTGTACTTTTATAATTCACTTAAATGAATAAAAATATCTTTGCTTAATCATTATCTGCTTTTCTATCAGCAATTTTCCTCTTAATTACTAGATGGCGCCACAGTGCTTAAAATGCATTCTTTCAGTGAAAATTCGAATTGAATGAATTTTGCATAGTTTATACAGTTTTCTACGATTATTTTTATATCTGTGTTGATTTTTTATTGAAGGATAAAATATTTCAGATATGAGAGTAAAATAAATGTAGAAAAAAAAAAAAAAATCATTGCCAGTGTTTGAAAAAAAAAAAATGTACTAATTTCTCGAAAGTGTCGATAGATGGCACTGTAGTTCAAAAAAATGTTATGCATTGAGTTCCAATTTTTCCCTTGTCCTCTAAATGTGTTAAAATTATTTTTCTAGGATCCAACTATCTGTTTTCTGAAAAAGTGTTAAATTAGATAAAATTTTAAATAAACATTATTAAATATTAAATATCATTAGCAATTCATTGTAGAAAATAACGTGATGAAATTATTCGATTAATTTTAATTAATTTAAAGTTAATTAATGAATAATTCACATAATCAGAGTAATTATAAAACTAACCGGTTGCGCGAGTAGTTGTTGTATTTTTATTGAATAATGCCTTTTTCCACTATTTACGAAACTCGAAAATAATTTAAAATGTCTTAAGGTTTTAGGTTCTTTTTATTGAGAATTTCCAAAACGTACCGTACACAATATTTTTCAACATTTCTGAATACATATAATTTTTATACAAGCACAAAGTTAACACAGGATTGGAAATAAATGGTCTCTATACATTAATTAAAGAACTGTTAAACAAAATATGCAATTTTTTGGTCAAAATGCTATTTATCTCACACATGCAAAGAGCGATTTTCGAATGTGTTCTGTTGTAGAACTGATGTCAAAGAACAAGTAAAATTAGATTTACCTCTTAAATCTTTGTTGTGGCGTTAAAACTGAAATTTGGTTAACTGATTTACTCTGTTTTAGGATCATGATTTGTATCATAATTAATTTTCAATAATACATCACATATTTTCATTAATTTATATGAAAAGTTTTTAGAAAAACATTTATTATTATTATTATTATTATTTAGGTTACCTATCAGATGAGAATTGCCATCCATTTTCTTAATTACTTCGGTTAAATAATATTGTTTTAAGCATAATTTTAAGCAGTTTATAATTAATATAATAATTAATTAATAGATATTAATTAATATAATAATTAATAATATAATTATATATAATAATTATTATATTATATAATATTAATATAATCAATGCTTAATTATAATATGTTATTTGGTTATAATAATGTTATTATATTATATAACCAATTATCTGAAATATTAAAAAAAATAAAAATTTTACATGAGTGTATGATTTATACATATTTCGCAGATATAAAAAGCTTTGAGTATATTAAATCATTAAGTTTTATTTATGAATCACTTTATCTTAATCCAAAAATTATAATGTGAGCTGTTATTGAATCAGAAAAGGCATTATCACGAAGAAAAGTTAAATGGAATCTTTTCAATTTCAAAGAGGTAGTAGAAAATTTTCTTTTAAAAAGATATAGTATATTTTTTTGGCACTATTTTTGATAATTTAACTCAAATAAAATCTAACTTATCCAATTTTTGAAAATTTTCTACACAATTCCATTTGATAAAATCGAAAGCTAAAAAAAGAGAAAATAAATGTAAAAAGAAAATTACTGTAACCAAAAGTTAAGGCATTTTGATCTTCAGACTCTATTTTTAATAACAAAAATTCAATGACAAAATCAAGTTGAATCTCATGTCATATGTAAAAAAAGGTACAAAAATAAAGTGCTTATGTAATAACTCTGTTTACGTAATAAGTTTTAGTTACTGTTAGAGATAACCTTCTACATTGTTTTTTTCTTTATCTGAGAAAACATTTGAAAAATACATATTTTGTTTAATATGTTTCAGGTCAACTTAAGTTGAATTAAAAGGAAAGGTTGTTTATTGTGGAGTGGAATAATGATAACCTTTCAAAACATTGATAATGCTTTCTATTTAATTTAAAAAAGCTTCAGCTTTATTCATCATTTTTTTCCTATTAACTATGAAGATATGTTATCGAATATTTTGCGATGATGTCAAATTATTATTATTTTCAAAGTTTAAACCTTATTTAAAAAATTATACTTTAATATATATATATATATATATATATATATATATATGTTCACGTTTGTAAGAAAATTAATTCTAAATAATTCAGATTAAATTAAGAAAGAAAAATATAATTTTAATCTAGAATATTAAGGATATTCTCATTGAAAAACAGATGTCTGGCATTATGATACTCAGAGCAGGTGAAAAAAAACTATAGAAATTGAATGTTATTTATGTCGGTTGTTTCGTTGACTAAAATTAAGTTCCTACTTTCGTCAACAAAATTGAAAACAATTTATTAACTGTTGTTCGCTGTTTAATTTATGATAAAGTGTTAACTTTTCATTGTATTGAACATTTAAAAAACTTCTTTCTGAAATCTTGCAAATATTAATAATGTTTAACAAACATTAAAAGATGTCTAACATCATAACAGTGAGAGCAGGTGAAAAAAAAAGTATAGAAACTGAGTGTTATTTATGTAGGTTGTTTCGAAGTTCCTATTTTCGTCAACAAAATTTAAAAAAAAAAATGTATTAACTTTGTTCGCTGTTTAATTTATGATAAAATGTTAAATTTACATTGTATTGAACGTTTAAAAAAGTCTTTTTTGAAATCTTGCAATCATTAACAGATGTCTGGTTTCATAATAGTGAGAGCAGGTGAAAAAAAATGTATAGAAACTGAGTGTTATTTATGTAGGTTGTTTCGTTGACTAAAATTAAATTCATATTTTTGTCAACAAAATAGAAAACAATTTATTAACTATTCTTCGCTGTTTAATTTATAAGACGTTAAATTTATATAGTATTGAACATTTAAAAAAATTTTCTGAAATATTTCAAACATTATTGATTGTTCATTTATTTTGAAAATTCACACTTAAATGATCAAGAATTATAAAAATTCGATCAAATAGCCACCTGCAAAGTAACCAAACATTTAAATATTGCTTTTAATGTAAGAAGGATTATAATATTATTAACTTTAATTAATACAATTTAATATGATTGGGTATAAAATTCGATTGTTGCTTTACATTTTTATAAAAAATTGTTACATGAGGGTTTTAGAATTTAATCTCTTATTTAAGTCAACATTGGAAAGGAAAAAGAAAGATAAATAAAAAGCAAGAAAGCTTATCGTAAAATTGTTCCAACATAAGTGCTACTGATTTATTTATCTTTTTCGAGAAACTACACATGAATTGAATAGAATTTATCACCGAATTCACAATAATGTATACCAAAAAAAAAAAAAAAAAAAAAAAAGTAAAAGTTTTCAAAAGGAAATTGCTCGTTAGAAATTTGCAACTTTCTTTATTGTTTATATTGTTTAGAAAACAATCAGAAAGATAAAAATTTCTGTGTTACAATCATGGCAATTTTTCTAAATTCTTATGAGCATTAAAATATATAATATTAATTTCTGTCATTTAAAATTTTGTACTTATCATCAGCATTATCCATATTAATCATTCGTAAGGGGTTTTCACTCTCATTGGTATACGTTTTGGAAACAGAGTGTTGTGTTTTATATTTTCAAAATATTTAAACATCAATTTAAGAATTATAAATCTAGTTACATTATATGTTATTCGCTCAATATTCCAACCAATAGTATATCAATAGTATATTTTATAAGATACCTTTTACATGTGGTATCGTGATTAACAATTAAAGCATTACATTGTTATATTTTAAAACAAGTTCCCTTCTATAAATGTCTCTTTTATGACGCTTGAAAAAGGACTATATTTTATTACAACTGAGTGTAACTTTTAGCCAGTTTCGAATTTTTATTAAATAAATAATGCTTTCATAAAAATATAAGTTATTTCTGTAATTTTATTTTTCTTATAATGAAGAAATATTAAAAGAAGCTTTTATTATAAGAGGGTTTTTTTTTTGCTTAAAGAATAAAATGGTAGGACAAAAATAATATAATAGTATTTAACATTAAAATTTTTACAGTGTTACTGCAGCCAGTAGTATAGTTTAAAATTTAGAGTTAAAAAAGGTTTCTCATTAGGAATTGGCTTGAAAAATGATTCGTTTGATAAAATGTTTGTTAATTACATTCAGAATACCTAACTAAATTTTGGAAGATTTTCTTCAAAACAACTCACAAATATGTAGTATATACTCATACTCATAATCCTTCAGAAAGAGTCTTATTTTCTAATTGGGATGATATGTAGCAGGTTTTCACTGATACACCAGCTTAAAAATGAAGGTTGACTCAGTGATCAAGTGATTAAGTGATCAGAATTAAAAAAGTTTTATTGAAATTGTATATTTTATGAAAACAGTATACATTTTCTGTTTCAATGAATACATATTTTCATTCATATATATAATAGAGAATACAGTTTTATGATTATACTCAAATTTTGTGTATTTTTAGCTTCATCTTTCATTTTACCATTAGATTTGAAGAAATAACGAGAAAAACAGGGTTTTTTTTCTGTCAAATGTAATTACAGTAATTTTATATATATTTTTTAAATTTATTCAGTAGCTTTATATTTTTATGAAAAAAATACACAAATTCTTTTCCTAGTTTTAACTCTTCTTAATGCACTTTGGAGACCAGATCTCATATTAACATTTATTGTGGAAATTGAATATCAAAGAAATTTTAAAACTCCTTTTCTTTCATATTTATTTATGAATAAATAAATATGAAAGAAATCATTAATTAATTAGTAATTCTAATTATTACTAATGTTACTTCCGTCTAATTATCACTTCTCTTCGAATGAGTTAAATTATTTCACGTTGTCCACCATGCTTATTTGAGCCTTTTAAAAAGTCAAATATTATAAACGGTTACGATAAATGTATTTTTTATAAATTACAAAACTAAAAATTTTTTAATTAAATCAATTTTTAAAAATTTTAGTTTCACTGATTTAAACATAAAAATATATAAAACGTTTATATTTTAAAATTTTGATTGATAAAAATTTTGTCAAAAATATAATTAATATTGTATACATTACATTTTAATGATTAAAAAACTATACTTTATCAAACTAATAGGATTTTTAAAATAGCATTGTAATATTAGTTCATTCGCAGGCATTTTGTTTCTGAGTAGTTGCAAACAGTGGCTGCACAAGAGTAGTTACAAAAGAGTGGTTGCAAAAAGGTAGTTGCAAAAGAAATCTATAGAAACGGATTTACAAATTATGCTTTGAAATGTATCATATAAATTATGCACTTTTAGAAATTCGCAAATTATTCCTTTAGCTTTATTGAGCATAATACATATTAGATATTCATTCATATTTTTTAATTATGTATTAAGTTGTTTTTAATTCTCTAAAATTGTTAATGTTGTATCGTCTAATTGAAAGATATAAAAAAGAAGACAATTGTGAGAACAAACTAAATAATTTAGATTTTCATAAGTAATAAAATATAAAATATTTATATTTTATAGTTAGTTTAATGGAGTATAATAAATATTAACATTTTCACATGTTTCATTCTGCAATAAAATGTAATACATTAACGAATGCGCAAAAAGTGCTTGTATACATGCAGGGAATATATAGATCATGTATCTGATGATGCACATATACACATCGGGTTAAAAGAAATAACATAAAAAAAAAGAAGTTAAAGTCAATTCCTTCTTTTTTTTCACTATATTGCAGAAAGTCCTATATAAATAATTCTCATTCATTCTTTTAAGTTTATCTGGCGCCATCTATTGGTAGATATATGCAACTTAAATCTAAAAAAAACTGAAATTAATTAATTAATTTAATTTAATTACTGAATTAATGTTTGGAAGAACTGTATTAACATCAAGTGTCATCCAAGTTCAGTGACTACAAGTTCAAAAAAGTATTTGAACTTGAGTGGATGAATAAAAAGTATTTTATTAACGATTGAAAAATTGAACAAGATATATATAGGGAGAGTGTAAGCTAAGAGAAGAAATTGAAACTAGCAGTATGTCGAACTAGTAGGGATTCGTGCGATAGGTTGATCAATGAAACAAACAGATTCTGAAATTTAAAAATACTGAAATTTCCTATTATGAAATGTTTTCAATGCAATTTTATCGGGAAAACTGGTTGCAAAAGAAAAACAAATTGGCAAATGAAGATCCGTGTAATTCAATACACGGATACTTCAATACACTTGCTGCAATCACGCTCAACTCAGCGTATTTTAATTATCTAATTCCCATTGATTTAATTCTGATAAATCTGATGATGAAATCTGATTGAAAACAATTTTTACGAAAGCGACATTTTATACAGTATCGTAAACGCAAATAAAGGAAGAAAGGATAAATATTAAATTGTATGAGAAAACTTGAAGAAGAAAAAAAAATTGATCCATTGTTGTTCCTTTGAAGAATTAACATAAAAATGCTTGTGATTGGATCAGCCAAATGACGTAGAAGTAAATAAAATAAATCGGATTGAATGATTTGCAGTTTTCGGCAGATTGCCGGTCTTCTGCGAAATTCGCCATATTGCGTCACCTTTAACAGCTCAAATTTTACGACCTTCCTTGCTTTGTTTATTTAATAAAATTAGTAAAAAATGATGATAAAATGCCTTTAGTTAAAGGGGAAAAATAGTTAATGTCAACGTTGGAAAGAACATTTGACAGAAATGTGCATGGATAGTACTCGAAAAGCAGTAGAACGATAGAAACTAAATAATCCACCATGTAAATTATTGAATAGAAAAGAAGATAACTTAATAAGAAGAAGATTCACTCTATCGTTTTGTAATACTTTAATAAATCACATGCGTTGCAGTTCGTTAGTGATAAAAGGAGAATAAGTTGAAATTTTATATTCATAATTGTAATTAAATCATGAATTCACTTTATATGTGTGAGTAAAAATTTTATAATTGTAATTAAATTTTGTAAAGTTTTTATAATTGTAGTTAAATCGAGAATTCACTTTATATGTATACTTTAATCACTTTATATGTATGTTTTCATATTTGTGAGCATTTTCAATTGCTCCATTGCCAGTAGGGGAGTTTTTCATGGTATATATAAGTGCAACACGAAATCCACCGATGTTAAAAAAATATTTAAAAAAAAAAAATTATTTATAAATACTGCAATCATGCATTCATTAAAATATATTTTAAAACAAAATAAAAGTTTTGCGAGTAATACGTAACCCCCCTCCCACATACGAAATCGAAAATAAATTTCGGAATTCTTAATTGTACTTCATATGATCATAAAATTTCATTAAAATGATGATATTTTTTTATGTTTGTACCAGATATTTTTTTTATGTTTGTATGCGTTCCCACTTTATTTTTATAAAAGTAATTCAAAGATTTCTAAAACAATGCATTAAATTAGCCATAAAAGCTATACAAATGTACGACATGGAAATGAAATAACAGTTTTTATAACACTATTTACAATAAATGATGGTCTTTTGACATATTAATGTAAGGAATTATTTATGTATATTTAAAATGCTTTTATCAAAGGATTAAATATTTTATTTAAAGTGTTTCCTAGCAAGATTGTAACTTGAATTAATAAAATTTATGTATATTTTAAAGCAAAGCCTCTTCTTCACCAAGGCATTTTTTTAAAACTTTTTGAACTCAAAGTGGCATATTTATTATGGGAAAAAAAAAACTCAACGTCTTTCTGCATCTCTAAGATCATAATATAGATTACGAACTCATTCCATGTTTTAGAGACGTTATTGATAATTACAGGTGACAAAAGTGTATCTAAAATGAAACTTGTGTCCCGGCTCGTGGTACTAGTAACGTACCACGAATAAGAATCTCCAGGTTTGAATGCACTGACGACGTCCATTGCAGTCACTGCTTTCAGAAACATAGAGACTCGATGGGGAATCAAGCGATGTATATGAGCATCTCGTATAGATATTCAGATTGCATGTGGGGGTTTTCTTGGTTTTCTCCCATACGATACGTAAATACACTTACCCTTAAATAGCCTTCCAAGAAGGCAATGCCTTCCTCTCATCACCCTTCGGTTGATTGATTGTGGCATACATAAGTGGGACACAAGACCACCTTTCTTCTTTCGAAAGAAAAACTTTGACAAATTTAGGGTAAAACCGGGTCTACTCTTCAACCCGAGGGAGCCTCATTAACCAAATCTCGAGCTGATTTACATACATTTGGAAGAGCTACCCTTTAATTGAAACTGATAAACAATATATTGCTTGCTTGAATATCTGATGAATTGCAGATGCTGAGATATAAAACAACTAATTAAAATTTAATTTACGACTTTGAATTTATTTAACTTAATACAGTTTATAATAATTTTTTTCATGTTAGGTTATTTGAAACTTACTTGACTATGTTTAATTTAATCCATGCGTATCACATTCTCCAAAATGTATCTAATGGAAAAACTTGGAATGTATTTAATGAAAAATATCGAAAAGAAAATCTCATATAGATGATCAGGCTGCTTGGTGAATTCCGGGTTTTCTTCGGGGCACTTACCCCTGAAAACAGTCCTCCCGGAAGACAATGTCCTGTCAGCTGATAGTTCGTGGCATACATAAGTAAAAAGCGAGGCTTTCCGATATCAAAAAAGAAAGAAAAAAAAAAAAAACTTTTCGCCTCTTTCGAAAGGGAGGGAATGGAAAGCGAGGCAAAAACCGGGTCAACTCCTCAACCCCAGCGAGCATCATTGTCACTTTGTTTATTTGCATTGAGCAAACCTCGAGTTGTTTTATATACATTTGGAAGATCTACCCTTTAATTGCCTGCCTCCGTGGTGACTTCATTGTATGTGTTAGAGTGTTATTGATGTGAGAGAGAAAAGCCCGAGACAATACCTGCGGTTGATGGACAGCCGAACCATTGTTGTACGGCCACTTAATGACAGATTCTACTGCGGCACTCTTTGCCGTGCTCGCGTCCTGTCCGCAGGTAGGGATTACAGCGTTAACTTCTCCATCGGACCCGTAGCCGAACAAACTGGCTTATCTCACACCGAGGAGACAGGTCCCCCGACATGGGCCAGTGGGCATCGAAAGCCCCGATGGCCACGCGGGGGCCCTGCGGGTCTCCAACCCGGAGGATATGTCCATGGACATTGGTCATTTTAGTAGTGAAAGAGCCATCAAGGAAGATAAGGATCGGAGGAGGTAAGCGTAATCATATCTCCTTTCTAATTAGGTCTCATATGAGATCAGTTTCTCCATGGTAAATCAGTTTTCTTCAAGTTTTACAAATCAGTTTTTTAAGAAAAATCTTTTTGGAGGAAATACTTTTATTATCAATTATTTATTATCTCGTTAAGCAATTAACGAGATAAAAAAGTGGCAATACTTATATTTAATAATTTTATTTATAATTTTAACACAATAAAGTGACAACACTTATATTTAAGTGATTTGTGATTCGAAATATATTGGTTGAATTTTATTGTTTTTTGAATAGGTTGTAAAATTTAAGTAAAATAAAATTTGATGTAAAATTTAAAATTCAGTTACTATTGTTGGCAAACTAAAGACTCATTCAAAACAAAGTTAGGTTTGTTTTTAATCAAGTTTTTTTTTAAGGGGAGGAGAATTTGGGTTAGGATAACTATTTTAAATTGGGTTTTATCAAAAATTTTTATTTTTCTAGAATCAGTAAAAATTACTAGCTTACCATTCTAATATCCTTGCATCATTTCGTATGAATAATTCTTGTCTCATATGAACTTAATTGTCTTGTTCGTTTTCTCAGAGTCTAATGGATGGTCTCAGTTTTGTAATACATGTGTGTGATCGTAGAAGAGCTCTTCGAATGGGGGATTGGGAGAGAAAGAGATGCTCCCAACAAACATTTGTCACTGTGATACAAACGAAATGGATAAAAAAACAAAAAATGAACGGAGTAAAAGGCGCTGTGCAAAAAGAAGCTAAACGGGATCTTATTCGAAAATAAAGTATTTTCCTTTTAGGGAAAAAAAACACCAGACTTCTGAGAGATAGAATTTATGCTTCTATAGAAATTGACGCATTTGGTTTGAAAGAAAAATAAATACAACACGATAAACCTACATCTGTATGTGTCTGTGAAAGAATGAATTTCAGGCTTCAGTGCTTTTAGTTACCATAACTCAAATTTGTTACACAGGAGGAACAAACCCTGTAAAGCAGTTTTTAGCTACGATATTTATAGTTAAGAAGAGAAACATTGAGTTGGAAGTAAACTAATAAGTAACGATTTCAACTTCGCTCATTAATTCTATGTCCTGATATAAAATTTTTCAAAAATGCGATCAATATTCGAATAACTATATTCAACTCTTTGCATGTGCAAGAAGATTTATTTGTACTTCAGAAACGCATCGAATGATATATAACAGATTAAAGAAGATTGTTATACATCATTTAAAATAAGTAAAGCGAAAGTTAAGTTACCTTTTTATTGAAAGAGATTTGATATATAACAGGAAACAGATGATATATAACAGATTATGAAAAATTATTATAAACCATTTTAAATAAATAAAGCGAAAGTTAAGTTACCTTTTTATTTAAAGATATTTGTATATAAGATTTTGATAATTTAAATAAATATTTATGTTATATTTGTAGCAGCAAAAATAAATAAATAAATAAATTAAATTAAATAAAAAATGAAATGTGTGAGAAAATTTATTTATGCTTCAGGAACACATCGAATGATATATAACAGATTAAGGAAAATTGTTATACACCATTTTAAATAAATAAAGCGAAAGTTAAGCTACCTTCTTATTTAAAGTGATTTGTATATGAGATTTTTATAATTTAAATAAATTTTTATGCCATATTTGTAACAGCAAAAAAAAAAAAAAAAAAAAAAAAAAAATGAAAATAAATAAAATAAAATAAATAAATAAATAACCGTTTCAGCTTCATATATTAATTCTATATCCTGATATAAAATTTTTCAAAATTGAGTTTAGTATTCGAATAACTATATTCAACTATTTGCATGTGCGAGAAAATTTATTTGTACTTCAGGAACACATAGAATGATATATAACAAATTAAGGAAAATTGTTATACACCATTTTAAATAAATAAAGCGAAAGTTAAGCTACCTTCTTATTTAAAGTGATTTGTATATGAGATTTTTATAATTTAAATAAATTTTTATATCATATTTGTAGCAGCAAAAGTAAAAAAAAAATAAAATTAAAAAAAAAAAAATTTTTAAAAATTGAAATAAATAAATAAATTATGATTGCAAAATGAAGCTTTTTGAAATTATTTCATTATTATCAATAATAAGTCAGCTTCATATATAAATTTGTCATAGTTTTAATTTATCAAATTTTATTAATTTACGATTTAAAGAAGCTACATTTGTTAACAAATAAAATATACGTTCTAAAAATTAGTTAATTTATATATGTTCTTAAAATTGGTTACTTTATATGTTCTTAAAATTAGTTAATTATAAATTAACTAGAAACTACAATAATCTGATGATCTGATTACATGATTTGTTTTTTGTTAAATTAACAAAAAACAAATGATGTAAAAGGTTTTATTCAGTAAATTGAATATTTATTTAACTATAACGATTATTACATTAATAATTAGTCAGTTTATTCTACAGATTAGTCACGATTTTAATTTGACAAATTTTGTTAATTTGAAATTTAAAGAAGCTAAATCTGTTAACAAATAAAATAACCCTTTTCATATGTTCTTAAGATTACTTAATTATAAATTAACTAAAAATTACGATAACCTGAACTAAAACCAGTAATTTATTACCAAATTTAAAGCTTAATTTAACAAAAAACAAATCATGTAAAAAGTTTTTTTCAGTCAACTGAATATTTATTTAACGATAAGAGGGTTACAATAAGTAACCTCCAAATGATGTTTTCGCTTTTTTTCTCATCAGTATCAGATAAAAATCAGGTCTCTAGTAACATATTGTTTTTCCAAGTACTTTTTGAAAAGATAAGATATTCCACCATTTAAGTCACGGCTTCCAATCAATTCTGAATAAGATGCATATCCGATAATAGCCTTGGGACACGAAATCGAATGTTATTGAACAACATCGTGATATAAGTTCTTCGAATAGTACTTTATAAAGGAATATTTTTATGCTCTAAGTTAATTAATGTAATTTCATTTCAAAATGAATAGAGAAAAGGATTTTGAGTTCCAGAATTTGAAACTGATTACAATATTTTATTTGCTTAAATATAGAATGAAGTGTAAATACTGAAATACAAAACAATAGTTAAAATTTATTTTCATGACTTTAAATTTATTTATTTCAATACAAGAAAACGTCTTTGTTAATGAAATTTGATGTCAGTTTTTTCAAATTTAATTTGCTATGTTTAATTTATTCATTTGATGTGCATTTTAATTTCTAAAACGTATTTAATGGAAATTTATTTGAGTATTAAAATTTGTTTTATAGACACAAAAAATAAATAAATAAAAAGGAAAAATAAATAAATAAAATAAATAAATAAAAAATATCAATAATCAAAATCTGAATAAGTAAGTTTTAATTATTTAAGGGTTTCTTGTTAAAATACAATTTTTTTCTCTGTAATTCTGAAATAATGTAAAATGATATTTTAAAAATTTATTTCTAATATAAAAATATTATTTCTAATATTACTAATATTTCTAATATATTATTTATTTCTAATATAAAAATAATGTAAAATGATATTTTAAAAATTTATTTCTAATATAAAAATATTATTTCTAATATTACTAATATTTCTAATATATTATTTATTTCTAATATAAAAATAATGTAAAATATGATGATATTTTAAAATTTTTTTTCGAGTGATATAGGCTTGGGAAGTTATTGATTTTCAGAAGTAAAAATTTAGTCATTAGCTAATTATTTTGTAGGTTGAAAATATCCTCCATAACTCCATGGAATTGGCAAAGATTATTGTATTCTGAATTTATGGGGATTAGAATTTCTGGTTGAGCTACATATTATAACATTATACATTAGGAAATTTTTTAACATTTCATAATGCTTTTTTATTTTTCAAAATAATAATTCGAATAGAAAATCTTTGTATGGGAACATTAAAATTAATTTAACAACTAAAAAATTTATGAATCATTTTTAGATCTTCATTCTGTAATGTTGTATTAAAGTCTAGCTCATTTTCGCTTCATTTATAATTATGAAGGACTACACAAATGAATATTATTATACAAATGATTATTATTATATAAATGATTTTGCATGAGAATAACAACAAAAAATAAATTAATGTACTTTATTGAAAATACTAGTTGCTATAATTTTTTTAAATTGGTGAATTGAAAAAATTCACGCTTTGACATAAATATTACGATACAAATGATTTTGCATGAAAATACAACAAAAAATAAATTAAAAGAATCTTCCATATGTTAAAAATTTTTTTCCTAGAGGAATTCATTTCTTCTGAAATGCAATACTCGAAATTATCTAAAAAATTAAGTAGATCAGTCAGTGTTTCAGGATTTGAATTAAGAATGAACACAGTTTGAGTGAAAATTCCAGAACACGAATTCATACACCACTTACATTTTGTAAATAATAGTAAAATTACAGTCGAATTCTATTATGAAATGGAAATGCTGCGTGATATTTAATAAAAAAAGTTTAAAGATTTTTAATTTTATCTTAAAACAACCAAATATTGTCAATTTTATATTTTATTTAGCATTCTGAATTTTGAATTTGAACTTTTGTATAATTTTCGACCGTGTATAATATTAATCATTGAGAATAATATTAATCATTAATCATGAAAAGTATGAATATTGTTTCTAATAAATTATTTGAAAAATTCTTAACAACTGTAATGGTGTCATAACTTGAACATAGCTTAAAATTTTTTTTGATTCTTTTTTCTCCTTTTATATTTCATTTTCAGTTGATTTTATGATTATATAAAATTATATTCTGTTAAAATATTACAATTTTTTAAGTGCTATATTATTTAAAATTGCTTATTGATGATTCTGTTAGTAATTTGAAATTCAATTCATGACTAATTTATTTAATTTGTAAATTATACTAAATCAATACTGTTGCTTTAGTTCAGACTGTTTTCTTAGGATAAATAATTCAAGATTATAGTTTATTCGAGAAAAGCAAAATAATAACCCAAAATATTTAAATTCTAAAAATCATTTATGCAAAATCTTTAAACTATAAAAATCATTTATGAAAAATCTTTAAATTCAGATATTGTGAAGAATATATAACAATAATGATTCAACTTGTTTGTAGCTGGTATTTTGCTTTGTATAGTTTATGAGAATTTCTACTGTAATGATTAAGAGGCATATATACTAAATTATGTATTGAAATATAAATTTATACTTAAAATACGAAAAAATATTTTCCTCTTTAGTTCTTTATATAGATTTAATCTTTAACAAAATAATAATTATATTGTGTTTTATTTCGAAAAGCTTTCTTCACATTATTAGCTATTGTGAATGTATGATTATATTTTTGATTTTGAAAAATTTATTTACTCAATGAATATATGTATATAGTTTTAACACTATTTTATAAGCTGTATTTCAGACAAATGTTTTTTATTTTGAAAATTTTTTCTAAATATATTATCCATATTATTTATCAAATATTACCTATCTATGAGTATAATAAAAATAATATAATTAATAATAAAAGAAAATAATATATATATATATGCATATATTATGTCTAATTATTTATCTATTATAGTACAAATGTTGATGAACAGTGCATGTGTTTTCAAACTTTCAACTAATTTTGTGTTTTTATTTTTAAGTATCTTGATTTCTATGTTTCTCATTACAATTAAATGAATAAAATTTATTCATCTAATAAGTAATTATTTAATGAATAAATGAATAAATTTATTTTTAATGAACAAATTTTATTAATTTATTTGTAAGTTTCATTTTATTCCTTTAACTGTAATTCATTTAATAATAAGTTTGATACTTATGAAAATAAGTATAAAACTTTTTATTATTTATATTTATTAAATAACTTGACATATTTTTTATCAAAGTGTAAGTAATTATGTTACAAATACTTAGAGAGAGGACATAAAATGTAATACAGTGTTTAATGAATTATGGAGAGAGAAATGTTTGCTATTAAGTAAATCCGAAAAATTTTTGGTGTAGCATTTTTAAAATTCGATATTTTATCTAATATTATAATTTTTTGTAATGAAAAAAAGATATATTCTCATAAACATCATCTGTATGAGTACTAATTTTAAAATGTTAGAAAATATTTTGTTGTTGAAAAAAAAAAGCAATTATAATCAGATTTAAGAAAATGATTCGTATATATTTTACACTGTTTTTATAAAATAAATGTATTGTAGTGTCTATTGAGATTATTGTCTCAATTTGTGAAACGAAATAAATATTACTAGCCATGGCGTTTATAAAAAGTAATAAATGCAGGACGTCAGGAAGAGTCTAAAAATATTTCGTTGGAGCTGAAAATCTTTATTTTGGCATGGTATAAAAGACGATAAAGTGGAATCCCACCTCAGACGTTGACATTATCACTTGAAGCAAAGCCAGATCCTCGAATGCCTTAGATTCTTGTAACTACACATAAGTTACACATTTTTTTTCCTTTCATTAAAGGCAACAAAGTATGGCACGTAAACATTCATATTTATTTTTGATCATCTTTGTACAGAACGATTCAAAATTTAATATCTTTTAAACAATCCAATTTCCACAACAAGAAACATTATAATCACATAAATAACATCAAATTTTAAATTTACTTAATGCTAGATATTTTGTAATGTTTGTTGACTTTTGGTGGTCCTTAGAAATTATGAAGTTTTGAGGTGGGCAGTTAGAACGAATAGTACAGAACGATTCAAAATGTAATATTCTTGGAACAATCCAATTTCCACAATAACAATCATTATAGCAGCATAAATAATATCAAATTTTATCTTTACTTCCTGCTAGATATTTTGTGTTGTTTCTTGACTTTTGGTGGTCTTTAACAATGAGGAAATTTTGTGGTTGTCAGTTAGTTAAATAACAATGTTCAGCTCTTTTGGTGGCCAATTAGCAAAATAGCTCTGATGAGCACTTTGGATTGATAGCATGTTAAGGTAACTGTGTGATGTGGGTGAAATAAAAATATTAAATGAAAACATTAATTCCATTTCTGACATGTGCAGAAAAGTTAAATGATGAATCGACATTGCGAGAAACTTTGGTAAAGAGGACATCTCCATCATGACAAACTTCTAAAGTAAGAAGTACGTTTAATTATACACATACTTTAAAGGCACACTTTTTTAAAACTTTTAAATTATCTTCTAAGTATAAATACTATCTATATAGATAATATGGACATATCTTTTTCTCTCAGTGATAATTTCTAACTATAATTACTTTATGTTGTTCTTTTCAGCCATTATTTCTTTGATATCGGGATACTTGCAGACATTTTTCCTTTTATTCTTGAGAGGTTCTCCAGAGAGATATTGTTAATTGATATAATTACTATCAATGTAGTTAATTGATAGAAGCTCTCCAGGAAGATATTGTTAATATTTAAACAAAGATTCTATAGGCAAAGAAGATGAAAGTGTGATTGATGATGAAATATATAAAAAATATTCACCCTCCCATAAAGAGAAAAAAAATATAATATTTATAATCCATCTTTCGGCAAATCAGTTAAGCAATAAACAAACATAATGAGAATATTTAGAAGAATATATATATATATGGAAATGAAAATAAATTAGAAAGTAAGATAAAACATTTATTAACTTTAAAGGAACCATACTTAATTTGCTTTATATAATTTAATTGGGTTTTTTTTTGCATTTATATTAGTAGTCGCTGAGAATTTAAAAAGAAAAATTGCATCAATTAAAAATAAGTAATTCAATTACATGATAATGGAAAAAAGTGACTGATTGCGGCAACAATAAAAGGTGTAAATAAAAATATAAAGAAAAAAAATTATAGAACAGTTTCCCTTTAACTTGCAAAACCTGCTATTTGACACGATTTTAAAATCTCAAATATTCATTTCGCAAACTTTATGTCACAAGATTTATCTTTTAAAAATGATACAATCGAAACACAGGGAGAGTGTCTGAGAATTTTCATTGAATTCGGTTAAAGTTTTTATGGGATAGCCCTTTCCATCGTCTCTACTTGTTCATAAGACACTCCAGTATTTACCTGCTATGAAAATTACCTGTTACCACAAAACCGTGAATGATAAAAACACGTCTGTAACCACTGACTATAACATATTCGTCGTAAATCATGAAGATCTGAATGTCTTGAAGTATAGTGGGACATAACATTTAAAGCGGAAATTGTACATTTGACTCTAGGAAGGTTTAACCCATTCGTCTCAGTAAATTCTTAGAGCTCGGGGTTCAACTTTTGTGATGATTCCGTGTCTGTTCCAACTCGCTGCCCGAAAATAATGATGATCATGAAATGCAAAGCAGATGAGCCCATGCTATTATAGCAATATAAAAATCCTAACATTATAAATGAATGCTTTTAGTTAATGGAATCGAAGAATCCCATAAATTGTTGGAAATTCTCCAAAAAACAAAAGATGAAAAAGAAATATTTTTTTTTGCATCTTGTATGCAATTCCAGCAATAAAACTGATACAAACAGAACCCAAGATTTTATTTTGGATGTTAAAGATATACCGGAATATTTATTTATAAAAAGTGAACAATCGGTGAGAAAAAGTTAATTTTGTATTTTTATAATCATTTTGCAAATAGAGTAAAATGAAGCGCTGAATTATTAAAAATATAGATTTTTATATATTTCATCATATATTTCATTCATACATCCATTTATCACTTCTTGTTTAAAGGAATTTCAACTGTACATTAGTATGAAATTCTTTTTCATTTAATTTATGAATTCATTGAATTTATTCCATTATACAGTTAGTATTACATTAAGTTTCCATTGAATGTATCCATAAAAATTTTAATCTTTTAAAAAAGTATTAAATTTCCTACTGCTCAAAGTCTAGTGCAATTAATTATCTATACGATAATAAATCTTTTCTTTATGAAACTATAAATCTACTAATTAACTATAATAAATCTTTCTTTTACTAGAGTTTTCATTAATTTCTATGAGTCTGGTGTTAAATACATTATTGAATATGTTTAACAAATTATGAATTCTCTGTGTTATTTCTATTATAAATGTTTTTAATCGGGTTGAAAATAATGGAAATAGCTACCCGCACCTTTTATTATGCAAATTGTATAAATTTTAATTAATTTTAAGTTCTTGTGTAGTTTTTATTTAGTTGAAATCTATAACACTTAAAAATCCTATTTTACTAATTCAATATTTTTTTAAACAGTTATAAAACACTTTAAAAAATTTGAAAATAGTTTAATTTTTTAATTTGTAAAGTTTTAAGTGTTTTTTAAGTATTTTTTTAATGTCTATAAATTAAGACAACACGACACACACACACACATACACCCCCATATATATATATATATATATACATATATATATTAATGTATAATACATGAATTTTAATTTTATAATAATTACGAACAACAATCGTTTTTAAAAATTTATTTTTAAAGCAACTCAGGTGCTGTGAACTTTATGATTGTCATAAAGCTAAAACTATAGTCTCTAATTATTTACATTGAAGATAACATTTTTTTAAAATCAAATATATTATATTTATGAGTTTTGTTTTAAGAATATATGTACATTTTCTTTTAAACCCCTTAGAAATATATTAGTTTTATGTAATTAACAAATTAAACCTCAAAAGGTTAGTTATAATTTATCATTTTTTATGGGTATATAGTTAATTTTTTTTTTTTCAAATTACCTATTATTTGAATGACAGTATGTATTTATGTAAATTTTATGTGATAGAAGTGAACAATATATGTTAGATTTATGAGATTAGTTAATGAGAGATAACTACTAATAGTTCAGATAATTAATGGAATAGATTAATGAGATTAGCTAATGAGAGATAACTACTGATAGTTAAGATAATTAATGGAATAGATTAATGAGATTAGTTAATGAGATATGACTACTGATAGTTAAGATAATTAAAGGGATAGATTAATGGGATTAGTTAATGATAGATAACTACTGATAATTAGTTAAGATCATTAATGGAATAGATTAATGACATTTACTAAACTACTGACAGTGGTTAAGGATTATTAAAGAAAATAATAAGAGGAATATAAACGTTTATATAATAAAATTAATGCTAATATAATCAAATTAAGGCTAATTAATCAATTTTTAAATATAATAAAATTAAAAATGTAAATAATTTTATGTCATAATCAATGCCATTTTATTGGAGTTTATACCAAATTGTTCTTGGAGAAAAAAGTTACAATTAATTTGCAGTTTTGTATGTGTTGATAAGTTAAATAGTATAAAATTAAACAATACTTCAATGATATAAGTTAATATTCTATATATGTGGAAAGATGCTTTAGGAAATGGACGAATTATAATTTTTTACACTTTTCAGTTAAACCGGAAAATGAAAATTTACAATTTTAAACAATTCTAGATAAAATGCCTTAATTATATTTAATGAATCTATGAAATTCAATAAAATTTACTTATAATTATAAAATAAAAAATAATAAATATAATATTAAAAGCAATAGTAAGTAACAATGATAAATAATCGAAACAAAAAAATTGTATAAATCGATAATCATGTATTGTAAAATTACTGGCTTCGAATCGTAAAATTAATTATTTCATTTCAACTCTATGAATTGTAAATAATTTTCAACGTCAGATTCAACGAAAAAATAATAATAATAAAAAAAAAAGAAACTGTAATTATTTTTATATATTCATAATTTTATATATTTTTTTTATATATTCAGTATTTATGTTTTTCTTCCTGAAAACCAAAATATGTCTTATTTACTGTTTCAAAATTTACCTATATCGTCATTAGTGATAATGAAATATTAATAAACTTAATCAGTCTTATAAGGAATATAGTTTGAGGCCAACTTTAAGACATCTGACTGCATATTTATCTGAAGAGTTGCAAAATCTAATCAAAAGGTAACTTAATGTTAATAAGTGTATCTTATTAGAATTGGCATTTTTTTTTCTTTTTAAAACAAAACTATCTTTCATTTACTAATTCAAAATTTACATCGTCATGAATGATAATGAAATTTCATTTTATTTATGTATTAACGAAATTTTATCAAATATATCTATCTACACCGCCATATACTTTATTTTTGTTTTATTTTAAACAACAAAATTGATGCGGAAGTAAAACAGCTCGCCAAAGTAAGTTATGATAGGAACACAATATTAAGAACTAAACAATTCAAGAAAGGTAAATTTAACATTAATAGTTGTTACTAAAATTATATTGATAACTAATGTATTACAATCATTAAAATAACTAAAAATGTTATATATATATTCATCTAAGCATGTAATAATAAATAATAATGATTCTGTTGAAAAATTAATTTACCTTTTCTTATTATAAAAATTGTGATATCATTCTCTTTCATTCACTTTTATTATTTCATATGCTTTCATTCGCTTTCATCATTTTATATGCTTTCATTCGTTTTTATCATTTTATATGCTTTCATTCATTACCGTTTTATATGCTTTCATTCATTATCATTTTATATGCTTTCATTCATTACCGTTTTATATGCTTTCATTCATTACCATTTTATATGTTTTCATTCATTAATAAACGCATTCAACGTATTTTGATAAGATGACATATTTTTTGTCATAACCCATCTTTATAATTTGTGAAGAAAATAAAAACTATAGAAAATTTTACAAAAGTAAATATTTATCGGTTCAGACATATTTTCCAACTTATGATTTCACCTATTTTGTGGATACTATATATTTATAAATAAAGAGTAAAACGAGACTCGTATAGATACAAATTGTATAAATGTAGAGGATCGGGGATCATTTTCATGATTTACTGATATCATATACTTCCCTCCATGATCTAAATCCCCCTTTTGTGACCTTCCCAGACCCCCACCACCCATTTTAACTGAACACAATAGCTTGTCAGGAGTCTGTGAGCCATAAAAATGTTCTATAGAACATACTCTCCTGACATACGTTCACCTCGATTGGTGGTATCGGAACATTTTAGGTTTACATCCATTTTAGGTATCGAACTTTTTATTTTTTTAATCAGCTTTATAATTCAGATATTAAGTATGTTATATTTCGTTAAAAATGTCACTTGTAATAATAAAATAAAGATTCAAATGATTTCTGAATAGTGTTGTATTCTGCTTCATGTATTATTGGAACAGATGGAAAATTTGGATTTACGTTTAGCTCATTAATTTGTGTGGTTAAATTGTAATCTTCAAACATCACTAAAATGACTGTCATTATTATTTTTCGAACTGCTGAAAAAGTTGTAATTTTTAGGTTTATTTCAAATGTTTATTTTATTTTTATCATTTGGAAGCAGTCCTGTTTAGGAATAGATATAAAACAGCTCGTATTTACTGCTAAGTTCTTGACTTCAAAATCCTATTTAAAGCAGATTATTGTGATTTAGTATATGAAATTGTCACTCGGCTCCTTCTTTTTATAATTCTTGATTTTAAGCGACTAGTCATCAACAGATATAACGAAACATTATGAATTTATTATTAAAACATTATGAAGTATTATTGAAACATTATGAAATATTAGGAATTTATTATTGAAACATTATGAAATATTGAATTTATTATTGAAACATTATGAAGTATTATTGAAACATTATGAAATATTAGGAATTTATTATTGAAACAGTTTGAAATATTAGGAATTTATTATTGAAACATTTTGAAATATTATTGAAGCATTTTGAAATATTACTGAAAGATTTGGAATTTATTATTGAAAACATTATGAAATATTACTGAAATATTAGGAAACATTATTGAAATATTATGAAATATTAGGAATTTATTATTGAAACATTATGAAACATTATTGAAAAGCAGAAATACAAATTTTTCTGTTTTGTTGCAGCTATTAGTTAGTCTTTCCTATTTCCCGCTATTTTTTCCTCTATATGTTATGAAAAGTTATGAAAATAATTTCACAAGAAACCAATTCAATGCAAAAAATTTATATTTTTCATCGATATTTTACTCTTTTCATTACAAATTACATTGGAAAAACACGTCATCAATAAAAAGAATGGCTTCACCATGTCAGATTCTATGGCTAGAAAACTAGTTTTTTTTTTTTATTTTTCATCGCAAGACTTTTTTTAGTTTCTTTCTGAATTTCAACTTTCCTACTGTTTCTTAGTTCTTCAATGTGCATATGAAGCAATAATTTTTACCATATTTGATTTTAAAATGCATACTTTTTAAAAAAATATACAACTTAAAAAAAAATTAAAAAGCTAGATGATTAAACTTTTGTCACTGATGTATTATAAATAAAATATTAAAAATTTCCGGACACTTTGATCAGGAGGATTATATTTATTTCAACCATATGATTAATTTAGTTCATCAAAAATTATGACAAATTTATATACATATTTAAAAAAAAATCAAAAGTACACTCAATGATAAAGACTAAATCTTTATACACAACAGCGATAATTTTAAACAAAGCATTACAATGTTTGGAAAGAAACGAAATAAATTTAAATAAACTGAAAATAATTTTAATATTTTATTAAATA
Source organism: Caerostris darwini (assembly GCA_021605075.1). Lineage (NCBI taxonomy): Eukaryota > Metazoa > Arthropoda > Arachnida > Araneae > Araneidae > Caerostris > Caerostris darwini. The sequence continues at coordinate 654,251 of BPLQ01002671.1, forward strand.
TCAAATTTAAGAAAAAGTGTAGCTATGTGTGTCCGTAACTAATGAGAGGAAAATTTGCTGTTGTTTCTTATCCCACTCGGTAGACAGCAACATCTAGACCAAGTCTAAGAAGGCATGTGGTCCCATGGAAGGAGGGAAAGGATGTTATGATGGGGCGCCCATAGGTAGAAGTCTGACTTGGCTCCGTGAAGCTGACTTTTTACGGGGTAGGGTTGTCAGCCTACGCCCAACATTCATATTAGACCGGTATCTACGGCTTCAATCGGATCAGTTAATTAATTGGAACGCCAGAGTGCTAGTCACTGGGCCATCTGGCCCTGGAGGTAGATTTACTATAGGGCAGCAATATTAGTAAAATACATAGCTAAAACTGTAAAATAAACCTGAAGGATTTAAATTCTTTTTCGAAACAAGATAAGAAGCTTGGTAGGCATAGAGTTACTTTGCAGAAATCAAAAATGACATAGAAAGTCCAATAAAAAGTTACCATTTATTTCATGAAATTAATGTAGGAATCCGATTTATTAAGTAAAAAAAAATCTCTAAAAGAACATCTAGAACAAGAAATAAACGTTATTAGGATGATCGTTCATAACGAGTAATATTGACTACCAAGTTATAAGACAAAGGATTAATTATTATTTCGCAATATTCATGAACAAAGATAAACTGATAATCTGATTAAATTTACTACTATTTGGCAAGTTAAAAGCTTTAATTAGCAATTAAATAGCAAGCTTTAATTAAAGAAATTTAAAATATGGATTAGTGTGATATTCATTGGGTTCTTTATAAAAGCCAATATCTATTTCACGAAATTTATAAATGAATACATAAGCCGATAATCAGTTTGATTAGCTGGCAGCACTTGAACTCGTGGACTTAGAGTGGCCTAGCAAATAGCTCGTTAGATGCCTGTCACCAACCCCTTCCACTTCTACAATGTTTTCCAATTATAATTCATAAATGGTGATCCTTTCCAGTGTAAACCGGTTTGCGGTCGAAATTTTTTTTTTTCGCTTTTGCATCCCCTAAATGTCAGGGTGTTCCTTTTTTGTTTTTCTGCTCGGCTCTTGTTAGCTCATTAAAAATACTTTAAAGAAAAACACACACACACAAATTCAAAATTAAGTTATCGAAGTGTCTAAAAATTATAGCTTTTCCGATATCTAGACATGAAAAAGAAAAAAGATGAAAAGAGAAACAACCTCTCAGCTTCATGGTTATTTTCTCTGCAGACTACCCACATCGATTCGATTCATTGACGATGAGGTCATTTCCGGTAAGAAGAGAAAGCGCGAGAATTCTTATCGGGGAGTCATTTCTCTTAACATTAATAGGTTGACGCCACTGCTTTAGGACCACAACAACACGAAATTTTACGTTTCTTTCAAGCCTCTGAATGGACGAAGAATCATCAGATATTCCTTTGTCTATGCGGAATGACAGTAAGTTAAGTCGAAAACAAACACAATCGTGTTGAAGATTCATTTGTTGCTTAATTGTTGCCACAACCACCGTATTCATCAGATTTACACCCCAATTACTTTTTTCTCTTCCCAAATATGGAAAAGTGACTCGTCGAGGAAGATTCACGTCGAATGAAGAAGTCATGGCCGAAACTAATGCTTATTTTGAGGACCTTCTGAAATGTTGTTTTTTGGATGTCTTGAAGAATTCGGAGTAACTCTGGGAAAAGTGTAGAAATTGAAATGGGATTATGTTAAAAAATAAAAATAGATCAATTAAAAAAAATGCGTCTTTTTATTAGTTTGTTAGTACTTTTTGACACCCCCCCCCGGAAGAAGGATTTTTACTGATAATGATAAAAAATTAAAGCAAAATATCTGCAAGGTGTGTGCCTCGTTTGTACACAGTGGAAAGCGTTGACGATTCAATTGTTGCCGCAAACTACCGTATTCACCAAATTTGGCACTCAGTGACTTCTTTATCTTCCCAAATATGAAAAAATGGCTCCACGAGGAAGATTTAGCTGAACGACGAAGTCATCGCCAAAACCAATGCTTATTTTGAGGATCTTCCGAAATCCTATTTTTTGGATGTCTTGAAAAATTCAGACTAACGCTGGACAGTTCAGTTTAGCAAGCTGAAAAATAAAAATAGATCAATTAAAAAAAAATTGTTTTTCCATTCGTTTGTAAGTACTTATTGACCCACCTTCGTAGAATGATTTTCACTGATAATGATAAAAAAAAATTAGAACAAATATCGGCAAGGTGGGTGCCGCGTTTGCTCACAATGGAAAGCAAACGCAATCGTGTAGTACAGGGGTTTCCAAACTTTTTCGGTCGCGGGCCAAAAATTGAAAAAAAAAAAGTTTGACCCGCCAAGAAAAATTTTGCTAAAATTTTAAAAACAATATACAGGTATTACAATTTAAATATGTTAATGAGCAGAATGAAATCGATATTTCATTTTTAAAAGTTACTTATAGTGAGGTTCTCACTTCGAACCTCACTATAAGGAATCACAAATGCTCGTCTGTCAGTCTACTTCTGAAATAATTCTTTCCAAAATTCATAGTTGAAAATACTTGTTCACATATATCAGATGAAGCAAACACAGCACTGATTTTCTGGCCGTGAGATATTGAATTTGGGAAACCTACTTTCGATATTGATTTGTAAAACTCTTAACTTTGGCATATTTAGAAACAACTACTTGAGATGAATGCTAGAATGTAACTCAATTAATTCAACTTGCAAATCCTTTCCGATTGAAAGCTGTCTGTGCTTGCTATTTCCGTCGATTTAGGTTTTGTAGAATAAAAATAGATAAAGTAAAAAGATCATCAGACCTTTGAAAAAAGGAAGAAAAAAAATAATATTTAATCAAAGTAGAAAAGGAGATGGATATATAATGTATAAACTTATATTTCTTTTAATTTTCCTCGGACCGGAAAATTAAAATTCTATCCGCGGGCCGGATAGAATCTTCCGGCGGGCCGTAGTTTGGAGACCCCTGGTGTAGTAGATTCATTTGTTGCTGAATTATTGCCGCAACCACAATATTCACCAGATTTGACCCCCAGTGACTATTTTTCGTCCCAAATATGAAAAAGAAGAAGATTCACGCCGAAGGAAGAAGACATCACGGGAAACAATGCTTATTTCGAGAATTTTCCGATTGGATTTTCTTGATTTTTTGGATAGCTTGAAGAAGTCAGAGAAGCTCTGGACATAATGTGTACCAAGCTGAAAGGAGCTATGTGAAAAACAAAAAGGGACCAACTCAAAAAATATGTTTTTCTATTCGTTTGTAAGTAATTATTGATCAGCACTTGTGTTATTATTTTTACTAATAATGATAAAAAAAATTGTTGGAGAATTTTGTGCATAATTTTAATACAACTTAGTCATTCAACGAATTGCTGCATAATTTTGTAGAGCTACAGATGAAAAAGAAATTACTTTACTCAAATGCTTCTACTAGATTCTTAAATTTTAAAGTTGAATATAAAAAAATAACATATTGTAGAGAAAAAGTAGCAAGAAAATTGATTTTATGTCGTTTAATGAAAATATCCTGCATAAAACCATAATATAGCATGGGGTCAAAATATTAAAGTGAATAAACAAAACAAAATAAAAATAGGAAAACACAATGGAAAGGTTGTTTAGATTAAGCGGCTCAACAGTATGCAGTCAAAACAATTGTAAAATTCTGACATGCAAATCCATATTTGTAGAAAATAAATGCATGGAATATTTATTTATTATTTTTTTTCGTTTTTGTTTTATTCATCTATATTTCGGGGATACCTTGAAAGTCTCAGAAACCCTTCAAATCTAATAAATTACCTTTGTTCCACTTTATGATTCTTTTTCTTTTTTTGTATGAAATATTTGGTTACAAGGTTGTTTTGTTGCTGAAGTCGTAAAAAAGGAAATGAAGAAAGTTTTCAATAGACCAGGCCCATTTTAACTACTTATTGGGACCCCGGCAATGCTCCGTGAAGTGACCCTGCGTATTTTTCATACTTATTTAAACTAGTTTAACAATCAATTACTACTTAATCTTTATTAAGAATTCTTTACTATTCAATCTAGATTTAGAATTCACTACTGCTTAATCTATATTAAGAGTTCACTACTACTTAATCTATATTAAGAATTCTTTACTATTCAATCTAGATTTAGAATTCACTGCTACTTAATCTGGACTAAGAATTCATTACTTCTTAATGCGGATAAAGAATCCATTACTTCATAATATAGATTAATTAATATTCATTGCTAATTTATTTAAATTAATTCATTAGCACTTAATTTAAATTAATTCATTAGCACTTAATTTAAATTAAAAATTCATTAATACTTAATTTAAATTAAGAATTCAGTAATAGTTATTTTAAATTAAGAAATCGTAACTACTTTATTTAATTAAAGTTTTTGCAAGCTTTGATGTGAGATAATTCTCCTCTAAAATTGCAGATTTGTAGCAGATTCAGGAGCTCCATGGAAAAAGACAAAACTTATACACTACACGTTAACACGGAGATAATTCTCACCCTATTCCCTCTGGGCAGTGTAAGGACTTTCAGGCCTAGAGATGTATCGTGTTTATCCCGGGAATAAACAATGGATATTCAGTTACTGGGTTTCAAACCGAATTCTGAAATCCAAAGCTCTGTCAACATGGTCAACTTAATCAAAATAAAAATTAAATTTTGTAATCTCCCTGAAGTGGTACTTAAGAGGGAAGTACCACTTCAGGGAGATTACAAAATTTAATTTTTTAATTTTTTAAGACATTTATGTGAAAATTTCAAAATAAAAAAAAAAACTGTAAAAATTTAATTTAATTAAGGCCTAATAAATTTGATTGAAAACTAATGAAATTTTAATTAACACATTTTTAATTGGTTAAAAATTATAAATTTTTAATATATATAGGTATCATATATATATATATGTGTGTGTGTGCGCGCGCGTGGGTACACATATATAAACACGCACAAATTTGTACATCCCTGTAAATTGCATGATTATATTTAAACAATTAGGATATGAAAAAATAAAAGTGCAGTATTTTGTATAGGCTTTGAAAGACTGTAAAATATTAAACTTTCAATTTGGCTTTACACGACTAATTTGTTTTTTGATCTCCTAATGGCTGTTTTTTATATATATATTTTTTTAAACTGGTTGAATTCATTGTGATTATATATATATATATATATATATATACACTGAAGTGACAAAAGTCATGGGATACCTCTTAATATCGTGTCGGCCATCCTTTCGCCCGGCGAAGTGCAGCAACTCGACTTGGCATGGACTCAACAAGTCGTTGGAAGTCTTCTGCAGGAATATTGAGCCCTGCTGTCTCGATAGACGTCCATAATTGTGAAAGCGTTGATGGTGCAGGATTTTGGGCACGAACAGACCTCTCGATGATGTCCCATAAATGCTCGATGGGATTCATGTCGGGCGATCTAGGTGGCCAGATCATTCGTTGGAATTGTCCAGAATGTTCTTCAAACCAATCGCGAACAGTTGTGGCCCGGTGACATGGCGCATTGTCATCCATAAAAATCCCATCGTTGTTTGGGTACATGAAGTCCATGAAAGTGATCTCCAAGTAGCTGAACATAAGCATTTCCAGTCAATGTTCGGTCCAGTCGCACCAGAGGACCAAGTCCATGCCATGAAAAAACAGCCCACACCATTATGGAGCCACCACCAGCTTGAACAGTGCCTTGCTGACAGTTTGGGTCCATGGTTTCGTGGGGTCTGCGCCACACTCGAACCCTACCATCAGCTCTTACCAACTGAAATCGTGACTCATCGGACCAGGCCAAGGTTTTCCATTCATCTAGGGACCAACCGATAAGCTCACGTGCCCACGAGAGTCGCTGCAAGCGATGTCGTTCTGTCAGTAAAGGCACTCGAGTCGGTCTTCTGCTGGAATAGCCCAAGAAAGCCAAATTTCTCCGCACAGTTCTAACAGAAAAGTCCCTTGTACGTCCCACATTGATTTCTGCTGTTATTTGACGCAGTGTTGCTTGTCTGTTAGAATTTACGACTCTTTGCAGACGTCGCCGGTCTCGGTCGTTAAGTGCAGGCGGTCGACCACTGCGCTGTCCATGGTGGGATGTTATGCCTGAAATTTCATACTCTCGGCACACTCTTGACACAGTGGATCTGGGAATGTTGAATTCCCTAACGATTTCCGAAATGGCATGACCCATGCGTCTAGCTCCAACTAACATTCCGCGTTCAAAGTCTGTTAATTCCCGTCGTGCGGTCATCATCACGTCAAAACCTCTTCACATGAATAACCTGAACAGAAATGAAAGCTCTGCGAAAGCACTGCGCATTTATACCTGTTCTATGCGATGCTACTGCCATCTGAAAATTTGCATATTGCTATCCCATGACTTTTGTCACTTCAGTGTATATATATATGTGTGTGTGTGCGCGCGCGTGGGTACACATATATAAACACGCACAAATTTGTACATCCCTGTAAATTGCATGATTATATTTAAACAATTAGGATATGAAAAAATAAAAGTGCAGTATTTTGTATAGGCTTTGAAAGACTGTAAAATATTAAACTTTCAATTTGGCTTTACACGACTAATTTGTTTTTTGATCTCCTAATGGCTGTTCTTTTTATATATTTTTTTTTAAAACTGGTTGAATTCATTGTGATTATATATATATATCTTCTTTAGGGTTTTACGGATTTCTTAGACAGCATATTTCAGACGTTTTTTTTTATACTTTATATAAAATTTTGTATGGATTGTGTATAAACTCTTTTTTGATCTGGCAATTGCCGTTAAAACCTTTCCTATTTGTATTTGTCTAATGATTTTCAATTTCATTGCTGCAGCCTATACACACATCGGATTTAATTTGTTTATTGCTTTTATTTATTGTTATTGCTAGTTTTTATTTTTAATGTATTATTTGCAACAGCCATATCTAATGTTGGGCGTTTGATGTTTTCTGAATGGCTCTTCGGTTTTTGAACTGGCTGAAATTATTGTGATAATTTATCACAATAAATTCAGTATGTAATTCTCAATATAATTAAGTTCCATTATATATATATATATATATATATATATAATGGAACTTAATTTTAGCGATATCTTTAAAAAACATAGAAACTTACATTGATATTTCTGTATCGAGGCTAGCATATTATTACAAAGAATCTTTGTTCAATAAAAAAAAGTATTAAATTTTCACATCAAATTAAAACATCTAAACATAATTTTTTTCATTTTTAAATGTTTCTTTTTATTAAACTGAATCTAGTTCCTTTTTAAATCTTTCATCAAAATCTAAAAACCCTTTTTTAAAAAACATTTATATTTTTGAAATTAAACTGGACTTATGATGAGTCGGTACATTGTCTTAATTAGTATAGCAAGAATTCTGGAGGTGAGCAAAAGTAAACGAAATTTATAAGCTTACCTTTTTTAAAAAGAAAGTTGAATCAACTTTTTTTTAAAAAATCTTTTATCAAAATTTGAAAATCTTTAAAAAAAAGTACATTTTTGAAATTAAAATGGACCTATGATGAGTCGGTGCATCTCGGACTTATTTAGTTCATCAAGAATTCAGGCACCGAATAAAATCAAATATATATATGTATATACTTACTTTTTTTAAAATGAAAATTGAATCAACTTTTCCTTCTTTTTAAATCTTTAATCAAAACCTGAAAATCTTTAAAAAATGCTATATTTTTGAAATTAAAATGGACCTATGATGAGTAGCTGCATCTCTGCACAAGAATTCTGGTACTGAGCTAAAGAGAGCGGAATATACATACTTACTTTTTTTTAAAATGAAAAGTTGAATCAACTTTTCCATTTCAAACTTTTAATCAAAATCTGAAAATGTTTAAAAAATAATTATATTTTTGAAATTAAAATGGACCTATGGTGAGTCGGTGCATCTCTGACTTAATCAATACAGCTAGAATTCTGGCGCCGAGCAAAAGTAAATGAAATATACATACTTACTTTTTTTAAAAAGAAAATTGAATCAACTTTTCCTTTTTAAATCTTTAATCAAAACCTAAAAATCTTTTAAAAAAACCAATTATATTTTTGAAAGTAAAATGGACCTACGGTGAGCCGGTGCATCTCTGCATAAGAATTCTGGCGCTGAGCAAAAGAAAGCGGAATTGTTATATACTTACTTTTTTAAAATGAAAAAGCTGAATCAACTTTTTAAAAAATATTTAATCAAAATATGAAAATATTTAAAAAACAATTATATTGTTGAAATTAAAATAGACCTACGATGAGTTGGTGCATCTCTGACTTAATTAGTACTGCAAGAATTCTGGCGCCGAGCAAAAGCGAGCGATCCCTGTCATGTAGTGGTGACGTGAAAGTGCAATGTTTTATAGGCCTCTAACGTCTGTAATAAAATATTATATTCTTATAATTCTTATTCCTCTCTTTTTTTCCTATTACTGGCTTCTGAAGTTGTTTCCATTGCGAAGCAGAACCACAAATAACTCGTTCGACTCGTAAAGTGGTACCCGGCTCACGTACCTTAACGGATTATGTGCATATTTGTGTCCCTGAAAATGTTTCATCTGACTTCTTTATGCTTCTATTCAATGGGTTTTTATTTTGGCTCCGCTTTATATGTATGGAATAAGCCTCCCGGTGCTGTTTTTAAGATAACGCTTCAGGTGCATTGTAGTCAGGAGTATAAATAAATAACTTTGTCTTAATGTCCAAAACTGATTAAAAATATGAATGCTTTTTTCCATATTCCAAGCTAGTTTCCTGTGAAGATTATTTTAAAAGTCAGATCAATATCTCTTTAAAGTGAACACGGACAAATGTGTTTTGAATGTTTTTTAAATGGATTCAATTAAAAAAATTTTTATGGTAAATATACTTCAAAGAGAAACATCTAGTTATCTTATAAAGATTACAATATGTATAATTTTATATGAATAATGAATGAACTGAATCATCTTACGGGGAAGTAAAAAACTGTATTTCTTCTGAAATTTATTAAAATGGAAAATGCGCTTTCTGCTATTGTAGCATCGGAACACATTGCGTGATTTATTTCAAGTTTTTTTTATATGTCATAAAACTTAAGTTTTTACTGCATTTTCCAACAGTCTAAGCGTATTTAATAGCCAGCGGGTTCTCAAATCTTCTGGAACCATAAAGTAGAAATAAGTATTATCGATTTGATTTCTTAAAGGTTAAAGCACTACTGTGATGTAACGCAGACACAAATGAATATTGTAAATTTATTTAAATTTTTTGTATCATTTTGATATTTACAATGAAACAATTATGGATTCATTGCCGTTTGATCATCATAATGTGTATATGCAAATTTTCATTACTTATAAACATCTTCTTCATTGGCACCACAGCCTCATAGTGGGCCAAGGGCATCTGTATTTATAAACTAACATTTTACAACAGCCTAAGCGTATTTATTAGCACGCGGGATCTCAAATCTTCTGGAATCATAAAATAGAAATAAATATTATCGATTCGATTTCTTAAAGGTAATATGAAGCTTCTAATATGAAGCGACGTAAACCTAAATGAATGTTGTAAATTTATTTAAATTTTATATATCATTTTGCTATTAACAATAAAATAATTAAGAATTCATTTCTGTTTGATCATCATGATATATATATGCAAATTTTCATTACTTATAAACTTCTTCTTCATTGGCGCAACATGCTGTATTGCACCATGTTGAGCCAAGGCCGTCTGTACTTATAAACTATTCAGTAAAATTATTCTTTATAATGCTTTAATAAACAGAAAATAACTGTTAAATCACTGTTCAGTCTTCGAATAAATTGTTTCTTTTGAACATTTTAGATTTAATAATTACAGACATTTTTATCTTCTGTCTCTATGAAGAGTAGTTAAATTCGAAGACATTGTTCCTGATTTGAGAATTTAATTTTTGGTTAAATTAATAATTCTATATTTTGTATGAGCATTTTAAATGAATTTATATGCATTATTAAAAATGTCCAGGTTAAAATGTATCACAATCTTTCATGAAATATTTCATATGAAATATTTTTTCTTCCTAATGACATAGAAAATCATATTATTTTGATCTTTCTAAGATTTTAAATATTGCTATAAATGTCAGCCCATTTTTAAAAGAATATTTATGTGCTGAGAAATATATAAATCATTTGAAAATCTTTCACCTAGCTAACTGAAATACTGATACAGAAATGTAAGTTATTAATTTCTAGACATTAATGTATGTGATTTTAACTTATTAATAACCGATTCATATTTGACGCAAGTTTGCAACAATTAATTAAATAATTAACTTTAATTGAGAAATCAATTATTTTAAATTAAAATTTAGAAACTATTAAATTAACAACTCAAAATGTTTCCCTGGTAATTATCTTTATAAATTCGGTACTTAACAAATCAAATTGTTTAAAATATAAACCTTTTCTTTTTTTATCGTTCTAAGATTTTGATAGCTATAGTTAATGCACTTGTACTAATGTTTTATTATATTAGGTCGTTCATATGAAATGAACTTTTGAGTTCACAATTTTGAAAAGGTCACAAAACTTTCACAAATCAAAATTTAATTTTTGAAGAGTGACTTGTGAAACGTGTGGTCTTGCGTTATCATGGAGAAGAATAACTTGCTTTCAATTCACCAACACAAGTTCTGGTGGCAACAATTTCTGATGTACGATGTCAGTTGTTGACATCAAAAATATATATAAATAAATAATGAATAATATATAATAAATAATAATAAATAATTTTTAAATGCATATATAACAGTTTATATAACTGTTATATATTAGGTTATAACAGTTTCATAAACTGACATGTTAGATTTTAAACTTAAAATAAAATGTTTATAATAATATATATATTTTATATATTATTATTATTAGCATATTGTTCTAATATAACTGTTATTTTATGTTTAAAATCTAACATGTCGTTTGAATAAGCAAAAGTCAAAATTCTACTACTTTTTTGAAATTCTTATAGGAAATATTTCTTTTTTAAGCGCTTTTTTTTTTTTTACTAATTTTAAATTATTCATTTATTCTTAATTACCTATTCTAATAAACTTATCTGCTTAATTTGCTTTAAATTCAATAAAATATGAAACACGAAAAGAAAGGATTGATATAAATTTTAAAAAATGCTGTACCTAACTTCGATTAATTAGTTCAGAGCTAATTCGATTTATAATAATTTACATGTATAGTTTTACTTTCGATTATTTACTTGACAGTTTACATAATCAAGACAGTAAAATAAAATATCAAAAGTCAGTAATCGATTTCTTCTAACTAAGTTTCAATTGTTCTTATTTATTATAACCAAACCAGATTTCAATGTTATTAATGATTGTAAAAGCCATTCATAAAATTACTACTGACAGTAATTTCTTGTGATCAACATATTTAAGCCATTACAACAGAAATATTATTTTTATTATCCATAATGTGTGTTTATTCAGATATGCATTAGGTCTTCCACATCCTTTCATAAGTTCCAGGCCTTCATTATGTAATAAAGCTTATTTTATTACCGCTGATATGTCTACAAATACACTAACCTTGGGTTAGATAAATATGAATTGTAATGCAATTCTACATTGATCACAGCATGCAAGTTTGTAACTGAAGGTAACTTTGTTGGGCTTAACAATTTATGTATTTATTAACCAAATTAGGTGATAATGTCTCATTGTAATCAACATTTGCTCTGGTTCATTAGTCGTAATTATTACAATTACTATAGATGAAATATTTAGGACAGGAATGATTAGACTTAAGTTTATGGTCATATGGGTTCACTGTAGCTTTTCGAAGGATCAGCAAAACTGTTGTAATAGCTATCAATCCTACGTTACTAATTATTTATATATTTATATATATATATATTATTTATATTAGAAACATAAATAGTAAGTAACGAATTTAATTTGATGCTTGCCATTACACTGATAAAATATTCGTTTCAATATTTCTGTCAATTTTCGTAACAGAAAAGCATAAAATTAGTTTATAAGTTTTTTTAATAAAGTAGTTTCTATTTTTTTTATCAGTATTCATAATTTTATTATATAATCACAAATTCACATTCATGGTTCTATGAAAGTAACATAAGTTCTGGTTCATTAGTCATAATTATTACAATTACTACAGATTAAACATTTAAGACAGGAATAAATAGACTTGTTAAATTCCTGATCACATGGGTTGGATATATATATATATATATATATATAAATTAGAAACTTAAATAGTAAGTCAAGAATTTAATTTGATGCTTGACATTACACTAATTAAATATTCGTTTCAATATTTCTGTCGATTTTTGTAGCAGCCTAGCACAAAATTAGCTCTTAAATTACATTAATAAAGTAGTGTCTTATTTTTTATTTATCAATATTCATGATTTTATTATATAATCACAGATTTACATTCACAATTATACGTTCACCCAAAAGGCATGAGAAATTTTGTGCAGTATCTAGATATAATTTATAATTTTAAATAATAATATTTATTATGGAATCCAATAGTTTTGTTTTCAAGTCTCGCCATAAGATTAATCGTTTAGTTGAATGAAAAAAAATAATGAATCCAATAGTTTCAGAAATTATTCGTAAATAAACTGAAAAGGAATTCGTAATCTCAAAAATTTAGCATGCTTGTTAAACAAAATAAGCATTTGTATTTACATTCTCATAAATTTCTATTATGCCATCATCAACCAAGTTTCTGAGAACTTGTTAATACACTTATACACAAAACATTTGTCGTTTATGTCGTCCTATTTAGGAAGAACGCAAAGTATCCTCGCATCGCATATACCATGGTTAATCTTAGTACTTAACTTCGTATAACTGTCAGGAGAACATTAAATACTAAATGGTTATTGCCAGTTATTTACTTCAGTTAGTTTGCAATAAACTCTACATTACTCTTTTGTCATGAATTATAAGCAATAAAAGTTCAAGTTAGTGATTTGAAGGACGATTGCTTTAGGCTTGGTAACAAAAATTTATGTAATATAGCTCGTATGCAGAAAAGATGTACATTTAAGAAAACCACATTCTTTATTGATTCACGGACTACCATTAAGACTATAATGAATGCAAAGCATTTAATCTTAGTTGTCGTGGCTCGTTGTAATATAAAATCTCACAACATGTTGAAAATGTGAAAGAGGTTGCTTTTCGATGGATCCTAAGACATACAGAATGAATCCAAAGTAGGCATGCCTTTCTAATAATGACCAACTTCGTTACTAATACACAACTTCACCTTCTTTTCTCGAGAAAAACTACAAAGCAATCATCAACACTAAATAAAAAATAAACATCGCTAATACATAAATATTTGTGTTAGGAAGTATTGAGAATGTTTTAAAAAAAAAACAAAATTCTCCTTTTGATTTGAATGGTAAAGTTAATGTGACTATGTTAAGCGAAAGTTAATGTGAATGTTCTTATTAGTCCTTATCTAGAACTGAAACACCAGATATAGGTTTCAACTTAATTCATCTTGTACAAAAACTGAATTTTCGTTTTCCCCGCGTTTAAAAATATGCTTGTTGAATATTGGAAAATTTATTTATAGAGTTAAGAGATTTACTTGTGACTTGATAGTATTGTATGCATAAAATTGAAATCCATAATTGCATGAAATTCCTCCGTAAAATGAATCCGTCAAATCCATAATTGTATGAAATTCAATTCCTGTTAATTGCTTCCATTACAGTCACCTCTTTGAAAAATAAACTTTCTCGTTGGTGTAGTAAGAATATTTTGAATGGACTGTTTTTTTGGGAATTTTTATTGTTTCAACTAATATTCAAATATGGAACCGTTATTTCTAGAAGCCCATCCATAAAGTATTTTCCCTTTTGTTTTTTACCAAAGTCAGACTTTATTCTTTCTAGCTTCAGGTCCTTGGATCTGTTGAAGCTTCAACTTTTCTATCTTCATTAATTAGAGGACAAATAATTCATCTAGAATAAGAATTAGTCAAATTTAGAATTTTACATGATCAGCCGATTAAATGAGGTAAACTAAATTACAAAAATATGTAAGGCCTTCATATCTCACGTTAAAACGTCTAAATTTTTCAAATAAAAAACCTCTTTTTTTTACACTTACATTTATAACATTAGATAAATGTCTAGTTAACCTCATCTTGCCATGTAAAAGTACTTGCATTTTTGTAATATTTTTTCGTTCTAAAATTTATTTTAAATTCCTTTGTTGTTCAAATTATTAATTGGAAATCAATCAGATCTTAAATATTTTTTTTCTTCAAAAGACATCATCACAGTTGCTTTGCACGTTTGCTTTTGTGACTAAGTGTAAAACATGATATACCTCTGAAACATACCGTTAAGTGTTAAATGACCAATCTCTTTGAGAACTTTCCAGTTAAGTTCGTTCGTTATACATGTCAGAAAATAATTCTGCATATCTGTGGTATAAAGATATAAAGTTTCCCGATTTTTTTTTCGTAGCTTATCTCTGTTAGGAATTAATAAAATAGTACTTTCATTTGTCTATGTATTAGGTTGGGGAAAAAGAAATCCATTATTTTTTCGATAGATGGCTGTAGTGATCGATATCACGTAAAGTATCAATTAAACAATTTCAGATTTATGCTCGTTAGAAAGGTGGCACTTCGTACTAAAATAATTCTTTTTCTGTTTTTTGTTTGGTCCATTCAGTTGGAAGTTACAGGGTGTTAAAAATGGAAGTGAACAAAGAGAAAATTCGGTACATTTTACAGTTTTTCTTTGACAAAGGCGAAAATGCAAGCCAGGCGGCTAAAATTGTGAATAGTGTTTATGGTTCCGATACTGTAACAGCCAATTATGTGCAATTTTGATTTCGTAGATTCCGTTCAGGAATTTTTGATGTTAAAGATGCACCTCGCACAGGTAGGCCGGTCGTCGAAAATGTCGATAAAATCGGAGAAATGATCGAAGTTGACCGGCATGTTAGCAGTCGTAACATCGCCCAGGAGCTAAAAATCGACCATAAAACAGTTTTAAACCATTTACACAAAGCTGGATTCAAAAAGAAGCTCGATGTTTGGGTGCCACACCAATTAACAGAAAAAAACATGATGGATCGAATTTCCATCTGCGAAGCCTTGGCCAAACGGAATGAGATAGACCCATTTCTTAAACGGATGGTGACTGGAGATGAGAAATGGATCACATACGATAACCCTGTGCGAAAACGATCGTGGTCAAAGAGCGATGAAGCACCTCAAACGGTGGCCAAACCAGGACTAACGGCCAGGAAGGTTCTGTTATGCATTTGGTGGGACTGGAAGGGGATTATTTATTATGAGTTGCTTCCATAGGGCCAAACGCTAAATTCTGATCTCTACTGTCAACAACTGGACCGTTTGAAGATAGCGATTGACCAGAAACGGCCAGAATTGGCCAACAGGAGAGGTGTCGTGTTCCACCAGGACAACGCTAGGCCACACACATCTACAGTGACTCGCCAGAAACTTCGGGAGCTTGGTTGGGAAGTTTTAATGCATCCGCCATACAGTCCGGACTTGGCACCAAGCGATTATCATCTTTTTCTTGCATTGCAAAATTTCTTTAATGATAAAAAATTGGCATCTAGGGAGGATTGTGAAAATCGACTACTAGAGTTTTTTGCAAATAGAGACCAGGACTTCTATGAGAGAGGCATTATGAAGTTACCTTTAAAATGGCAACAAATCATACAACAAAACGGTGCATATTTGACCCAAATCGGACAATCCGAAGCATATTAAATAAAGTCCTGAAGTTCATATAAAAATAATGGATTTCTTTTTCCCCAACCTAATATTTGAAAAAAATATATTTCTTAAATATTAAGTGGTTTACCTGTAGATTTTGATGTGCCTCAGAGGTGATGCGATTAAGTTTTAAAGGAATAATCACCTTGATAACAATACTTTCATGAGGAAATTTCATCTAATGAAACTTCATGTTATTATAACATGTAAGAGAAGAGTTGAAACTTATATCTTGATACATCTAAAGGAAAGCTGTGGAATAACCAATCACTTATCCTAGAATCTCCTTGTTGGGCGGCCAAATTCAAGCCACTGACTGTCCTCTCATGCACCTTCTCCACTTCACTGGTATTGCTGATTCCCCAACCATCACTTTGTGTAGTCAATTTATATCTAATTGACATCCAGATGTCTCTACTGAATTTTAAGCTTGTCATTGAAATATAGAGAGATTGAAGCCTTACAATCAAGAGAGTGGCAACAATCTGATTTTATTACTTTTTTTCAAATCCATTTCTCATGTGTCTCTGAAACCACGAACTTTGAATGTCTGAAATAACGAAAAAAACCTCAGGTTTCTTTATTAGTGCGATAGAAAAATGAATTTCAAATTAGTTTAACAAAAAATATCCGCTATATATTACATAATTTGCAAAAATAAATGGATACCTTTTTTACTTTTTTAATGTCTGAAAAACTAAAAAATTAGTATGAAATCATTATTGGGAAAATTCTTAATTTGGTTTTAGATGAAAACAGTGCTTTTAATTTTATTCAATGGGAATTATAGATTTATTTCTTTAGTGTGTTTCTTTCTGAAGAACACAGAGATGAGAACAAAAAAATTATCATATCAATCAATATTGTTTTCAATCAGCAATTAAAATTTCTACAGATGTGCTATTTCATTTAGTAATTAATTTTTATATTTACCTTGTTTGTGGCCCAATGATGGTAGGCCTAAGATTAAGTTGTAGATGAAGAACTTTGAAAAACAAGTGAATAAAGTGCAATTTTGACACATTATCTCTCGTTGAAAATCGGATTGCTTAGTTGGAGTTTTCCTGATATAAATTCCAACTATATTACCCAATACAATATTGACCCAAGGAAGTAATATTACCCATTACAAAATCGTCTACAAATATTGTTAATGTGCTCAGAGTAAATAAAATCTTTAGAAAAAACATTTTTTTCAATATTCCTTACAGAAAAACAACTATAATATGTAATAATTCAAAAGGCTTTAAAATATTTCATTATATGGAGTATAATTTTCATATGAAAAAATTATTTCTATAATTTTGTAAATATGAGATAATTTTTAAATTATTATTTTTTTGAAGTAAAGACTTTTTCTTATACTTGTAGCTTTTTCGATTTTGAATTTTTTTTTCTTGCAAAGAATCTATCGAAAGAATTGGAATCTTATCATTTGTTGTTGCAATACTATTTCTCGTGCTTGCAAAGAAGAAAAGCAAATCACGATTTTGCGAAAGAAAGACATTTGCAACTTGTACAATGACACAATGAGCAAATATTCTTATTGAGTATTTATGTATCTGTAATAAAGGTATTCTCTTTTTTTTCTTCAGTGAAATTGTAATCTGAAAGAAAAGAGAAGTTCCACTACTTGGATTAGAAATACGTAAATATTTATGGCGATCCGAATTTTCTTTCTGACAAAGTTAGTCTCAAAATTAGCATGCTGGCGCTCATTTTACAAAAGTTATTCCATTTGCTGACTGTATATGATTTCTAAACAAGCAATATCGCCAGTCGAATTAGAGCAACACAAGAAAAAGTGTATTTGATGTCAAAATTATAATGTTGGCGCTCATTTTATAAAAGTGACACCATTTGTCGACAGTATGCGATTTCTAAACGAGCAATACCATCAGTCGAATTAGAATAACACAAGAAAAAGTGTATTTAGAAACTAGTTAACAAAGTTTAAAAAAAAAAAAAAAAAAAAAAATTAAAATAAAGAAAGAAAAGAATTTTAAATATGACCATAAATTTAATAAAATGTAAACGAGAAAAGAGCAGAAAAAGCCGCATGTTTTATTAGTTGTAAATATTTTATAACCTTTAACCAAAAATTAATATTTAGCTGCAAAATGTTAAAATTTCAAATCATTGCACAAATTTAAAATATGTGTTACATCAGTTTATAATACTGAAAAAACCTTTTTATTCTAAAAATTTTGGGTTAAATAACGTAATATTTTTTTAATTATTGATAACTAATTTAATATCACTGTCTTTAAATATCTTCAATTTTTTACATATAATCCATAACTTAAAAATTTTTTAATTTCGCATGATAGAGTTTACAGATGTATAATCAAGTTAAATGTTGAAAAAATGTTCAAAATTTATCACTTATAAATAAATTAAATTTATCGTTAAAACACTAATAAAATTTATCCCTTAAAAATAAATTAATAGAATTTATCGCCAAAGCATTAATAACATTTATTATTTATAAATAAATTAATACAATTTAATAAAATTTATCATTTATAAATAAATTAAAAATTATCGTTAAAACATTAATAAAATTTATAATATATAAATAAATTAAAAATTATCGTTAAAACATTAATAAAATTTATCATTTATAAATATATCAATTTCATACATCATTCAAATTTTTAGAAGATGCTATAATGAAATTTCTAACAGAAGTACTGTAATCTCAATATTGTGTTAAGATTATAACTGATATCTATTTCATTATAATCTTTTTTTAATTTCTGAAATATTTTAAACTAAAGTCTATTTAAGGATATTAATAAATAATAGAACAGAATCGAGAAACTTGCAAAATTTGACAACTCAAGTAGTATTTTTTGAAGGAAAAAATTAAATTTTTTGAAATTACAAACATGAATAATACTTTATAAATGAACCAATATATCGTATTTCTTTTAAAGAGTACAGATCTACGAAACACGTTTTTGCCAGACATTGCCAGCTTTTTTAAACAGTATTGCTGACATTTCTTGATAATGAAAAAATTTCTGATAATTACTTAACGGAAATTCCAGACTGGTGCAAAACTTGCTGAAGGAAAACCTATTCCGAGAAAACTGATTATTTGCAGCGGTAGCTTTCTTTTCTTAATTTGAACGAAGGAAAAAAACATAAGAAAAGCAGTAAAGAGTAGGATTTCGACAGCTACTCAGTATCCGAGTAAGCGAAGCGTTAATTTAACTTTTATTTTGGGGATTCAATTTTTTCACTTGTACTTTTGCTTGTCAAAAAGGTTCCTGGGGAGAAAATATTTCAAACAAGTGGGTTGTATGGTATTTTTAAAAGAAGCTTTTAATTTAATTTATGAATGATAGCACTTCAATAACCATTGGTAACTATCAGAAATGTGTTATTTGTGTTTAGATTTGTGTTTGTTTTTATAAAAACTGTAGTTGAAATATAAGAAATATTTCATGGATTCTCTTATAAAATTACAAATTATTAAAAATATTGCATTACTAAAAATCCTTCATACCTACTACTTTTTATTATCTTTTTTCAATCGTGGCTCAATGGCAACGCGCGGCGCTGGTGAACATTAAGACGTAGGTTCAATTTACTGGCGGCTTTGTTGTAAAAACTGTTTCAAAAAACCGAGGCGACTCGATGACGTTTGTGATGTTCAGCATCTTGCCTACCTGGCCGGTCGGACTTGTCGATCCTTAGTCGGACTACCTGGTAGGAGTTTTCCGGGTTTTCTCCCATACGATACAGAAATGCAAAGTAGTTCACCCCTAAAAGTCTTCCCGGAGGGCACCGCCCTCCTTTTTCAGCATCACGGAGCCAAGTCAAACTTCAACCTACGGCTGCTCCCTCCCAACAGAAGCTGCCCCCCAAGGGTTCTTGAACTTGGTCTAGATGTTGCTGTCTACCAAGTGGGATAAGAAAAAAACCTTTTTATGATTATGCAACTATTAAAAATAATTAAACAATAATTTAACTACTTAATTATATTAATTTGATGTACATATTAACAGGAAACAGACTGTTAGTCTGGCATTTTGCAGTACCTCTATTTTTGAAAATATTAGAAACAGATAGAATTTAAAAAATTTTTGCTGTACTCAAACTGTTATTTATATGTATTTTGTTTTAGTAAATCGATCTTTTAATTTCTTGCTAACTGATTTAGAAAAGAAAAAGAAACCACTACAACATTTCAGTGTCTCAACAGCATTTTCAAAACGACTGTCAGAATTTGTTTATTTAGAAATTCCAATGACAGACAGACGCATATTTGTTCTTTGCCCATTGATAAACAAACCAATAAAAAATCTAAAAAAATTGCTGAGAATTGTTTTTACTATAAGTAATCCGATAGGATTATATCGAACAATAGGTTCTTCCTCCATTCAGCAGAGATGCTTTGAAAATGAGTCATTAAAATACCCCTGTTTTAATTTTTAGTTTGTTTATCTTATTACGTACTTATTTTTAGTTTATTTACGTGCATTATTAGAGAGTTTTTGCATATCGTATTTTGGACGTCCGTTAGCTTTTTCTCCCTAGCGCGCATGCTCATAGGAAATTGCGCATGCGTATCTGTAATAATGTTTCCTATGAGCATGCGCGCTAGGGAGAAAAAGCTAACGGACGTCCAAAATACGGTATGCAAAAACTCTCTATTATTTATTCAAGCTCCACGGAAAAGGTATTTTTTCTTTCGCTATGCTTAGATTTTGAAGTTTTTATTTTCAAAATATTGCATTTGTAAAATGTCTTCTGTTTATATAAAATTTATTGATATATGATGCTTAAAATCAATTACATATAAACGAAAATTTTTTTATTATTGACAAATCTTTAGCAGTTAGCTGTAGTTTAGTTTTAATTTTACTGTGTGTTTTATTTAATGTTTTAAGGGTAAGTATAAATTACGTCTCATAGCAGATTTTTCTGCGGTAAAATAATTCGTGGAGGCTGATGGCCGAGGGATTAGCGCTCTGGCGCTTTCTACCACAGGTTTCGAGCTCAAGTCCCGGCGGTGCCATAGGTATTTGTAGTGGTTCGGAATCAATTTTAAACCGTAGTTTCCCGTTTACTATAAGAGCGTTGAACTTAGGGCTGACAACCATACCCCATAAAAAGAAAAATATCTCCTGTCTCGAAATCTGCCAGTAGGTAAATGGCCTTGGCTAACCATGGGACTGTTGCGCCAATGAAGAAGAAAATCCTTCGTAGTGAGTTTTAGAATTTAAATATCATTTCTTTAATTATTTGTAAATGTTTTATGCTAGTTACTCTAAAATAAATCGATATAGAATGTCTGTCATTACAAGCTTATTGTAGATTTTTTTTTTTACTTATCAATTTAAGCTCCTAACAGAATTATTTTTTAAATAGATATATAAAATAAATTGTCGCAATTTAAAAATTGAACTGTGATCTTGAATTTTTGTTTTCTTTATAGTGGAATTAAATGATAATAAATTATAATCTGACCTTCGAGTTTTAACCACTGGTATTGTGTCTACATTTTTCCCCTGAATAATTTAAATAAAATTTATACTTGTGAATGAAACAAAATATTAGTTTTGAATTGCACCATTGTTTACAGTTTGAGCGAGATAAAATATGTGAATTAAATTACTTCTAAAATGAACACTGTATAGTCGTCGCTTTGAAAAACGAGTCAATTTATTGGCAATTACTTGTGCCTTAAATTATCTAATGGTTCATTGATGAGATTTTGATCTATCACTTGATGAGAAAATGGTATAGTAAAAGTGAGTTGCTTGCCCTACACTATAAAATTTTATTAATATTTTGGAAATTATTAATATTATTTTAAATACATGCGTTGAAGCTTTTTATTTTAAATTTATCTTTTAAAATTAAGTTTCTGTGACTCTTAAATCATAATAATCTTAACCTCATTTAAGGATAACAGTTAAATCATTCATTCATATAGTAATATTACAGTTTTAATTAGTAATCTTTGTTGTAAATTATTTCTAAAATGAACATTGCAATCGTTGCTAAAGACGAGTCAATTTATTGGCAATTACTTAAGTGTCTTAAACTATCTAATGATTTTCTTGTATTATCTTCTGAGCAAATGGTACCAAATGAGTAGTGAAAACGAGTTACTTGCACTACAAAATTTTATTAATATTTTTGAAATTATTAATATTATTTGAAATAAATATTTTGAAGCTTTTTATTTTAAATTTACCTTTTTTAACCAAGTTTCTGTTGACTTTTAAATCATAATAATTTTACTCATTTAAAGATAACAGCTAATGATTCATTCATTCACATTTTATTGTAATATTACAGTTTTAATTAGTAATCTTTGTTGTAAATTAATTCTAAGACGAACATTGTAGTCTTTGCTAAAGACGAGTCAATTTATTAGCAATTACTTAAATGTTTGAAAATATCAAATGGTTCTCTTCTACCATTTGCTGGGCAAATGGTACCAATTAAGCAATGAAAGTGAGTAGGTTACACTACAAAATGTTATTAATATTTTCGAAATTATTAATATTATTTTAAATACATATTTTGAAGTTTTTTATTTCATAAATTTAAAATAAAAATTAAAAACTTTTAAAATCAATACTTTTTAAATCAAGTTCCTGTGACTCTTAAATAATAACTTTACTCATTTAAAGTTAACAGTTAAATGATTCATTCACATTTTATCGTAATATTACAGTTTTAATTAGTAATTGTAATGTGATTTTCTGTGTTGGAAATATTAAACAATTTTTTCAGAGTTTATTCAAATACACTGATTAGAAATATTTGTTGTTTTAACATTGTTTCCAAAAGTCTATCTATTTTATTACAATTTCATAATAAACTTAAAATTATAGGATTATGAAAAAAAAAATTTAAATCTACAGGTAATCCAATCTGATATTTTCTTATCTTATGTCAATCTTATATATTTTGATAAAAAGAAACCCTCATATTATTCGAAGAATAGAGGGAAAATTACAAACATACATATTTAAGAAATTATTTTGTTGTTAACGTTTTGCATTATCAGGTTCATTAAATTACATCAATTACTTCTCAAGTTTTTTCAAAAGTGAAATATACTATTTTTGAAAATAACCTGAAGGTTTTCTTTTTATTATAAGAATTTATTTATTCCAATTCACTTCTTAAAAGTTTATGACCACAACAATCACTTTTATGGTATTTAAGCAAATATTTCCTCGTGAATTCGTGCAGGAGTAATCGTCCTGTTTTGCATAGCAAGTTAGTTGAAGGCGATAGAAACAAATCTGTGACAATAAGAAAATTTGAAACAAAGTCTTTAAATGCTTGCACGCTCCAACTTGTGAATGAAGTTCGTGTTTTCATTCAGTAATTGTATTTTCACAAAAGAGGAATGTTTCTCAGATAAGGCGATATTTTCTTTATTCGAATTTTTTTTTTAGTTTAAATTGAAAAAAATAAACAATATTTTCGATTATGCAAAATAAAAAAATTGTAGCAAAAATATATTTTTTAATTCCATTTTCAAGGTTCTTTTGAAGAATATGGCAGAAACAACTGAATCAACGTTTGTGATGATGATTCAGTTGTTTTTGCTATAGCTTGCCAGTTGTTTTTTCCATTCTGCCATATGTCGTTTTGAACAACAACAATCAATTTTTGAGCACAAAAATATGTTTCATAACCTTCTTTTATAGCAATCCTAATACAACATCTTAACTGGGACCTGATGGCAGAGTGACTAGAGCTCGGTGCCACAGGTATCGGGTTAGAGTCCCGGCTGTTTTATGCATGCTTGTAGTGGTTCGGAAGCCACTTTAAGACGTAGGTCCCGGTTTAATATGACTGTGGAGCGTAGGGCTCACAATCCTAATCAGTAAAAAGTCAGCGTCACAGAGCCAATCAGACTTCTCCATCACAACAGAAGCTGTCCCTCCTTCCATGAGGCCACATGGGTTCTTGGGCTTGGTCTAGATGTTGCTGTCTACCAAGTAGGATAAGAAACAATAACATTTTAACTCCATTAGTTATCGAATTTTCACAAAATAGAGATGTTTCTTAAATAAGAAGACATTTTTTTAGAAATTAAAAAGGTGCAATCAGTTCCGTTCTGGAAGACAAAATTTCAGAAAAAAAAAAAAAAAAAAAGATTGAATTTTCAATTTCCTTTTCAAGGTCTTTTAAAGAATAAAAACACAAATACCTGAATCAAATTTGAATACAAAAGTATGTTTCACTATCATATTTTATATCAATCCTAAGATAACATATTAATTGCAATTTTTTCTATTTTTAAATTTATATATAAATACGAAATATTTTTGTAATGCTATAGATATCATTTCTCAACGTAAAAGCTAAGTTAGAAAAAATTCCTTTAAGAAGTATAAATGGGTAAAAGTTTCCTTCTAAGGAAGTATATGAAAATTGTTGCATTGAAAGTCAATAAAGTCAACAATAATGACAGTAAAACAAACAACACCAATAAAACAAAACAGCATTACTATTTTAATTCTAATTCAATCTATTTGACATTTCTGTGTCATACGAGTGTAACTGATATCCATTACAGCTTTATATCATAATCAAGACATCTGTAATTCTTGTATTAATCCTTATAAATACAGTTCATGTAACGCGTATGTGGCAGCCCAGAGTTAAAGATGGCCACAACATATGTAGCCCCCCAAGGACATTTCACCATTGTTAATTAATTACCAGTTGCGCGACGTAGTCGAACTAAGTCCTCACCAATTGTTTGGAAATTTACGACATGTGGTTGAATATTCTTTAATAGGATTTCTTTCACATGAGGAGGAAAAGTCTAAAAAAAATTATGTTTCTCTTACATCAGATCGTTTCTTTTATTGCTATGTTCTTATATAATAGTGCCACCGTTTCTAAAGAAGACCGTTAGAATTGGATAAGATGGCTGACAGACTCTTAATAGTAGGTATCCAGTATAGCTGAAGTCCGACAAAACACTTCACTGATTCTTTAGAAGTGTTAATCACTGGGGTCAGGTTTCAACTTCGTTTTTTATGTCTTCCTCGATTGGCATTCTCTTAAAAGTACAAAGTGTGCAATTGAAAAAAATAAATTGTATAAAGCATCGTACAACCAAATATTCAATTGGTTTTTCGAAAATTCGCCGCAGGGTAATCTAATGAGCATGAGCTCGAGAGAGGCTTCTGAGTTGCTGAAAGATGGGACGCCAACTATTGTTTCGAGGTGATTAGTTAATTAAGTATTATTGTTAACATTTTTGTGCTGGTCCTTCTGTATTTCAGGTCTTACAACATTAAAGTTTTAAGAAAAGAGTAAAAAAAAAATCTAGAAATTAAATCGTGTTTTTCCTGGAGGATTTCGTTTATTTATAGTAGAAAATTATTTTTTAATCGAGATCTATTGTGGATGGGGAAAATGGAGTTAGGATTCTGGCTTCTGTGTTGTTGAAAGATGGGACGCCAACTATTGTTTCGAGGTGATTAGTTAATTAAGTATTATTGTTAACATTATTGTGCTGGCCCTTCTGTATTTCAGGTCTTACAACATTAAAGTTCTAAGGAAAGAGCAAAAAAATCTAGAAACTAAACCGTGTTTGTCCTGGGTGACTTTGTCTATTTGTAGTAAAAATTTTTTTAATTGAGATCTATTGCGAGAAATGCGGAAAAAATAGAGAAGCTTCTGAGTTTCTGAAAGATGCAACTCCAACTATTGTTTCGAGGTGATTAGTATTATTGTTAACATTTTTGTGCTGGTCCTTCTGTATTTCAGGTCATACAACATAAAGTTCAGGTCATACAACATAAAGAAAGAGAAAAAAAAATCTAGAAATTAAGTCGTGTTTGTGGATGACTTCGTTTATTTATAGTAAAAAAATGTTTTTTAGTTGAGATCTATTGTGAAAAATGCGAGTTGTGACTTTGTTAGAATCTTATATAACCATCAATTTGCCGCCTGTTAATTTTTCATATCATAGAAGTTGAATTCAAATATTGTTGGTCCATAATTCTGAGAACTACAATTGATTACTATCTAAATTATATTCATCTAAAGGATACGCAAGTTTTTTAAATACGTGGAATATTTTATATTTATAAAAAGAGATCCTGTCTTTTTGAATAGTTGAAATATAAACTTTCTTTCCTATATATTATTATTTTTACAAGCTTACGCTCAATCGACCATAACTGCTACACCAATGTGCGAACTTTATTACTTATTTAGAATATAGAAAAACCTGAAGAGAAAACTTAAGTAGGCAAACTAGCCGCACTAGATTCATCAGATGTTTCTCAATTAAAAACAATTTTCAATTTATAGAAATAAAATAAATGGGGCGCATGCTCTAAGATACTTTTCGTGGGTGATATTTCCGTTGCTAATTATTATAATTTCTGCAATTTATATGTTTTGCTAATAGTTTTAGTGCTTTAATATTTAATGAAGCGATATCATATCTAAGTTTGAAGAGATAAATAGTTATGGTAACCCTACAGCAAATTGATACTAATCTACCAAGGATACGAATGACTATTATGGTTTGTTGAAATTGAAAATTACTTTTGCTTATTTCTAGAAACTTAAATTGCATAACACTTACCTTAAAATTTTAATAATTTTAAGGTAAGTGTAAGTGGCTACTAAATGAATAAATACATTCTTAATTTTGAACTTAATTAGTATTTTTCCTTGAAAATATTATTCTTGTTGATATTATTTGATATTTGAATCTTATCCATGTTAGATATTTTTTATATAATATATTGATTTTCATTTGTGTGTTTGTAAGCCTATAATGATAAGTCGCTAGCTCCACTATGGGCTAGTGATTATGCTACAAGCTTGTGCGCGAGAGTTCATTTCTTTTTGGTCACTGCTCACAACCAGTTGCTTCTCGAAACAAAGAGTTAGCGTGGCAATTGTGGCAACGTGAGAGTGTGTTGCATCAACAGTCTGATTGCCTGGGGGGAGTGGGGTCTGATTATCTCTCTTGCAACATGTAAATGTAGTCAGTTCTCTTGGGAGAAATTAATTCACTCTACCTTGGTATGGAAAATATATGGTTCGCTACGGGGGAAATAAGGACCCTGATGTAAAATAAAGCCTCTTCTGAAATTTAGGAGGATTTTAATTGGTGTATTTTCGTTATTTTATGGTAATATTCATGAAATATTAGGAAATAAGAAATGTATTTTCAGGAGTTAGGCAATATATTAAAGAATATAATTTTTCATTATTATGGTACAAAAATTCGCTGCTATTTAGATAATTTGTAAAAGAAATATAATTTTGATTCTTCAATCTACTGTTCAGCAACAATCAATGAAAGCTATTTTGCATTGAAGTCAAAAATATCTTCCCAAACTCTAAATATAGAGTTTGAGAGATTCCCCCTGGCATTCAATGGAAACAATCCCATTTAAGAGATTCAGTTTCCTTGTATGCATTACTGTTATCTTGAATGAATCCATGTCAACTATGATAGTCGAAAGGCCCCAGCTTAGAAAATATGGAAAACGTTGCATTGGAATCAAGAGAAACAGCTGCTTATTTGATGCAAATGAAGGGTCAAGAGAATAATGGCAAGCGAACAATGGAACTTGGAGAGAAACGAGGATAAGCAGCGAAAGTATCAGGGTAATGATGAGTGGAACACTTACTGTAAATAAAAAGAAACTTTTTCCATGACAGAATTTTTGTCTCTGTTGGGAAACAATCTTGTAAAAAAGTGACGTTCTACATCTTAAAATAGACTCTGGTGCATAATGCCATCTGGATGTAGATTTAATGCATCTTCAGCAAGTTCCCCCTTTTACAAAATAAATGTTTTAGAGTATGTTGTTGGTGGTTAAAGTAAAGCATACAGGATGGAGCAGAAGTCTTTGACTATTTTCAAATACTAATATAAAATCAAGCAACTGACGTATGAGAATACTTGCTGCACTGAAATATTTATCACAGTATCGAATTTAACTTTTGATACATAAGACCTCCTTTCAAAAGTTTGTGTATAGTTTTGTGTAGACCTTCGTACAAAAGGGCAATCGTATAGACCTCCGTACAAAAGTTTTGTGTTTTTGCTGTACCACTCGTTTTTTTTTTTTTTTTTTTTTTTTTTTTTTGTTGTTGTTGTTGTCGAGATTATCTTTTATGTTCAAAAGAAAGTACTATAATACTGCAAAATCATAGGAAAATTTGGATTCAATTTGCTAACATACAAAACATTTTTGTAGAAACAACAATCACTATTAATTGAATGTTTCATAAAATTTTAGTCTACCTTTTTATGCCCATTAAAAATGGGGTTTTAATCAATTTTCATTTAAAAATTTGTATTAGACATGTTAACAGATACTTATATTAGACAGCATGACATAAAAAATACATAGTTAGAAAGTAAATTGATTGGACATTTTTTGCTGGGGAGATTCTTTCTCCAAAATCTGGTAATAATTTTCGACGCGTAACCTGACAACAGATTTACTAATAAATAGTTAATTCTAACAATTAATAAGGTATGTTATTTTTAATAGTTATCAAATAGTACAAAAAGTTTTCAGTAAATAAGGCATAAGTATCCAAATATCGCAGCATCAGTCCAAATACTTAAATCCAAGTCTACTACAAAATATGCGATTTTTTAATTGATAAAGTGTTTAACAGTTTAAAGAACTATTTTTAATTTCTTTGATAATAAAATATAATAAATACATCAGTTGCTGTTTAAGGATTTCTGTTACTTTTGTACTTTTGTATTGTATATTTAATACAATTCAACAGTAATAAGCATTATATTGAATGAATATTGAAAAACCTTGCAATATGTTACCAAATGCGTTATTTTACATTTTGTGTTCTACTTGTAATCTAGTGATAATACGCTGGTTGTTATCAAGTATCGTAGTCACTGCTTTGAAAAAGGAGTTGATTCGGTGTCGAATGTGATAGAATGCCGCCATCGTCTTATGATTAAACGTTGATTTCAACAGATTAAGTTATTATAGAGTGCGAATAACTCTAGTGCATCCATGGATTAATCTATAAAAGTGTGAATGTACTTTGAGAAAAGAATAGAAGTAAGAAAAAGTATGCATGGCTTAATATTCTATCTATTTTAATTTGATAATAGTTACTGAGAATTATAAACTAATAAAATTTAATATTGTTAATATACTTCAATAACTATATCCAAAATGACAGAAAATTTTAAAACAAATTTTGAAAAATAATAATCCGGATAAATAACTGAATTGAATCTGAACACAAAAGTATTTTTTACAACCATCTTTTATACAAATCGCTATGTAATATTTTATTTCCATTTTTCCGCATTTAAAGTATTTTTATGAGTATGAAATATTTTCCCATGTTATAGGTGTCACTTTTCAACATTTAACTAAATTAGAAAAAATCACTATAAATGCGTAACACTTTCCTTGAAAATTTTAATCAGCCGAGTCCCAGTTCAATTTGTTTATGTTGCGATTTTTTTTCAACTAATTGAAGGTTACTTTAACCGAGAACAAACCGAGTTTTATTTAAAATCTAACAATTTAACAGCAATTTAACAGACTCAAGCCAGCCAAGCAGAAATCAGTTGCAAATAAAATCACAGCAATAAATAGGTCAAGCTCAACGCAGGATACTGAACTTACTCTCGATTGACAAGTTGACAGCACGAAAGCAGGAGCTCAACTAATTTTCCAATCACAGTTGTCGAAGCATTTTTAAACTTTTCCGTGAGGTTCGATGAATGATCTCAATTTTTTGTGTAGTTCTTTCCGCAAGATGAAAAATAATATATACCATAACACTGTGCCAAGAGAATTTTTGTTTATTTTATCTGTGCCAGCAAAAAGACAAATGTCATTTTATTCCTATCTGTGCAATCAAGAAACAAAAATTTCTTTGTATCTCGATTTATTTCTATGAAAAAAATTTATAAATTTTAATTTGCTTACTATGGACATATATATATATATATAAGTTAGTCTATGGGTTTCCTTTTCTTTTTATATTCACAAAATTATTTTCTTATAAACACAGCTTTATACCCGACATTTATTTTAATTTAAAACTTTCATTACAAATTAATAAAACCAAAATAAATTATCAGAAATTAAACGTGTTAGTAATAAATCCCTGTAATATGTTTCTATGATGCTGGAAACTGACTTTAAGCGCCGAAGTCAGTCGTTAACTTCTAACATCTGATTTAAAGAAAGATAAGAAAACCGTGCTTGGTATGTGAGTTTATGGTAATAAGTTACTTTCCACAATTGCGTTCCATTACTCAAATAATGTTAACACAGGTGTAAAATACTGCTAAATTGCAACATTATCTTATAATGAGTTATTCTATCGTTCTCATACTACTTCGCATTCAGTGACATACTCAAGTTAGAAGCAAATTCAGCGTTTATGCATTTATAAACTAGAAGAGAATGATGCTAGAAAAAACATCCCAACTACGAGGCTTGCAGAAATCCTTTCCATTGCTAGAAAGTTCATCTTTTCCAACACGAGCACTTATGTCGTTTTCTATTAATCATTTTCTGGATGCTTATGTTTATATCAAGAGAAGAAATTAAGCCGTAAAAACGTCAAACCTTCCAAGGGCCGAGGTAAAAGAAGAAAAAAAAGGAAAAAAAGTCACAACAAAAAACAGTGAGGCAACCATCGTAAACCCATGTGGGTATAACCGTAATAAATATTTAACGAGCAGGGACAAATTAAGCCCTGTTTCGAGTAGAATAGCTAAAAAGTGATTTAAATGCTCGACGTAGAATGAAATGAGCAGTCTTTTGAATGGAGAGTCCTTGTCAATCACGCCACGACAGCCGCGTGGCTGGTTGTTGAGAGCACGGGGAATTGTGAGCGTAGCAGTTGGGTTCGCTATGCCTCAACAAGAGGAGGCATCTGTTCACGAGTGGTCTTCAGGGATCCAGTCTTCCAGGAGAGGGGTTAGTTCCGGAGACAGCTCAGGAAATCCGGAATCGGGAGGGCAGGATGGGAGGCGAATGGTGGAGTGGCCAGTGGATAATGCAAATTCGCAGTCAATCTGGAGAATCCTCAGTCACTTAGTGTAAGTCTTGTTTAATAATTTTTCTCTAGTTTTACCATATAGAGCTACATGTGCAATTTTGGATTCATATGCTACTTTGGACTTGTATGCTATTTATATGTTTAAGTGTTTTGTATTTAATGGAAAAGAGATTAAATGATACATTTATCCCAGCTCGAATATTTTGTTGTTATTAAATAAATTTGACTAATTCCGTTTTGAAAGTAGTTTTAAAAAATTATCCTCAATCTTTAGAATCCTCAGTCACTTAGTGTAAGTCTTGTTTATTAATTTTTTTGTAGTTTTACCATGTAGAGCTACATGTGCAATTTTGGACTTATATACTACTTTGGACTTGTATGTTGGGATACATTTATCCCTGCTCGAAAATTTACTATTATTAAATTGATTTGACTAATTCCGTTTTGAAAATAATTTTAAAAATGAATTATTTTAAAATATTTAAATCCTCACTGTTATGTAATAAGCTAACTAAATAATATTAAATTTGTTTGTTTTTCCTTTTCGTAAAACATAAAAGGGTTATGTGAAGACAAGCGCGTTTATAATTATTTATTACTAGTTGTGGTCCTTAAATTTTCAGGACAGGACAATACTAAATTGCGCAGTGCAGGGATTAGGAAACAATGCATCAGAAACAATTTTTTTAATGTTTCTTGCATTAAAATTGTGATAAATACTTTTGTAATCAGGATAATTGAAGTTCTTTAGAGTTTGTTTACTTTGTGAGAAAAAAAAAAAAGAACAATACTGAGATTGGATTAAAAAATCGTGACAGTGTTTAAAAACTTTTCATGCTTTCTTTGTTTAAAACTATTTAAGAATGAGAGACGTATGTTTGTAAATATTATAATATAAGTTCTTTAAAATTTATAAATTTCGTAATTAAAAAGAAGAATTTCGAGTTTAGGAAATAATGCATGAAGTCCAAAAAAACACTGTATATATCCCTGCAGTATAATTCATTACAAACTCTGAAGATATTTATTTTATTGACTTTTTTGAAAGTTTTTTGCTAAAAACTTTTTCATTGACTTTTTAAACGAGAAAAATGTCTTTACTTCATTTCATTGTTATTGTAAAACTCACGAAGCAAAAACAAACTAATGTCATGATTGAGAAACAATATAACAAACAATTAATTACTATTGTCTTATACTCCGGTATTATTATACAGAACGTTTTATAAATTAAACTGTGGTATAGATTAACGATATATATATTTTTTTAAAAGAGACATTTTTTTTATTTTATGTATCTTCAATGAAAACATATCTGCAAATTCAATGAAAACGTATTATTGGATTGATTCCGCGCGCAATCTAATTTAAAAGATTTACTACTCATTTTTGTATTGATATTCAAAATAAAAAAAATAACTTTGTTTCTGTTTGCTTTCTTTTAGTACTTTCTTTTTGTACAGCATTTATTCGAACTGTTTTAAATTAATTTCAAAATGTTAACTTGTTTCATCCAATGTAAACAAATGCAGTTTTCCTTTTAACTTTGAAAAAAATATTTGTATTTTTTACGTGGTACATCTACTACCGCTAGAATATTCTGTTATAATTGAATTTAATAATTTTAAATTAAATTTTTATAATAATTTTAAAATGGGATTATTTTAATATATTGTAGTTGTTACTATTATATTACGCAGATAAATTTAATAATTATCTATTATTATTTATGTCTAAATAATTACCAATCTGAAAAATATTTATATTCGTACTAAGAAGAATTTTGATGAATAACAGAAGCAATGAGTAAATACGTTATTGCAACGGACAGAAGAAAATGTCAATTTTAAATTTGACTTCTTAATGTAAACAGCAGCTGCTTTAAGGAATTTTTTTAGTATTACTTACAAAAGAGGTAAAATTGATGTTAGGATATTTTTTTTTGTCAGTTTGATGTGATTAGAAATATATTTTAGGTGTAAGATTGCATAAAAGGCTATCTTTTATTTAAAAATTGTCCTTATAATATACAAAATATAGATGATAGCATTTAATTAATTTTTTACATTTAATTGAAACTGAGAATAAATAAAAATCATTATATTTAAAGTTATTCGGTTTATGACATTTAAATAGCTGTTGTTATAGTTGCTGATTCTTTCTATTGTTTACGTTTTAACACAGTTATTTATTTTAAGTGATAAGTGAAGTTAAAAACTGGAATTATAAGAAGGACAGATATTTGTGTTAAGAAACTAAATTCAGAGAAATTTGATAATGTTATTAGTTATATAAATGTACAAGAAAGTGCAGGAGATATTTCAAAACAATATTAATACATTTTAGGATTATTACTGCGATTTTGAGTTTGAGAAACTGAATTTTTAATAATAATTTTTCAAAATGTTTTAATTTAATTGGAATACAAATAAGCACCATATAATTATAATGAAATTTAAAAAATTTGTTTTTAGCTAAAATTAATTGTCTTAAGACATTCATCGTTATATTGATTATTAAAAACTATAAGTTAATAGATAACTATAAGTTAAAAACTATAAGTTAATAGATAACTATAAGTTTCAATAAAATTTTAAGTTAGCTTAAATAATGAAAAGCGGTTAAAAATGTGCCAATTTTGTTTAAAAGTTGTGTATAATTATAAGCAATTTCATGATGACTTATAAAAACAACATTCAACTCAAATTAATTATCTTACAATTTTAAAGCCATTGAAATTGAAAATATAAAGTAATTTTTGAAATAAGCAAAGAAATGTTGATATTTTTGTTGCTAAAAATAAATATCTAAATATAATGTAATTACATTTATAAATGAAGAGATATAATGAATTCCTGCTACTTAACATAAAGCAGAACTTTTATTAACTTCTTTTGAATTTTTATACTGATAAATTAATTTTTAAAAATAATTTAAGTGGTTTTAATTCAATCACATGAGATACATTGAGATCACAATTTGTAATCACAATAGGAGAGCGCAATTCACAATAACAATATGAGATCACAATTCATAATCGCAATATGAGATCACAATTCATAATCACAATATGAGATCACAATTCATAATCACAATATGACATCACAATTCATAACCACAATATGAGATCACAATTCATAATCACAATATGAGATCACAATTCATCATATAAAATATTTCTGTATTATTAATATCTGAAAAAATATATTTTATCACTAAAATATTTTTAAAAACATTTCAATTCCCTTTCCTTAATGTAAAAGATATGATTAGGATTTGCAAATCATCTATTACAGAAATATACATATGCTTTTTTATAAATTTAAATTAATTTGGTAACGGGAAAAAATGTTTGAGTAAACTACAATCTATTATTTCCTTGAAATTGAAGAATATTATAGTTCATTAAATTTGAAGTAAAACGATTTAACAACTATTTCGAAACTAAAATTAATAATTTTCTAGCTTAAAGATTTAATTTAGAGAAATTTGTAGATTACTCATAATAATTTAATTTCCATATATAGAAAAAAAAGCGAAACTATTTATTTATTTTTTTAATCTGATTAAAAATTATTTTTTGAAGAAAAACTCGTTTTTCTTTTAATGCAACTGTCATGAAAAAACTCTATTCGTCATATTAAACCTTTTATAAGTCTGTATATTTTCAAAATGTTCACGCGTTGTATTACACAAGATCTGAATTTTTTTTTTTTACGAAATACTACTAACATTCATTCTTCCAAATAACAACGAAGGGAGAATTTCAGAAACAACGGTAAATGTTTCGTATTTCATTTCACCTTTGCAGCGTTTCATGGCATTGGTATAAAAATTCAAACTATTTCAGGAGATAGAGGTACATGAAAATTTCTTCAAGTCTAGGAAAGATGAGCAGATAAATCTTTCTTTGCGGTTGAAACTAAAGTCGACGCTTATTGCTAAAACTTATCATATAATTCTTAATAAAGATCTGCCATAATTTTTCTTGAATTTTTATAAAAATTATAAAATTAATTATTTGATTGAATTTTATAAAAAAATTAAAAAAGCGGACAAAAGTGGATTTTTTAGCAAACTTATATGAGATTTCTTATATCTTATAAAATGTCTTATCTTATATATGTGTTGTTTATACTAAAACATATAGTATATTATTTATAATATGCATATGTATTGTTTATTATGAACATATAGTGTTAATATATGTATTGTTTTACTTTTTCTTATTTCTTCTTAAAAGTTCAACTTTCATTTAGTTTTTATATTATACTTTTATTTGAATGCCTCTTAAATGTAAACAGAAAATTATTTGTCTATTTAAAAATATTTTCAAGTAAACAATGATATGAAGAGAAAAAGTTTCTAGAAAATTAGAATATTTTGAAGCTTTCCTACTTTTATAAATTAACCTTATTTACATAATCTCTTCAAAGTATTAGTATGTATTTTTGTATATGATCAAAAGTAAAATAAAATATTAAAATAGTGATGGACTAATTGACGAAATGTTTAAAAACTAATTGGCCAGTTTTTATGAAGTAAAATCACACAGTCGACAGAAGTTAATATGTAGCAAGTGTGATTTAAATTTTTATGAATTGAATAGACATAGTCATATTTTTGAAAAATATCTTTTTTTTTAATAATTTAAACATTTATTTTTTACGTTTGTTTAAAATACATAATAATACATTAGTATATTGTAGTGATATATAGCTTAATTTAATACTTTTGCTAAAAATTCATATTGCACTGTGCCCTGAAACCATTTGGTTTATGTATATCGTAAAGAGAAAATATTTTAGGTTAAAAATGCCTTGGGATTAAACAACTACATCCTATGCATTTTATATATGTATGGTTAATATATATTGAAGATGAAGCTACTATGCATTATTTAACAATATACCATAATATAGTTACTTTGCAATGCTACCATAACACAGTTACTATGCAATATTACTCTAACATAGTTACTATGCAATCTACCATAATAGAGCTGTATGCTTTTGGACTTTATTATGTTTTATGTAAGCATGTTTTGAAATAATGTACGCACAATTTTAAATCTTTTTTCATAAATTTTCGGCTACGTTTTTAACATCTTCAGAAAATTTATTTCCACTCATAATCCTCCACCATTTTTAAGTTTTAATTTAATTATGATTTAAAAAATGTCAACAAATTAAAAATTCCTTTACAGAAACGAAGAAAAATAAAACAAAAACCATTTCAGATTTTAAAAATAAATATCAACTAACTTTTCAACTTCGAAAAATTTTTCGTGATTTTAACATTTTTTAAAAAAAAAAACTTTTCCAGTTGCTGTATTTGGGTAAACACGTGTTTGGGTAAACATATTTAAATTGAAAAATGTTTTGATTTTCGAAACAATACAACATTTCCACTATCACACGTCTTTCATCCTGTCAATACATAATCAATGCAAACAATATAATACATATTTTTCAACAATATATTTCCTTTAAGTCTTTCTAAGGTTTATTTAACACAATATATTCATTTATAAGAATATTCTTTCGCTCTAGGTTTGCTGGCATGCTGATTTTATTATTGCACTTGTATAGAGGCACATTCTGATAAATGTGGATCGTAACCATTACCGCATTGTTGCACAAACTCGTATCTATCCTAAAAAACATATATTTTCACAGTTGCTTGAGATGGTTCTGAACCAAGGAAATTTTACGCAGCTAAGACTTTTATTTTCATCATTTGAATTGCTAGCCGAAAAACTACATAGTGACTTTTATTTTTTTATTTTTCAATTCAGACATATCGAAAAACGGAGCTACTTAAGCGAGACGTGAAATTTTACCGCACACTTTGATGATTGCAAAGGCTAGATGCATGTATCACAATGCCAATTTTTTTGTAACTTTTGTGAATCCGAATTCGTAAATAAATATCCTTGCGCTATATGATTGTTCCGTAAACGATTTAATTATAATTTTGTTTTTAGGAAAGGAAGTTCGGATAATACCTCGTACAGTAATCAAAAAAGAAATCGAATCGATTTATAAAATCCCGTAGCTATAGTATTATTATTATTATTATTTTCATTGCAAAATTGATGTTTTTTGTTACAGCTTTAATTCATCAAATAAAATTAACAGAAAAAGATTGTAAAAATTCTTAATTTATCAATTTCTCTTTCCATGAGCAATTTGAATAATGATTTCCTGTTTTTTTATGATCACCTTCAGACCAATTTAAAAAAAAAAAAAATTTTTAGAATTTGTTTTTTTGATTTTAATATAACTGTTTGGAAAAAAAGACCACAATAACTCATTTTAGGTATATTTTTAATTGTAAAAAAATTTTAATGAAACTTATCAGAAAAGCAAGTAATTTTTTTCAAGTAAAGACAAATGTCAGAATTCTAATGTGATTTTTTTAAATTTTCAGATACTGCACGTAAATTTGAAACATAATGATTACCAAATATTACGATTATAAGTTATTACTTCTTCTTCATTGGCGTAGCAGCCCTATGGTGGGCCAAGGACTTCTGCCAAATTTGGAGACAGGAGATGTTTCCTGTTTACGGGGTTGGGTTATCAGTCCTACGCTCTACAGTCATATTAGACCGGGATCGACAAGTTTAAAGTGGGTTCAGAACCATTACAAACATAAATGGCATCGCCGGGACTCGAGCATCTGTAGCACCGAGTGCCAGACACTCGGCCATCAGGCGCCATATGTTATTACTATCCTAATTAAATCTTACAGAGTTAATGAGAATAGCATGAACTTTTTTACATTAAAAATGATGTTTACAATATAACATTAAAAATTCTGAAAGTTTACTCATATATCTAAATTCAAACCCCACACACTCTAAATATAATAAAAAAATAAATTTTTCCCAAATCCGGTTGAGGCTTCTTACAATTTTTATGCATATATAAACGAAATGGTTGCCATTTTTATGGCAAGTTTTGAAAATGTCACGTTGTTTTCTGACAAACACAGCAATAAGAGTCAAAACTGAAAAAAATCATTTTAAAGCTTATAACATTAAAAATTCTGAAACTTTCCCATGTGTCTAAATTTAAACCCCATACACTCTAAATATAATAAAGAAATAAAAAAAATTTCAAATTTGTCAGATACTCCTTACAATTTTTATGCATATAAACGAGATCGTTGCTATTTTTTAAGGCAAGTTTTGGAAATGTCTAACAAGCATAGCAATTAGAGTCAAAACTGGAAAAAAAATTTTTAAAGAAAATGTTCATAAATATCTATTGAAATTTATACTGTAAAAGAAGCATTCAAACATATCTAACACCTTCTTTTTTCTCAATATTTTCCTTCCTACTGGCCGTTACTTACTATTTACTACTATTATTATTTTTTTTTTATAAACAGATAATTTTCGGTTTTAATTATCTATTGTCTATCCACTTCCTGTATATTATCTTGGCTTTACAAATTGAATTACAGAAGAAATTGAATATTCTTTTTTAAGCTGTAAGGCTGAGTCACTGCCTGGTAGTACACAAATATTTTTTACGGTATTTGTTTTCTCAAACAGCACTATTGCAACTTTCGTTGGCGTTCTGAGGTTTTCCATCTAAACATTTATTTAGCAATTTTCTTTGACGCAATACATATTCAGGAAATCCTGTATTGCTTTTTTTATATGTTTTACCTGTTAGTTAAAAAAGTTATTAAGCGGGAAATTAAACATCCGCTTTTTAAGGCATAAATTGAAGAATCAATTACTTATTAGAGGTTAGTTTACCAACATCTTTGCTATTCAGATATGGCTAGCGTAAAGCAATTTTGCAAGGAAAACTTTAATAGGTATTATACAGTTTTTTATCTAATATTTTCTTTTGAGTTTATGTAATTTAATATATTTATTTTTTAAAATTGTTAATTATTTTTACTGTAATTAAAAGAGTTTTAACCCTTCAGAAAATACTTTTCTCCCCTATTACACCATTGTGTTTGAATCTGTCTTACTTCGACATTTCGCATTTTGCACATGATAGCTGGCCGGACTTTACTTTACCTAAATTATTATTTCTGATTTTTTTTAAGTTACGCACATCTGGGGGGTGAGCAAGTGTAAATTATTCGGTTTAGATATATAACGTATAAGCAAAATTGAAACAGTTTTGTAAACCTGAAAAATTTATGTAAAATTTAACTTAAAAAACAACGTCAAAGTTGAAAAATGCATTTTTTAGCCATAAATAAAATTTTTCAAATGGCCAGCCTCCTTAATTTAATAATTATGAACTCACATTATTTGAATGATATACAAAAATTATAGAAATTTGATGCATTTTATGAAAATTTTTTTTCAAAAGTAAGTACCAGTCAAGGAAATAAGAATGTCCAAATTTCCATCATTAAAATCCAAGTGTAAATATTATTTTTAGATCAGAAATGTCTGCTGTAGAATCCGTTTGAATATTTCCTTAGAAGGTGAAAAAAAAAAGAATTTAGATCCTGAAAATTGAGTGACAATTTTCCCCTAAATCATGAGCGTTTTACAACAACTTAAGTAATATTCTTAGAACCAGTATTACAGCATCTTGTTGTTACCAGAAATTTTCGACAGAATTCCTCTGTGATGTAGTAAACATGAATTATATCTTTAAAAAAGGAGCCTCTTTAATGGGAATTTCAATATAAGACACATTTTTTAATGATAATTTACTACTCATGCAGAATTACTTTAGATTGGCATGAAATTATTGTTGTTATTTTACTGTTGATGTTCGTTTGGAGTGAGTCTTAAAAAGACACAGAGTTACTGGTTAGGTTAATAAAAATAATAAAAACATTTCACATAAAATGATGACTATGGCTGCGTAAAGATTCTTTTGTTGTAGTACGGTAATAATTTTATGTAGGAAAGAAACAAAAAGTGAGATCCAGCGGTGTTTCATTTTATTTATGCCTGATCAGCATATTCGCACATTTCAAGTTTTAAATAGGATAACAAAAAGACTTTACATGCAGTTATTGCAGTGCAAAGCCTAATCTTATACTTCATTGTGCATGAGTATGCAATTAACTGAGTATGTCAAACTAACAAATTAAACGTGAATGAATAGCTTCACTGCAATTGTATATAAAAACTAGAAAACTATCTAGCTAGAATTAGAATTTTAAAAAATATATTCATGAAACTATAAATCTTTCTATGCATATCTTCTCTGAGCTTTCAGGTAATATATGTGCCATCCTGTATAAAGAACTGTCCATAATTCATGTTACTTCAAGAACAAGTTTCTTTATACAGACGAATAATTGCTTTTGAAGTTTTGAATTAATCTTTACATTTACTTCGAATAGTTAAAGCAGCGATCTCTGACAAGAATTGTAAAGAAGAGTGTAACGTCAAGTTAAAATAGAGAGAGCATTGAGAGAAATAAAGAGAAAAAACAAATTGAACAAATTACATGTGAAGCTAGCCTATTATATGTGAAGGAATAGCCTCAATGCAATGGTATACAAAACCTATTGACTAGAATTAGAATTTTAAGCAATATATTCGCGAAACTATACATCTTTCTATTTTCCTGTGCATGTCTTTTCGGAGCTTTCAGGTAATATATGCCATCATGTATAAACAACTGTCCATAATTCCTATTACTTCAAGAAGAAGTTTGTTCATATGGATGAATAATTGCTTTTGAAATTTTCAATGAATCTCCACATTTACTTCACATAGTTAAAGCACCGATCTTGTACGTCATTTAGTTAAAATAGAGAGAACACCCATAAAAGAAAAACGGAACGAGACATAAAGAACATCACTTTTCTTAATTTCGGTCGGATATCAGATTTACTCAACAATTATCGTTCGTTGAAACCATGCAAACATAACATTTTTAACAATAATCTACTTAAATAAGTTAACGATAATTTTTTTTGGATATAAAACAAATAAATATTACATTATTTTTAATACAATAACATAAGTAGCGTATACTTCTGTGTATAAACCGAGAATTTTTCTAAAATTACTTTGTTCGGCTTATATACGGGTCCACTGATTTCTCAAAAGACGTAGGTACTTTTTCGTTAGCCGAACGCAAGTGATAAATCGCCAAATATCGCTAAATATATCGCGTGTTTATTTCTTTTATCTATCTTAAATTTAAGAAAAAGTTAACTTTAATTGAAATAAGTGATTCATTTTATTAAAATGAGCTTTTTATTTCGAAATTAGTTATACTTTTGAAATCTGATGTTGCAATATTTACACCTGGCTAACGGAAGAGTACCAAAAAGTACACCATAAATAATGAGTGTTACATGAATGTGTTTTTTCACTTCGATTTATAGTATATACTTCTTTAGAACTTCGGAAAATTTTTGAAGGAAAAACGAACTCTCGGCTTATAATCGGAAATATGGGGTAATTGAATTAATATTTTCATTTTAGTAGAAGAGTTATACAATTCGTTAAATGAAAATTGTATAAATCTTCGACTGATATATTTTTGCTTTTATCATTACATTATCGGTATTTCTTAAATAACTTGATAATGTATTTTTAGAATTTCGATTACAAAAATAATATATTTTTTAATTATTAGAATTCTTAGATTTTCAAATAAGCACATGAGGTCAAAAATTATTATTATTTTTTGTGCGTGTAACTGAATGACTACTATATACATATATTTTACTGTTATATTTAAGTTAAGAAAAGGATTAGAGTGTTACGAAAATATTTTTCTGCTTTTTTTGTTCAAGTAGTTTAAAGCTGTTGGAATCTTTCTAAAATATTTAATCTACAGAATATATATGTTTGTTCTTTAAATAATTCTCTTACGTGGAAATTTAAAGTTGCATCTTTGTATTTATTTTATTTATTTCATAAAGCATGTAGTTTATTTTAACTAATTGTGAAATTTACGTGCTTTTTAAAACTTGTTTTTTTTTCTACCTATAAAAATGCTTTTCTAAATTATTAATCAAAAATAGTAAAAATTACGATATTGAAAAAATTTTCTTTTCTGAACTGTTATTCAGGCTTTTCCACTTAGGACAGAAAATATAAACTTACGTAACTTAAGACAGCAAATATCCTGATAATATTTTGACGAGATTAATACTTTTAATTGAATTTTCCTGAAGTATTAGAGAGCATGCAGTCTAACGGCCCAGTAGTCAACAAATCGGCATCTGCCAACAAAAACATAATAAAATACTTATATTTTTATTAAAGTTTATATTTTAAATTATTAAATTTATTCTTCGTATATTTAAGGTATTTTACGAATGAGAGATTCGTTCATTTTTTGGAACATTATTTTGAAAATTTGAAAAACAAAATACTTCTAATACTACTTTATCTTTATTTAAAAATTTTTGTACCATTTATTTAATAAATAGTAATTTATTAACTAACAATTTTCTTCTTTTCATTGCATTAACTTATAAATTTGAGTAATATATATATGCCTTTAATATGGTAATCTGTTTACTTCTTTAAATTACAAAGATTTTTAAAAAATTTACTTCAGTTCAAAATATTTAAAATAAATAACATCATGTTTTTAAGTTATTTGTCTAAACTTACACGTTTAATACAGGAAAAATTTAAAAATTTGTATTGTTATAAAACTTTTATTTATTTTTTTATCTGTTAATAAATAAATATTTTTAACTATCATATATTTGTTAAAATAAGGTGTTGAAAGAAATATGTAATGGGCTCCAATTTTATTGTGAAACAAAATTTTATTTAGTACTTAACTCTCAAATTTTTATCTAAATTCTCACACAAGACGAAACAGCAGTTTTTAAAGCTATTTTAATTAATTTTTAATGATTATAACATAATCCAAAATATCAAGTCGCGTTTCTAATTCCCAACGACATTAATTAGAGGATGGATACATAAAAATGAACATTTAAGTACTGGAGATATTACAAGATTACAGAATTCTGCAGCAGTTAAACTAATTTGCACAACTGCAGATTATGGAACAATAAATTCAAGGACGGTACGAAAATGATGCAAGTGAGGTAAACCAAAGGAAGTCTTCTACAAATATTGATGGTTATCTTGAACATGTATAAGTAACTCCTGCGCTGCTTCAGGTCAGTTCTATCCTACAATCGTCATTTGGTATATTCAGGAGATTCATTTTCCACACAACAGTCAAAGAATACCTGAATACCCTCACAGATTTTATTATTACGCAAGATAATTTACAGATTGCTGTAGATAGAAATTTCTGCAACATTTCAAAATCCTCAAGGTGAAGAGTTATGATGTAACAGGAAATGAAAAATGAATTATTTTCATGTCTAAAATTATAGTTTAAATAACAGTTAAAAAACCGCTTGTTTTAATAATAGTTAAAGAATTGAAAATAAATTAAAAAAATTAAAGTACTTAAAAATTTGAAGTTCCGAGTGTATTGTGTTTAAACTTCTCACCCTGTGACAATTATCATCCTATTGCTACAACTTATTACTGCACTATTATCATCCGAAATCCATGGCCCACGTTTTGCAAGGAAATGAGCGTCTGTCGGTAAATGCAGATGGGGACAGTGTACAGTTTTCACCCCTTAAGCCACCCTCTTTTTCCTCTGCATGGTATCATCGTAGTATTGAAACTATAATGGAACAATGGCAAAAACTGCTGGAGGAAACTGGATTTCACTTTGAAGAGTAAGGCTAATTCAATTAATTTTTGTTCAGGCATAAACCTATTTCTTCAAAAAATGCATATTTTTTCTTTTATCCTGTTACACTACTGTGGTATATTGTATATATATTGTGTATATTGTGGTGTGCTTAAATGAACTTTTTTTCAGATTCTTTAACTGTTATTTAAGTATTGAATTTTAAATAATGATTCAGAATGTGTTCTTTAAGGACTTATATATTGTGGTGTGTTCAAATGAAGTTTTTTCAGATTCTTTAACTGTTATTTAAGTATTGAATTTTAAATAATGATTCAAAATGTGATCTTTAAGGACATACTTGTGTAAATTCTTCACATTTTCCGCTGAGCGCGTATTCTACGCGTTACTTTAATTTTACTACGCGTATTCTACATATTTCTAAGATTTTACTACGCGTATTCTACACATTTCTAAAATTTTACTTAGCGTATTCTACACATTTCTAAAATTTTACTACGCTTATTCTAAAATTTTACT
Source organism: Caerostris darwini (assembly GCA_021605075.1). Taxonomy (NCBI): domain Eukaryota; kingdom Metazoa; phylum Arthropoda; class Arachnida; order Araneae; family Araneidae; genus Caerostris; species Caerostris darwini. Next base: position 698,302 of record BPLQ01002671.1, read on the forward strand.
GCGCGTATAATTTTTAAAAATTTTTTTTAAAGCTAGATTTGCTGAGTATCTTAAAACGTTTTAAAGAATAATGATCCATTTAAGAAGTGTCTAAAAAATTTGACAAACAGCTTAACAATTTGTTTTTAGCTTCGATTTAAATCATTCGCATTTATTTATTTGGTAGACATTTAATTGAAGAAATTCTTAAAAATGCTCCTTTTAAATTAATCTAAAAATCGGAAGAAATCGTTAAGTGAAGTACATTTTTTTGGAGATTTCAAATGATTTTCGTTTTTGTGGGAAAATGATGACAACAAAATGCTGCTCTTAATAACAATTAAGATACATGCGAATTAAGTTATTTTACGTACAGTTTTTAATTTTATTATTTGTGATGCATATTTTGGTATATTAAAATAAATAAAATATTTTCCATATAGGAAAAAAATTTGTTTTATACTTCGTTTAAAACATAATCTTACATTTGCATATAATCTATATTTTTGAAAAATAATTATCAAGCTATTTTCTAAATGTAACTTATTTCTGAATCTCATTTACGACGTTGCACATGCGTTATAAGTACTTTATATAATAGTGAATATTCCTAGAATATATATTTTTAATTGGGGAAAATATTATTTACAAAAGAAATATTTTTTATGAAAATTTTGAACTTATTTAAAAAAATGTCCGATTTGTAAGAAGTGTATACAATGTCCGATAATACAATGTATGATTTCAGAAAATGATGCAAATATTGATTTATTTCGAAAATCATTCAAGATTTTCATTTCATAATAAGCTTTTTATTTGTTTTTATAAAAATATTATGTCCCATGCCAATAAAGAAATTTAAATTTAGAGGAAGCTTAAATAATTGAACATGAGTACGATTTACAGTGATAAATTACTTTTATTGTGAGTTTTTGTTTATTTTGAAACGTTATTGAATTCTAATAATTAAATATTAATTAAATGCTAATGTTAATAAATTTTTTTAATGCTATTAACAATAATAAAATTCTTATTTTAATTTTCTCTTATTTCTTATTTTTGAATTCTTAGTTTATTCTTAATACATTCTTATTCTAAAATTTCATTAATGCAATTAAATGTTGTTGAATTTTATTTAATTAATTATTTTATTATCAATTTTATTTTAATGATTTTTTTAAAATTACAAAATCCATCACAGAAAAATATTTATTATATCACTGGAAAAGAATTGAATGTTATATCAATCATTGAATACCTTATTCCTAGACACATCTGTATAGTTTTAGATAATACTTTGATAACCAATTTTCCTTCTGAATATAAACGCACGCGATTGAAGCTCATTTCAATAATAAAAAAAAAAACACTGAAAGTTCTTTTCGAATATTTCACACTTTACTTTAGCTACATATTGAGTTGTTATTAAGAAGATATCATCGATTATTCCTGTACTGACACCAAAGATGGAAGTGCATACTTTTTTGTGCTAACACTTTATTATTTACTTAAACCGGCTGGCTTTCAAGTCAATTAGCTGTACATTGAGTTATTCTTTCAATAAAAATATTGGAATTTTATGACAGTTCTCTGTCTGAGACAAAGCATTTAAAAACTCATCTAATACATTCTTTTTAAATATATCTCTCCTAATTTTCTAAATTAGGAGAGATTTCTAAATTATTAGTCGACAGTACAGAAATTTAAAAAATGGTCTATTAAATTTGCTTTTAATTTTATTATGAGGCTATTGAAAATCTTAGATGACAAACACAAAAATTCTATGAAAGGGATTTAATTAAATATGAAAGGAATTTATTAATTACTAATTTAATCTTTTATTTTTTATAAAAGGAATTTAATTAATAACAAAAGGAATTTATTAATTTCTAATTTAATTTTTATATAAGAAATTTAATTAATTATGAAAGGAATTTATTAATTATTAATTTATTTTTAAAATTTTTTTATGAAAGGGATTGAGAAATTTTATTTAAAGGATTTTTAATTTAAGCTATGAAAAGGAATTTAAGGATATTTATGTAATTAATTAATTTAAAGGAATTTATGAAAAAATTATTAATTTAATTGGAAGGAATTAATTGAATTAAAGAAATTTAAAATAATTTTTTTATGAAAAGGAAATTAGATTACGCGTTTAAATTTCAGTCTTAATCACATAATTTTAAACAATCTACTAAACATACTACTTGGACACTAAGTAATATACTTTTTTCAGAGTCATTTAACATTAATAATTAAGTCCTAAAAATTAAGTCAGCTAATATTGAAATTAATTAAAATAATTTAAAAGTTAATTTTTTTTATTTTTAAGTATTTTCTCTACTGCTAGGTATGCAATTAATACGACCTAAAAGTAAAGCGCAGAAGTGTTTAGGCCATTACTTTCAAAAATAAGGACTCGATCGCAATTGTGAGGGCATGTGTAAGCACCATGCATCGACAGCCAGACTGTTTAGTGAGAGTTTTAAGCTTTTTCTCTCATGAAGTACGCAAATGTGGGCTGTTACCATTGAAAGGTCTCCTTGAAGACATCGTTTTATGTGGATACCATGCATACCTCCCATATTGTAGAATTTTTAAACAAAATAAATCGTAAGACATCAAGGTGAGGCTAGCTGTCTTTTTATAATCAAAAGTGTTATAAAATATTAAAATGCGTTAGTATATTTTTTATACATTTGAATTCCATTGAACATTTGATTAAAAAACGTTTATATAATCTCTAAGGTGACTTGCAATGTATTCTATAAATCAGAGGGAGATGTATTTAAAAAATTGCATTTCAATAAAGGCTGAAATATATACCTTAAGACTTCGAAATGTAATAGTATAGCCTAATTTTATAGCTTAATAAATAAATTAATAAATATCCTAATAAAGTCTTATAATATAATCTATAATATATTATATATTATATTATAGGATAATAATATATAGCCTAATAATTAATAAATAGCCTAATAGAGTCCATAATGATATTTCTAAACACATAATTCTTTTTTATATAAAAATAAAAAAAAATATGGAGAATGAGAATGCAAATGAAACTTGCTTTTTTACGCAAGATATCCATATAGTTTGATCAATCATGTAACTTAAATGAAAAAATGTGTTATGTTTTAACTAACCTTACTTAATTCAAAATGTACAGCAGAAATTAATTATGTTTTACATTTTACAATTATTATACCAATGAACAATATTAACTAATATAAATTTCAGAATGGATTATTTTTATCTAATTATTATAAATGTGTGCTATATACATATTTGTGAACCTAAATTATAATTCTTATAAATGTACTAATCGGCAGATTATTATTTTGGGCTATTTGATTCAGATCTTAAGAAAAACGTTTATATGTTTAACGCTTAACGTTTATACAGAAAACGTTTATCGTTTTCTTAAGAAAAATTATGGATTAAAATAATAATTTTAGTATAAAAGATTATTCTTTTGAGTTATTTGATTTGGCAGATTATTCTTTTAGGCTATGAATTTATGTAAATTGCATTTTGCTTATATGATTTTTCATACGAATTCATAACATTAAATTACAAAGTTTTTTTCACTCATGTGCACAAAAAGTCCAATTTTTGTATCATAAATACCAAACATATAGTACTTTTCAAAGTAAACCTGAACTCACGTAGGAAATATTTATGCAGAGGTAGTCAATGAATCGGTGATTTATTTTTTACCAAAATAATATTTATGTTGCTTTGTAATCAATTGAGTACTAAATTACAATATTATTTTATCTAAGGTAAGACTTTGTGATTCCATCATATGTTTATTCTAGTTTGTTGCCGATACACCAAGTTTTACTATGAATTGTTGATTTCTGAAGTTAAATCGTTTGGTTAAGCTAAGTAGACAAATATAACGTATTTGGTATTCATCACAATACTAGATAATGTTGCTTTGTATTAACTGTTGTTTTACTTATTTTCTATCAATCATCTTTTAAACAAAGAACTTGCTATCATGCATAGGTTTTTAGAGTTTTCCAAAGCTTTTTCTCATGTTTGAATTCAGTTTGTGCATAATGTTCAATTTATAAAAGTACTTTGTTGTTTAAATAATAAAGTTATTATTAAAATTTTAAATAAAGACTTTATTAATTTACGCTTTATTAAAACTAATGCTTTATAAGAATAAAAAATTTTTATTTTCTTACACATATTAAAAGTTGAGAGATTACTCAATCTTTTTAAATGTTTGACCTCTAAAGAAAATAGTAGAATACTTAACATTATTTTTAATTGTGTAAAAACATATGTGTTGTTATAATTATTGCTGTAATAAAGTTTTAAGAAAGTATAACAAAATGTTTTTAAATTGCAATGTAAGATTAGAAAAGAAAATACGATATTTAATTCCAATTAATACTGTTTTCTTGAATAGATTAAAATTTCCATAGGGCTAAACTACAACTCTTCTAATGTCTAAACTACTCTACTAATGTCTAAACTACTCTTCTAAGGGGATCTTGTGCTTATTTTATGTGGACAATTGTTAATAACTAGTTATATATTAATTTTAAAAGAAAAAAATATAACAGATTAGGATTGGTAAGAATGATTTCTAAGTCTTCTAAATAGAAATATTAGCTATGTATTTTTTTAATAAAAATCTTAAATAGATTGATAAAAATAAAAATTAACAGCTACAGAATTTTTTTTTAAACTACTCAAATTTTGTTTTCAAATTTTCCGTTTCAAAATAGAATTTTTTTAATTTATAAAATATTTCTTCAATTGTTTTTAAAATCTTTTATTCTCGATTTCATTTTCATTAATTCATTTTCGAAAATATCTCATATCATAGTTGAAATAAATTTGAAAATTTGCATTTATATGACATGTAAGAAATCCCACATAAACATTAAGAAATACTACATGAAACTGAGTAAGAAATCCCACATGAAACTGAATAAGAATTCCCACATGAAACTAAATAAGGAAAAAGCATTGCAATACATAAAATATCTCACAAACAGTGTTTACAATGACAAGTTATTTTTTGAAAATGTTTAAACAAATGCTAAGTAATTGATAGCATGTCATGTCTATCTCATCCCAGACACTTTTTTAGACATTATAAAAATACATCCAAATGATGCTTCTAAACAGAATGCTTTTGCGTAGTTGTCTCAAATTCATTTCCACAGTTTACATGAAAATCCAATTTAATTTGAAGGGAAAGATTTATTTAATCATTATAAAAAAATAATTTTAATCATTAAAAAAAAATTCAATTCTTAACTTCCTAGTGAACGTTTAAAGTTATGTATAGCGAAAAACAAACGAAATTATGAAGAAAATTAGTGTTTACGATATGTAACCATTTTAACAACCTCAAAGCATCTGAACTTTTTTATGAAAGGATACAAATTTTAATCAAAATGGGCGATAAAAGTAAGACTTAGTAAATTATGGTTTACATATTATGTTTAACACATTATAAGATGAAATAATATGGAATTATGAGATCAAATTCTTAATAAAATGTGTTCTATTTCTCATATATATTGGATTCTTCTTTTTTTAATAACTTTTCCTTGAAAGGACTATTATTTTTACAAGCAATATTTATATAGTTTGTGAGAATTTAAAAAACTATTAAACAACTTTATAAATTACTACAAGTTTACAAATTTACTTAAGTTTCTTACAAGTTTACTTAACAGGTTTTTACTTATATTTGTTAAATTGAAACCTCTACAACAAACTCAAAAATATAATACGAATAAATGGTTGCATTTTATGTGTATTTTTTCATGTTTATGGATGTTTTTTTAAATAAGTCCTCTGAAGGGTGCACAATTTATCATTGCTTATTTATTTAAGATAATGAAAAAAAAACTGTTTCTTAACTTCTCATGAAATTTCTCTTATTAAACCCTTAAAAAAAGGGGTTTTGTTTCATTTTCACTCAATCTAGAATGGACTTTTAGAAGTATATTTATTGATTAAGAATCAAAGGCTTATTTTTAACTTCCGACTTAAACTTAGATGATTTTATTTTCTGATGATTTTTTTTGTTTTTTGTTTTTTCTTTTATTTCTGAATTTTTAGTATTTGTATTGCTTTCACCGGTAAAAACTTACAGTTGATAATGACTAAAAATTCTAGAAAAATAAGCAGATTGATAGTAGCAATATTTATTTGGAGTCGATTCTAACTTAAGAATTAAAAATAAAAAAAAAAAAAAAAAAAAAAAAAAAAAAAACCTTACCAATAAATAGTTGTATTTTATGTGTATTTGCTTATGTGTGTGTATGTGTATGAAAGTTTTTTAAATAAGTCACCTGAAAATAAATAATAAAAATAAGTCATCTAAAATTTGTTTTGAAAATAAATTTTGTTTTTCGCAATATAAAAATAATTTTAAAAACTTGTTAACTTAAAATACATCAAATTAAATATAAATTAAAAATAAAATTTGTATTTTTATGCGAATTAAAAAAAAAATGAGCAATTGCATTTAAAAATATCTCATCCCAGTACTCTACAAGAGAATTTCTTCTTCACTTAGCGACATCTTTGTTTTTTATGGTCTCTACTTTTCATTGTTGTCACCCATATATAACTTTAGAAATGATGTATCTTGCATCGCCAGCAACAAAACGCTATGAAAATCTTCTTTGGAACTTTTGATGCAACTAAACGCGATAGTTCGTAAATCGGGCATATGACGTCAATGTGTATGAGTACGGGAATCTCACTCCTGAACTCTGGTAAGCGGGAATCTTGGTTGTCGCATCATAACATCCGTTTAAATTTATCAATTTTTTTTACCATGGAGCCACGCGACTCGAATGTGAACGACACAGTCTGCATTTTTCCTGCACACCATGCAGAGACCGTTCGCAGCGATCCGAAAAGCGTTGTTGCATTCGCATGCATCTATTCGCCATGCCTATACATTAGCATTTAGACGAAGATTGGGAATAATGCATGAGACATAAGTTGGCTACGTAAGCAGTGATATCGCATCAATGACTACACAAACAGTATTATGGTCTTCCTTAAAAGCATGCAGTTTTCTTTTATCAAGACATGAGTTTTATGGCTGGATTATTTATTTTCAGCAGTTTATATGTCGTAAATGATTCGCATTGTGTTCCATTAAAAAACGCTGATCTTTTGCTTCGTACAATAAAACAGTGTTCTGGTCTAGGTGTCCGTAAAGTAAATGAATTTATTTGTTTTAAGGAAAGTAACTTTCAATAAAATACAGACGACTCTCTCTGACCTATAAAACTTTCACAATATAACTAAACTGAAGTTTTTTTTTAAGTAATTGAATGAAGAACCATTTCTGATGATCCTCGATACAGATTGCATGTCTGTTAAAATTAAACAATCCTCCTAAATAAACCTTATTTGAAACAATGGGATATTTTCAATGATCTACGATTACTATTTTCTCTTAGTACAAGATTAAAGCTGTAATATAAAAATAACAAATTTCAATTATTCTTGAAACATAAATAAATAAATTTAAGTTATTTAAAAAATAATCGTTGTAAAATTATATTTTCATAAGAGTGAGGTTAGTATATTTAAAAATCAGAATAAATAATGATGGCTTTATATCCAGAATGAATTGAATGCCACCACTGGAAAACAATAAATTTATTTGTTTTAAGGAAAGTAACTTTCAATAAAATACAGGTGACTCTCTCTGACCTATAAGACTTTCACAATATAACGAAACTGTTTTTTTTTAAGTAATTGAACGAAGAACCATTTCTGATGATCCTCGATACAGACTGTGCGGTTGTCGTTGTTACAAATAACAATTGTTTAAGGAAAATTAAACAATCATTATTTAAAACAATGTGATATTTTCAATTAACTGCGATTGCTATTTTCTCTTTGTATAAAATTAAAGCTGTATTATAAAATTAACAAATTTCAATTATTCTTGAAACATAAATAAACACATTTAAATTTTTAAAAAATTATCACTGTAAATTATATTTTCATAAAAGTGAGGTTACGTATCTTTAAAAACCAGGCACTCTAATATCCAATTGGCTAGCTCTCTGGCCTTTGGTACCAGAGGCTTTAGGCTCGAATCTTGGCGATGGAAATGATGTTTGTTAGTGTTTAGGAATCCTCGTCAAACTGTAGGTCCCTGTCTAATTAGCCCAATGTGTGCCAAAAAAAAAAAAATTACCGTAGAGCGACAAAAAAGTTTAAAAATCCAAATAAATAAGGATTGCCTTATATTCAGATGGAATTAAACGTAACAACTGGAAAAGAATCCTTTGAAATCGCCATAGAATTAATATTTTAAAAATTTTTACGATTTGAATTATAATTTTATTCTATACTAAATGAATCAATAAAAACTAATTCTAACTTTTAAAAAGCAGCTTTTACAAAATAGTTCTACTTTCTATATTTTTTAAAACCAAAATGAGGTAAAATATGTTTTTTTTTCTAATGCAGAATAAACTATTTCACAGCTATCTGGCGACTAGGAATTCATTGCATATTCATCTTTACTTTTGGTTTCTACCTATTACAAAAAATACTATCTCTCCTTTTGTAAAACATGTCAGCAATAACCACCCTTGATATGGAAAGAAATAAAAACTTGAAATCCAGATGAAAATTACTTAAACTTGCTTTTCTGCGATTAAACTTTAAAACTAATTAAAATGTATATAGGCGTGTAATGTAAATAATGACTATTTAATATACTTTTAAATTATATTTTATTTTAAAAAGATTTGTGTCAGTTCATAAAAAAATGTTTTTAAAAGGAGGTATTAATTTTCATTTAATTATAATATTAAATTAATTAGGTATTAATTTTCATTAATTTTCATTTGCAACGGAATTTTTCTTATTTTATAGAAGTTTGAAACATTTTAGAATTTGCTATTAACTTGAAACTTAATTAACATGTTTCAAAATTTGAAAAAAAACTACATTCAAAATTCTCAACAAATAAAATTTTTTTTAATGCTAATCATTTTAAACAAAAATTCAATACTCTGAAAAAAGTTTAATTCATATTTTCATTGAAATACATATTATAATAAAATACGCAAGACATAAGATATATATTACTTAATTTTCCTATTCTTCTTCTAATAATAATCATAAAAATGTGTTTTAACATGACAATTATATAATGTAAAATATCTTAAGATTATATTTTAACTTTATGACACCTTTTGATATAGTAGATAAATGTTTTGTATTATAAATAAATCCTAATTTCGGTCTTTAAAACATCTTCACTGCTCGAATATCCATTACAACCTATCTTATCACGTCTTGTTTTTATTTATACTCTAATAATAATCACACAATTTTTTTGTTTGATTAATTTAATTCGATTTACGGGAAAGTAAGAATAGTGAGATTTATGAAAAAGCAAAAAGGACGGAATTTATGTAAAAACAAGAATGGTGAGATTTATTTGATTTATGAGAAAGTTAAAATGATGGGATTTATGGGAAAGTAAGAATGATATATATATAAAAATTCAGCACTTTGACCTAAGGCACTGGATATTGATACACCACTGGAGTGGCAAAAGTGTAGCAGATTCATCTTTATTCTAGAAGCTCCACATAATGACATATGTACTGCATCCCCATTGTGCTTTTTCAATGTGGAATTACCAGCCCAGGAGCTACGTCAAGGATAAATCCCTTCCTCGGGCCTAAAATAATGACTTTCCACTCTACAGATTCATAGTATCCATTCCTGTCACAGACACATGCACTTTCAATTTTTTTAGCATCGCTTAGCACATAAATTCTCCCAGGTCGGAACCCCTTAAAAAAAAAGAGTATTATTAAGGACCTAGAGCAGCCCGATAGAGTTTTGGGGTTCTGTAGAATTGTTGAGGTTGAATTCCGTTGGATTGGTAGAATTTAATTAGTAAGCGATGCTAAAAAAAGTGAAAAAGCGAAAACACGTTTTGACGAAAACGACACCTTCTTAAAGAAGCTGTTTTTTTCTTACTTTTATTTGTCTATGTCTTTTATAATTAAATTTAATGACCAAATAGATTTAGAATTTTACTTAATTTATTTTGCAATACAATAGAACTTCTCTAATCCGACACCACCACTGATCCAACACACCTGTTTGAACAATTGACTTGGTGATGAATCATTCTTTGGTGTTAAAACTTGAACCCGTTTCCCCACATTATACATTACGTCAGTTTTTACTCTGATCTACGTTACACTAATTATCTCTTAGACTTGCTATTACTGTCAAAACTCTTTCATTATATTATAAAATGCACACACACACACTATATATATTGTATTTTTGTCTTAGGTTTCATTTAAGTTCAGTTATAATACAATACAGTATATATTTTTTTCTATTATCCACCTATAGGCAGGACATTCTCCGTCGTCCTACAGATGCCCCGTCCCATAAATGTCGGATTAAAAAATATTCACAATAGTAATATCTGAAAGGAATGTTGTTGCACGCTTACGAGTTTGTCCTGATCATCTGCTAACATTTCGGTCTCCAAATACTTATTCTAAAACCTACAAATGACACTTTGGAACCTTCTGAAGATTGTCACTATAACGGATTGGGTTTGGCTATAATGGCTCTTAAGATTGCTTTTTTTAGCTCATCGTTGGAACATCATATCCACTGTTCAAAGACATTCAAGCGCGTGAATTACTATGATCTACTTTTAATTTACATACATTAATTTTTGCTATTTCACCTAATTTTTTCATCTGGCTTTTAACACTTATTATTTAAAATTTTATCTTAGAAAAATTGCTTAATATCATAAAAAAAGTTACCTTTGAAACGTTAAATATAGAACCTTTTTGCTTAAAACAACTGTAAAAAGAATATGATTGTTAGAGCTTTGAAACCCTAGACATTTGTTTTCGTTTTCTATTAATGTTTTAACTCCTATTCATATGTTTGGCTGTGATATTCTTAGTACTATAACAATAATAATTTAAACAATTTTCTGTGCTTTTGGTGAACTAAAAAAATGCATTGCTACATTTTAAATTTTATGGAATAAACTCATAATGCAATTTATCTCTTTTTCTGTAAACCAGTCATTGACTTTATGTGATGATTATGATTACTTTTAAATAACAGACTGAAATTTTCTTACCCTAAGTGATAAAAATTAAAATATTTTTATTTAACGTTAAATATAGAACATTTTGCTTAAAACAACTATAAATAGAATAGGATTGTTAGATCTATGAAACTCTAGACATTTTTTTTCGTTTTCTATTAATGTTTTAACTCCTATTCATATGTTTGGCTGTGATATATATGTTTGGCTGTGTACTATAACAATAATAATTTAATCAATTTTCTGTGCTTTTGGTGTAAAAAAATGCATTGCTACATTTTAAATTTAATGGAATAAACTCATAATGGAATTTATCTCTTTTTCTGTAAACCAGTCATTGACTTTATGTGATGATTATGATTACTTTTAAATAACAGAATTAAATTTTCTTACCCTAAGTGATAAAAATTTTTTAAAAAAATGTTTTAATTATGAAGATAATGCGCCTTAGATGAGTAATGATTTCATCAATGTATCCAACTTAGATTTTGTATAAAATAAATTATAAGATTAATTATTTCTATAATTTTGTTTCAGAAATGTTTTTTTTTACAGTTGCTTACCAGAAAACTCCAAATGCTTACCAGAAAAAATTTTTTATAAGTAATTCTTGTTAAAAAAAATTGTTTTTTTAATAGTTAAGTATAGTTAACATATTAAGTATATTTTTAGTAGTTAAGTAACATTTCTTTCCATCTTTATTGAAATTTAAAATTTATTAAATACGAAATAAGTTGTTTGTTTAAAAAAGTAAAAAAAAAACTATTGTATACGTAGTTACTATACGTAATAGTAACTAAAAAAGTGTTTTTTTAGTTACTATTACGTATAGTAACTAAAAAAAAATCACCAATTTCTGCTGTGAATTATCTTTTATCAAAAGAAGATGTTTCTTATAAAATTCGTTAATCGTTTAAATATAAGAGTTATTCATAGATAGATGACATGGAAATGATTCCAGAAACTATTCTATGATGAACGTATTTTAACTTTAGTAAATGCCCATGAGTTATATAATAATTATTTTCTAATCTAATTATGATTTGTCTCTAATAGTATTAATATAGTTTATTAATCTGCATTTTTCCTTTTCAGGACCCAGCAGTTTATTATCCTGAGTTCTATGTACGCTCAGCTAGTAGTTGTGATATGCGTGGCGTTTTTTATATCCGAAATTGTCACTCCACAAGTTCCATTGCTATATTTTGAGGTAAAAGAAAAAATAGTTTTTAAAATTTTTTAAAATTTTGTTCCTTATTTAATAATAATGTGTTTATTTAAAGGTAGATATAGCTTTTCTACTAATGATTTTTTATCGATTATTTATCCATTACTAATTCTTCTATCAATGATTTCCATCTTTGGTTTATCAGTGATTTCTCTTAGGGAGATAACTTTTCTATCAATGATCTATGAATGGCTTTCTATCAATGCAAATATTAATTTCAATGTATCATTATAAATATTTTAAAAAAAATTCTTATATATAATTATAAAATCAATATATAAATATCAAAATTTATTATTGGATTTGCCACTTTTATTGAAGATTTTAACATTAGAGTATTCCATTCAAGTATCTCTGACTGGATGTTTTTTAACAATGTTATCGTATTTTATTCATCTACTTGATTTTAAGGTGTTAATTTTTTTCTTCTGTAGATTGCTGTTCTTTTTTTTTCTTTTGTAGACTGCTGAGATATTTTTTTTCTTCTGTAGATTGCTATGCTATTTTTTTCTGTAGATTGTTATTCTATTTTTTTTCTGTAGATTGCTATGCTATTTTTTCTTCTGTTGATTGCTATGCTATTTGTTTTCTGTAAATTGCTATGCTATTTGTTTTCTGTAAATTTCCATTTTTTTCTTCTGTAGAATGCTATGCTATTTTTTCTTCTGTAGATTGCTGTGATATTTTTTTCTTCTGTAGATTGTTGTGCTATTTGTTTTTCTGCAGATTGCTATGTTTTTTCTTCTTCTGTGCCATTTTTTTCTATAGATTACTGTGCTATTTTATCTTCTGTAGATTGCTGTGATATTTATTTCTTCTGCAGATTGCTGTGTAAGGTTTTCTTCTGCAACATTTAAACTGCCGATTAATATAATTTTTGATTATTATTCACCAGAAAATAAATATTTTTATTATATCAACCTGCTCTCACTGGTGGCATATGTGTGAGATACATAATCAATTCAAAATATTTTTGAACTCTTTTAATATACTATAATTATATGCTTTTAAATTAATTATTACACTAAATACTTTTAAAAATTTAATATTTTTGTATATTTATCAGTTTATTCAAACACAGAGGAAAGATAGCAGACCATCGTTTATTTTTCCCTAAAATGTTTTCGAAGATAAATATTTCAGATTTTAAATAATTCATGTCCTTCTTAGCTGTTTTCATTTTATTTTCCCAACAGGTGTTCGAATACAGATCGAACAATCAAAATAAATACAATCACTTATTCAGTTTTTGAGATAAGTACATTGTCAGTACAACTACATATACATAAGACAACCTATATCTTATCGTAGCACCCCATTTCCTGAATTTACAACACAAAAGGGTTCTGAAGTGATTATGAGATGATAATGGTTAAATGCATAATGTTTATTAGGGAAGTAGATTAATGGTTTATGATATTTTTATCCTTTAAGTTTAAAGTGCTCATTCAGTGATATAACTGAAGTGGAACATGTGGCGCACTGATGTAAAAAAATAATAATAAAAGGAAATAAGATAAATAACCTAATTGATTGAAACGATTCCACTAGTGGCCTAGATATCAATGGATATTAGGCAGCATTCTATGGTCATTTTGTGCACACTTTAGGCTAATTAGACACGGGCCTACAGTTTACACTCGTGGCCTAGTTATAGTGCATATTAGGCAGCATTCAAGAAAGTTTAGTTTGTCTCTACGGTCATTTTGTGCACACTTTATTCTAAGTAGACACGGACCTACAATTTACACTCGTGGCCTAATTATAGTGCATATTAGGCAGCATTCAAGAAGTTTTGGTTTGTCTCTCTACGGTCATTTTGTGCACACTTTAGGCTAATTAGACAAGGGCCTACAGTTTACAGTCGTGACCTAGTTACAGTGCATATTAGGCAGCATTCAAGAAGGTTAGGTTTGTCGCTCTACGTCCATTTTGTGTACTCTTTAGGCTAATTAGACTGGGACCTACAGTTTAACGTTGATTTTGAACCACTATAAACATCTATGCCTGATTCAGGATCCGGGCATGAAGCATCAAAGGCCAGAGCGCCAGCCAATTGGCCATCAGACCGCTACAAGAAGGAAATGGTTTGATTTCTATTAGTAGTATGAACTTCAGTCACTGCGAATCTGCTGAGTGGACAGACTAGATGACAAATGTCTCATATTGACAACTGAACTGTTTAGTTGGAGTTTTCCTGAATATGCGACATGCAAATACGAAGCAGTTATCCTCCCTTTATCTTCATAAGAAACACTATTAACCCACCGAAATAGTGTTATCCACTTTAAAATGATTATAAGAATAATATTCTATATACCGAAGGGAACACTTGTAGAACAATAAAATGTAGCCAACCTTAGGAAGTAAATATCAAACGACATTTTTCACTCCAAAATAAAATAATGCCTGGAACAAAACAAGATACCAGATGTTTATTATTCATCTTTAGAAAGCTGTAAACAGCTGACAGTTAACAGCTGAAAAATATCTCAGTACATATCATTTCTGTTTGATGCAGCTATCTCTCTAACACATATCGGAGGAAAGAAATTAATTGTTTTCATTAATCTGATAAAGTTGCTATTTGTATATCTATATATTTACAATATTGTGCAATCAAATCCAACACATATTGTGGAACATAAGAACTTATTTCCTATTCTATAAATTAAAAAAAAAGTTTGGATTCATTATTCCATTTAAAAAAGATGGGAATTTTTTTTTTTGCAATTATTAAAATATAATGTACACATCCAATACATATACCTCTATGTTTAAATAGTTTTATAATTTTTTTCCATTTTCTTTACTTCCTTTCTTTAAGACTCATAAATGATTAATGACACATTTTTATTATACCTTCAAGATTTATGCATACTAAGTTTTACAGTTCTATTTAAACTCATTTTATTGATAAAACAAGTCTCATACAAATTCTTGAAGTCAAGTAAAAAAGCTGCTCGTCCAAGTACCGTCCAAGTGTTCTATTCACTCTGATGTGAACTACAGTCCCTACTCTTAAACTGAGTTGACTCGGTGGAGTTTGTTGCGATGTAGGCTATCTGAATAGACACTTGGAATATTCAGGATTTTCTCAAATACAGTATACAAATACAGAGAAGTTACACCTAAAAGTCCTTTTCCACAAGGTATTCTTCTTCTTCTACTTCAATTATCCTGAAGCCTGATGGCCGAATGACTAGCGCTCAGTGCAATAATTTCTTGTTCGAGTCCCGGCAGAGTCATGGATTTTTGTAGTGGTTCGGAATTCATTTTAAGCCGCTCTAATATGACTGTAGAGCATAGGGGCGACATCCTTATTCCGTAAAGAGAAAGCATTTTATGTTTCGAAATCTGCCAGCAACATGGATTGTATTGTCAGGGTGTTAATTACTCCAATTGTCTTAATGGACAATAATATGAGGGAGTTAGTTACTCTAATTGTCCAATTGTCCTAATGTTATCAGGGAGTTAGTTCCTCCAGTTATCCTAATGGACAATAATGCCATAGAATTAGTTACTCCAATTGCTCTAATAGACAAAGGTGTCAAGGAGTTAGTTACTCCAATTGTAGTAATGGACAATAATGCCAGGAAGTTAATTACTCCTAATCGACAATAGTGTCAAGGAATTTGTTACTCCAGTTGTCCTAATGGACAATAGTGCCAGGGAGTTAGTTACTCCAATCTTCCTAATGGACAACATTAATACACCGAAGTAAATATTCCTTATTATAAAGAGATCAACAAATTATATGAACCTATGCAAATATACGTAAACACAAAGAAAAAATTGGAAGAAATATTGTGCCAGAATGTTTACCCATCTTTTAATCTATTTTTATACATTATTTATGTACATTGGATATTCAGGATTGAATATTCAAGATTTATAATAAATAATATAATAATAATGTAATATATATAATAATTTAGAATATTCAGGATCATTATGTCATAAAATATTACACAATGATTGAAATCTATGACATTTACAATAAAAAGCCATGAAGAGGATTAAATTTTTAACTTTTGTTCTCCAATGTCGTTCAATGACATAGCAATCCATAACTGTACATTCTATACTGAATATGCGGAAATATAATTCATCCGCAATTCAAGTCCCTAATTTTATTTTTCGAAAGTTTTTTGATATTTTTTGAAAAAAAAAAAACAACGTTTATCGTTTATTTTCTTCTTCTTTTATGGTCCAAACATGATTTTAAAAGAAGAGCTGAATTTCTTTAATGGTCTTGACGAAACTTTGCTTAGATAAATCACACTGCTGCATCAGCGGGAAAGAACCACCTTAAACAATAAGACATTGTTTGTTCACTGTTCAACTGAAAATATCTTTTTTTTCACAATTTTTTTTACATAGGAAAAAGAAAGAAAAAAAAAGTGCATCCAAATCGTGCCAATGCGATAACTTTCTTATTACTTTGGAAAACAACTGTAAGAATCCGCTACCACTGTTTCTCGGTTCGATTTTATAATTTACGGCAGAGTAGAAAGTATACGAGACACCTCGTCTCGCCTCACGAAAGACCATTACGTAAGAGCATTTCCATTTATATGAGTGTATCTCTAGGAAATGCATGTGACTTTTCTTTTGCAGGGTGTTTCCTTTAGTTCATTAATCTCTAATATTTGTACGTTAAAAAATTTCAAAGTATGTGTGCATACCTTTTTATTAACCCATTCAGAATCAGACATTGAAGGAAAATTAATAAAAACTTCCACTTGAAGGAAAATTGATAAAAATTAATTTTCATAGTTGTAGGAAAATTAATTTTTGTAATTAAGGAAACAAAAATTTAAAATTTAAATTTAAAAAAATTATTTTATTCGAGTTACAAAATGTTACAAAAATGCAACCTTTTTTTTTTTTTTACTAAGAAAAAAGAGAGGAAAAAAATACATTCAAATCGTGCTGACGCTATAACTTCAGAAAACTTTTATAAAAATCCACTACCACTATTTCTCGGTTCGATTTTATAATTTACGGCAGACTAGAATGTATATGAGACACTTCGTCTCTCCTCACGAAAGAACATTACGTAAGGACAAATCTTTATAATATTTAAACTTTAAAAAACTGCAAGAACTATATTAGTGTAATTTTTATGAACCCTTTAAGGACCAAACACTTTTCCACTTGAAGGAAATAAATAAAATTGAATTTTTGAACCAAGAAAAAAAAATTAAAGAAACAAAAGGAAAAATGGAAAAAATATTCCTTTTTGCGTGAGTAACAAAATGTTGCGAAATGCAATTTGCTTTTTACTCAGAAAAAGAGGGATAAAAAGCACCCTAATCGTGCCTAGACGATACATTTCTTACTACTTAGAAAAACAACTGTAAAAATCCACTACCACGGTGTCTCGATCCAAATTCTATATTTTACTGCAGATTAGAAAGTATATGAGATACCTCATCTCTCCTCACGAAAAAAACATTTCATAAGGACCTTTCCATTTATATGAGAGTATCTCGGGAAAATACATGTAACTTTGCTTTTCCAGGGTGTTCCCTTTTGTTCATTAATCTTTATAATATTTAGACGTTAAAAACTACAAGAACTATATTAGCGTACATTTTTATTAACCCATTAAGGACCAAACACATTTACACTTGCAGGAAAGGAATAAAATCGAATTTTTGCACTAAGAGTCTAATTAAAGAAATAAAAAGGAAAATGGAAGACATATTCCTTTTTGCTTGAATCGCGAAAATGTCGTGAAACTCAACTTTTTTTTACACAGAAAAAAGAGGGATAAAAAAGCAACCTAATCTGGCAGACGCGATACCTTTCTTATCATACTGCATATTAGAAAGTATATGAGATACCGTCCTGCATAACATAACATAAGAACATTTCCTTTCATTTAACATGAATGCATCATGAGGAAATGCATGTAACTGCTTTTGCAGGGTATTTCCTTTAGTTCATTAATATCTGTTTGAAATTTAATGAAATTGAAGATTCTTTGGCGAAGAATGTTAAAAGTCTAGATCAGACTGCCATTCCTACTTCCCTTGCCTTGGCAAAATCTCTACTTATAATTCCTTTTAAGATCAAAACTAAATACCAAATTACAGAACTAAATGTCGACAGAAAATCAGCTACTACTCTCACGAGATTAAAGATGAAGCACCCCAAATATATGAAAATTTCTGCTGATGGCGTTACAAAATACCAAAAAAATATGGCAACTTTCCTGATGTCGAGCTTACTCCTCATCATGTCTTTGATTGCCCAGCTATTGCAACAGTCATGCATTGTTTGAACCATCTCTCGGAAGAGGTTTTATACTTCGAGCTGGCAATCAACATAGCCAATATTATCCGGCAGCACCACGATATTTGATTTTCTTGTAATCTTCAGGAGATACGACAACAATGTTAATATCTGTAAAATATAATTAAAAATAACCAAGTATGTGTGCGTACCTTTTTATTAAACCATTAAGAATAAAATACTTTTTCCCTTGAAGGAAAATTAATAAAATTTAATTCTTGTACTTATAAGAATCTAATTAAGGAAATAAAAAGCGAAAATAAAAGAAATATGTATTTTTACATTAATTACAAAATTTGCGGAAAATTCTATTTCAGTCCAAAGCGATTACTTTTCCATTATACGAAATTTTTAAAAATTATGTTATGTAAAGATATATTACATTTTCTGTATGTAGTTCTAATTTTTTAGAATAAAAACATAGCGTCTTAAAAATTTTAGACTGGTAATGGCATCTGTGAGACTAGGTCAAAAGTAATAAAAAATTTATTTGCAAAATTGTCGAAAACGAACGATTAATCGTTATGAAAAATTATCTTGCTAGACCAAGTATAATTTTTTTTTCTCGTAACCAGGTAACTTTCCTGTATACCACGCAGTTAAAAAGATTTGAAAAATTTATAATGCAAAATATAAAATAGAAACTAAAGAACAGTTTATGTAAATGTTCAGTTTTCACAGCATTAAACGGTATCAGCAGCATTAATGATAAATATTTGAATTTTCATTCAATGAAGTATCCAAAAATTACATCTATTTGCTTGGACAATTTAATAAAATAATACAAATAACAAACTTATTTGCATCTGCTGTAATTTTGAAACATTGTATGTTAATCATCATACAATTACTTTTCTATTTTTTTCAAAGAAATATTTCATACATCTTTTTTAACTTTAAAAAAATTATATTCTAAAAAGTATTATGTCATTATTTATATTATATAAATATGATATTCTGGAAATAATAAATATTAAAGTTTCTCGTAGAAGACAAAAATATCGTTAAAAACGAGTATTTTAAAATATAGCAGAAACATATAGTGGTTATAATTATGTTTTGCAATTTTTATAGCATTTGCAAACAACTAAATTTAATCACAGTGATCATTCTTCTTTGCATTTGTCCTGATTCCCTTGTACCCTTTTTTCACTTAACATTTACTGAACTATCTTATAGAAACCTCATAAATTTCATTTCCTTGCGTGTTACAAATGATAGCAAGTAATAGGATTACCCATGAGTAAGCCGAGTATTATAATTAAAGGTTCATTGCCCTTTCCGTAAGATGAATTCTAAGAAATCCTTTCGATTCAATCCATATTTGATACTTCACTACACTAGGACGTTAAAATAAATAAATAAAAATCTTACTTGCAGCCAATAGGTCTGTGAGAGGTTTAACATTTCTAAAGAGTATTTATTTTATAAACTTTTAATGACTTAAAAGGCAACTTATTGTAATTTTGCCAACAGATAATTATTTTTGCTAAATTTCCAAGCTGACACTAATGTCACTAGAATGAAAATTAACATTATGATTCAACAAAAAAAATAAATAAATAAATAAAACGGGTTTGAATATATAATTTGGTCATTATTCGTGATACCTTTAAAGCAAAAGCAGTACGTGTACAATATTCGACGACTAGTGTTGGCCTTCCTTTCGCGACACCCCGTGTTTACATAGCTGCACATGACAATCATTTCTTCTGATTGTCTACATGCTTGCCAAATACTTCCCTGGCCAGTTAGATCGCCAAGTTTCATTCCGATAAAGCAGGTTGGGGTCTAATGAACAGGAAACTCCTACAATCCCGGGAATCTTAACCAATTTAACTCAACAATTGGAGAGAGTTTATCAAGGAATCCTTTACATGTACCAAATGTAAGAAACAATGTCAAACCAGATTGTAATTTATTTAACAGTCAATAGCGGATCATTGGATGTACGTATTTCCTGAATTAATATTAAATTTTCTGAAATTTTAATTTTTGTTTCTGCACATATACATCATTACATCTATCCATTATCGTTCTATTCGTATAACTCCTTGCTAGTGCGTATGGCCGTTTCAGAGTGTTGATAGAGTTATGATAGTTTCTACGTCTTCATATTATGTCTGCAAAATGGGCCTCAGCATTCGTTTTCGAGCAATTTTTTCATCCATTGTAAGCACGTCTCTAGATAGTTCTCTCTACTTTATTCTTTTGTTCTTTAACCCTTTGTCTCTCGATAAGTACATGGTTTATCGGTGTGGCTGTGACTATTAGAGATGTCACTTATGAGCTTTTGTGAATCTCTGTGGGGGATTTATTTTCTAGTTAACAAGATTATTTCATGACATTCTCAACATCTTTTAATTTAGGTCTCATTTCATTCTCGGTAATGAAGATTTTTCATATGTTTAACTGAATGTCAAAATGTCAAGATCTTTAAAATTAGCGATTAATTGATTTCTCTAAAACACATTCTAAAAGTGCTGTAACAAAATAGATATTTAACATAAAAAATGAAATAACTGCTTTAAAATTTCATAGATGAAAATTAAAATATCTTTTCAGAAAAGAATTATTTTTTCTTCGATTTAATTAAGTGTCTTTGCTGTTATATTCTCTCCATACTTTTCATGCATTATAATATACGTAATTAAAATTCAAATGAAAACATTACATATAGAAACATACTAAGTGATCAACTAAGTTTCCGGGTTTCACACATGGATGGCGCTAATGGCACATACAGTAGACATACATATCACAAGTTTTTTTTATATATAGATTAGACATCTATAAACAATTATCAGTCGTAATATCAACCCATATCGCATCGCCAAAATATTTTTTAAACAACGAAAATGTCGAGTTTTTGACAATTAAACAGCAAATGCGGGAAGTTTTACTTTTCTGCTTTATTTTTAAAAAAATGCAGCAGAAGCACATCGTTTGCTTGAGAAAGTCTACGGCGAACATGTATCATCAAAAACTACATTTGAAGATTGGTTTAAACGCTTCAGAAATGGCGATTTCGACACAAGGTTGATCTTTGGAAAACCAAAAACAATTGAGGACGCAGATTTGCCAGCGTTTTTTTATTAAGATGATACGCAAACTCAAGATCAACTTGTGGAGGGATTGAATATGACTAGACAAAGTACTTCCAAACGTTCACATGCCATGGGAAAAGTTTAAAATGAAAGAAAAGGGGTACCGTATGAGTAGAACTCAATAGGTATCGCTACCGATAATAACTAATCAATTTGAACCATGCATTGCTTGAAAAACTGCTAGAATGGAACACATACGAACAAGTGATATTGCAGTAAGATCACTTGTGCGTGCTTCACAAGCTCCGTACCCTCGCACTTCCATCATTCAGGACACCATCAAAACACTGAAATGTGATCCATTACCGCACCCGCAGTGTCTGCCAGACCTGGTCCGTTCTGATTATTACTTGTTCCTGTCGATGACCCATGGCTTGGCTGGGCTACACTTGGCCAATTTTGAAGAAGTGCAAATTTGATTGGATGAATGGTTTCGGTCCAAAGATTTCCTTTAAAAACATTACACACACACACACACCAAACTCTACTATTCTTTATGTAAAGTACAATGTTAAATATGTATGGTAGTGTCCACAGCATGGCTGGTTGGTGAGATATGAGCAAAAATTTGGACATCTCCTCTGAAAATGCTCTTCCTTTCTAGTAATCTAATCACACAAGAGGGAAAAAAAGCAAATGAACAAAGTACTTTTCAGAAACACCATCAGTTTGTATAACAAAGCTATGAAAATAAAATTTGCTGTACATAAATTGTTGTAATGCACGTCTATATATATATATTAGGAATTTTATTTATTACTGTTGTAAATTAGTACAAATGTTATGCATCAATATTCATTTTTCAACTCTAAAGGTTCTGTTCTTCCCCTACAGGGATTTTATTTATATTTATATTCCACGTCCCTTTTGTTTTTGCTCTACATCTACATCTACCTGTTGCGTGACTCGACTGCCGGGAGTGGTCTGAGTGCGGTAGCCAAAAAAATAACCATTTTAGAAAGCTTGCGGCGGCTGGGGGAAAAGGGGGTCGACAATGGCCCCGACGGCCCCGTTCCCCCCAGGCTCAAGAAATACCGGATATCTGACAATGACAAAAGCCATGGGAGCCTTTTCTTACGAATTGGTGCCATAGGTAAGTGCATTTAATAAAACTTAATGGATAAATTTTATTAAAATTCGTTTTTAAGAGTTCCATTACGGGATATTTATCGATATTATAATGTCAATATAAACAATATATTCAAACAGTTATTTAAATTTAACAACTGATATGATTGTATTAATTAACTTTTATATTGTCATTTGTATTTGCACTAACAATTAATTGTTGTTTTTTAATTAAAGAATTTTATCTCATAAGGGATTTAAAATGTAATCTAAAGGAATATAGTGTTGACAAGGACGAAATTTGTAATTAATAATATTGCGGCTTATTATTTAACATTGTCTTAATATTTTACCCGGTTTTTTTTTTTTTTTTTTTTTTTTTTTTTTTTTTTTGAAGTTACACATCTCGTCTGTTTAAAGAAATCACTGTAAGCTCTAAAATATATAAAATATTTTTAATTAATTTTGTTGAAAATGGTACTGTCTGAAATTTGCACTATTATGAATTGCGAGTTCTTACGTGGCATCGCAGACCGCGCGAAACAATACTAGTGTATTCGGCTCTAGTGCTATTACGCAGCAGAGAGTATAAAATTGGTTCGCCAAATTTCATACGGGTAACTTTGGCCTCACAAGCGAGCAGCACGGTTGTCCAGAATCAAAGGTCAATAATGACGACTAAAGATCACTGTCAAAAGGTCTGATCCATCTCAGAGTGCCTGTGAATTATTGTTGAAATTTGGTGTTAGCAAATAAAAAACATTAACTCATTTAGCTCAAACCGGCAAAATGAAAAAGTTGGATAAATGGGTTCTACATAAACTCATTGAAAAACAGAAACAAAAACGCTTGGAAGCATGCTTGATGTTGCTTTTCCGTTACAAATCTAATCAATTTTTGAATCGAATTGTCACTTGTGATGAGAAATGGATCTAATATGACAATCGCAAACCCACTGGTTGAAGAAGAATGAATCACCAAAACACACTACAAAGCGTAATATTCATCGAGAAACTCATGGTGAGTATTTGGTGGTCTAGCGCAGGTGTGATCCTTTATGATTTCATGAAATCTGACTCATCGATCACGGCAGAAATATAGTACAACCAACTGGACGAAATGATGCAAAAACTTAAAGAAAAACAGCCTAGGTTGGTCAACAGGTCAACTCCTATCTTACTGCATGATAACGCTAGATCACACATTCTACAAATGACTGTGGCAGAACTACAGGAATTGGAATTGGAACTTCTCCATGATCAACTTTCATACTCATCAAATATATCCCCCTCCTCTGACTATCAATTCTTCCCCAATTTGGACATTTTTTAATAAGAAAACAATTTAATTCTAACAATGCTATAAAACTGGGCTGCCAGGAATTCATTGACTCTTGTCCACGAGAGTTTTATAACGCAGACCTGAACAACCTGCCTCTTAAGTGGCAAAAGTGTATATGGGTACATACTTTGATGAATAAAATAATTCCTTCTATCCTAATTATTATTATTCCAACCAACCTTGGCTTGTTTTCCTATAAATTTCATGACGATACGACGATATATAATTTTAACAATACGAGAAATAAATATATAGTTTAAAATGAATAGCTTGGATATATTTATAGTGGGTTATGAAAAGATTTACAGACAGGACGCAGGAAATAGAAAAGCTATTGCAAAATTAACATTCATTTAAATACTTTCATTTAATATGTTCAAATTATTTTAAACAAACATAATATGTAGAACAACCAATGCAAAAAGTTCTAGATTATGCTGTCTGTCTTAAGAAGGCTAAATGTGGTAGATTTCAGACTTGCTACTCTACACAATTGCTCGATGCATTGTATTAGGATTGGCATGATAGCTTATATCGCGACCACTGTAACGATGCGACTCTAATGTTTACAACAATTTGCTTTATCCGATGTTGTTATTTATGACAGCTGTTGAGAAACCAAACAGCTCATAAAGAGATAAAAATTGTTATTTATTTCATCTAGTAGATTAATCAGTACTTTAATTATATTTCATTGTTTTTATATAAATATTTGTATTTTCTTTTTTAATATACATTTTCTTTTCACTCATCATTTAATGCATTTTTAAAGATTATCAGGTTTTATAATGCTTAGATGGTTCCGCTTCTAAACAAATGAATGATTTGAGTAAACATTTGTCATGTCATTTTTAATCACGCACCTTGTAATTTATATTTAGTTTAGATCGATTCTTAGAGATGTAACTAATTTTTTTTGCAAATATCTTTCTTAAAGTTTTTAAATTTGAAAGAGTTATATCTCCTTTTTATATTAATAGTCCTGCATATAAATATTTCTTTTCATATTTTTCTGTGTGCTTTATAAACATTTTGTTGTAAATAATAAATCAGAATAACCCTTCGTTGCAGCTTTTGGACTTGGAACGATGGTGTATAATGGTTTAGAATTTGGCTCGTTTTTTGAAGTACCTCCAACATCCCTTTGTTATAATATCTTTCTAGGACTGAATCCCATTCTGCAGATGATATTCACTTTTGCTCAAATGTATTTTATATTTGTAAATGCTCGGGTATGTATTTTTCATATTGCAAGCTTAAAGTACAATGTTTCCATAAATTAAAAAAAAAATCCCCAAAAATAGCGATAACTCAAAAAAATCATATGTTTTTTAATAAAAAATATAAAGTATAGTATAAGACTTTAAGAAATTTCTATATATAACAAAAACTTTATGAAACCAGCTTCTAAGAAACAGAGACAAATTATAGACGTATACACAAATAGTATAGTGTAAGATAACATAAAATTATCAAACAAATATGACATTTCAGACATTCAGAAATTACAATTATTAAATTAACGAACTAGATGTGCCAGTTTGGTATAGAAAAAGTATTTTCATTATGGAAGGAGATCACCCCAAGCAGCATTGAAGCACAAACAGCAAATGTGATGTTATCGATTATGAGTTTATAATTTCAGAAAGAGAATCATCGTTCAAGAAAAGTTGTTTCCTAAGCACATCAAAGTCTTAGGAAGAGGACTGAGATCAGCAACACGACTCCCTATCAAATACCAAACATGCTGGAAAAGATTCAGGTTCTACAGATCGAGCTGGTTACTATATGTGTTGAATTATTTACTGACGGATGATCTTCCTCCATTCAAACCTTGTATCTCATCAGATAAAATTATCACTCATTGTGTCGACATAAGAACATAAAAAAGGATTCAAGTTGTCTTTTCTACGGATTTCAATAGTTAGCATTTGAGTATTTGAATACATTTGAGCAGTTTCCCGTGGAAAGACATGCAGGACCAACCATTCCTATGAGTGGAGAGATACCACCTCACACAGGCACAAATTCTTCCGTATGAATCTCTTATTTCTTTTACGGATGTTTAATGAATGATAGCGTATTCCAGCTTCTCTCCAAAGCATTTGGAAGGTTTGCTATCACTCTGCAAGCTAAATCTGGGCTCATCAATAAAGGAAACAGCCTGCAATTCAGTGGACATTTTGAAGTGCCCACCTCTAATGTCCCTCCTTTAATGCAAGACGAGTAATGCTCAAATGACTCGTGGGTTCTTGTACAAATAACCTTCATGAAGCTTTTCATGTTACAGTAATAATTGTCACCAAATATTCCAGTAGATGCATATCATGTAAGGCTAAGTTAGATTGGGGTTGAGATTCTAGTCTTTCGCATGATTACAAATATCAGTAGTCGACATACTTCTTGGATCTCTTTGGCTGAACTTTCTGGATGCAAAATTTATGGCTTGCTGCCGAAGTTAATGAACTGCAGAAAGACTTGAACTGAGGGAATCTGTTTGATTTTGACTTGCCTCTAATCTCCCATTCGCCCTGCATTGTAATTCTTACAGTAAATGATCCCTGAAAGTCATTGTAAGAAATTGATTACTCTAGATAACTTATCTCACTATCATAACGAAATCTACTGTCTTATTTTCATACATACATTTTTAATGATACCTTAGATGATGCATTACAATGTGCTATTATTTTGTATGTTTCATTGTTATTGAGAAATTTTACTGAATATCACAAACATATATACTGAAATATACATATACACTCAATACAATATATACTCAAATTTCGTATTGATCACATTTTTTTAACGAGGTATTGCTGTTTTCGTGATTTTTCTTTAAGATATAAAAACCAGTATATTTCAAAGAAATATTCAATATGATTTATATACTGTTACTGTTAAATTTTAACTTTTACTTTTAGCTATATATTTTTAACTTTTTACTTATTATTAACTTATTTCTCAACTGTAAAATTTTGAAATTACTTTTGACAATATTTTGATTGCTGATAGATTTAAATTTTATGTCATTTGTTAATGAAATAATGTTTTGTTGAAAATTTCTGTAAGACCGTTATTAGTTGGGTGAATCTTGGTTCATATGTAGTATTTTTACTGTTGTTTTCTTAGTTAATTCTTTTTCTAAGATGAAAATTTCAGCTTTAAACACAAAAAATAATAGAATACAATATAAAATAAATTTGCTTTTCAGTGTGTGCAGACAAATATTTTCAGAACCTAAAAACATTTTTAATATAAAGTTTTAAATTCTAATTGTTTTTTACGTTGTTATAATCTGTGTTATTTGATTACATACTTATTTTTAGTTTCCGTTTCACCAGGAAATCACTGCATTAATAATTCTGTTTTTACATTTAAAGATAAAACTTAAACTAACTTAACATATTTTTAAAAACATACCCCATAAACTGAAATTAAGATGTAAATTTAAACTAAGTGTTCATCCAATTTAATGATTTGGTAATGCCAATGGACAATAAATAATTATTAATTTTTAAATATTAATTATTTCAGAATTAATTACTTATGTTTTCATTTATGTGTTTGTATTTCAGCTCAATATACAGAAGTTTAAAGTCGTTGCCCGCTTTGGTCTCATGCATATTATAGCTACCAACCTCTGCGTATGGATTCGAACAGTGGGGAAGGAAGCTTTGGAAGCCATTGCTGAGAATCAACGAGAAAGCGGGCTTGGATCAAGCTTAGAAGAGCTCATTCTACCTTTTCGAGTTACTGGTAATTGTCTTCTGCAATCATAGAAAAAAAGTTATATGGATTATATTTTTACGATATTTCGATTATTAATTGCTGTTTATAATTTAAAAGAAAACAAGTTGTGTTGCCATCTTGTGAACTTAAAATTAACACTTTAATCAAGACACATTTTAGAGAAAGCATTTCTTTAAATATAAATAATTCAGTCCTTTCTTGAAACAATTTTGCCATGATTTTTATTTTAAATATTTGAATCTGCTGGCTTTTGCTACCTTAAAAGAATATTGGGGCAAATAAATAATTAGTTTTTAAGGTAATAAATGTAACTTAATTTTGTTAATTACTAATTCCACAACTATCAAGATAAAAATATATATATTCTATGAAATTCGAGCAGTCTTAATTTTAAATAATTTATTCCATGAAACAATAATGAAACTCAAACCTGTTTGAAATACTAAGTAATAGCTTGTGAAAAATAGAATATGACAGTATTCATTTAAAAAAATAACTAAGAAGACAGTTTTTTTTTTTTTTTTTTAAATAATTTGCATGAATAGTGTTTATTATTTTTTTATTATTATTACTACATTATTTTTTGTTTGTTTGCTCTATAATGGTTTAATATCCTTCACAAATATTTATTTTTACCATAATGTAAAAAGTAATGTATTAAATATGTTTTTAATTTTTGTATTAAAATAACAATTATATAACAAACACCCTTTCTTTCAGAAGATAACAACGGTTCCCTGAATTTAAGTAATCCTTGTCAGAAGCAAAACATTATGGGATCCATAGTATCTGACGCCTCACCTTTTTTGTATCCCTTCATTGTTGAGTACAGTTTAATTGCTGCAGCCGTGCTCTATGTTATGTGGAAAAATATAGGCCACAATCCTATGTTCCGTATTGAACAAAGTGCTGAAGATGCCCTCTCTAGAACCTCCAGTTCTCAGTCTTTTCATAGGGTAAACTGTGCTGGATCAAGTCGTGGTCTGTTTCTAGGGCTATTCCTGCTGGTGATTTCTACAATTTGTTTGATTGTCTTTTTTGTCTTCATTCACCATGAGAACTTAAATCTCTTAGCTGTCTATCTCTCTGACTTATCTCATTCCATCATAATGCTGATATCAATATTCGCTATAATTGTCGGATTTTTTCGGGTACGATCTTTACGATTTCATTACGACCGTCAAGACCATCTTAGGGATCTCTTGCTTCGAGTCAGTGCCTTTGGTCTTTATACCTATGCGATGTTTGGAATAATCGCAGGTACTTTGTCACCACTTCACTACACACCTAACTTGCTTGTCATGATCACTAGTTGTCTGACGATTGTTCAAGTCACGCTTCAATCACTGTTTGTTGCTGATATTACTTGCAGATCTACTCATCTTCCAGAGCATGACAACACAAAACCTGGTCGACAAGTGATAACATTTCTTTTGATGGTCAATCTCACTTTCTGGATAATATACACTTTCGAGATGCAAAAAGTGCAAGCAAGCCCTGTGCAGTTAGGATTTTATGGTTTCATGGCTTGGACTGTCATTGTGAGAACCACTTTGCCATTGAGTATATTTTTTCGGTTCCATTCCTTCATTACGTTTGCAGAAGTCTGGAAAAATTCCTATAAAAATGTATGTAACTGATTGAGTTCAAATGTCTGCTGATGAACCAACGCCAACTTTTTTCAGAATAGAATCCGTTAGCAAATTCATTTATGATTTCTCTGAAACTATAGAAGATTACAGAATTTTCTACGTATGTCTTCATGTCAAAGTAGAAATTGGAGTTTCTTAAGAATTGTGAAATCTGTCTAGTTCATGGAGAAAAGAATGATTTAAAAGATGATTGACAAAGGTAAATGGATTGGAAGAAACGATGTAAAATGAGATATGTATTTCTACTCTTTGTTTCTTTGTTATCGTGCCAAAATAAAACAAGATGGAAGAAAGTTGTCTTGGTTATGTAGGCAGAAAAATGTAGTTTAGTTTGTCTGTTTGAAAGCCTGTGAAAGTAACAGATTTGTTATAGAATAGCTTCGCTGATTGTGAAATGTCCAAAGCTAAGAGCAAGAGTTCGCTTTATTTGAAAAGGGTAGTTCTTCAATTAAAATGTCTTTTACACTTCTATAATTTATTTACTACCTCTGAGTTTTACAAAACCTTACTGACTTTACTTCACAATAAATGTATATTTAATTATTGTGTTGAACTTCTCAGTTACTTTTCGCTATCGGTTGTTTGAAGTCGTACACATGGATGGTGCCAGAAGAATATCTTCTTGCAAAATCTGAGATGTATAATTAGGAGGAATGGTCTTGGAAAGGAAATAATTTAAAACAATTACTTTCAAAGAACTTAATAATTGATTTTGTAATAAAACTTAACCAACTCGTCCAGCTCATCTTTTGTAGTCCCATAATCAAAACTCATTTTGGTGTCAACAATGTCAAGATTTTGGGCAGTACTACACTAGAATGAAGCTAACGAACTTACTTTGCACTCTACCGATGCTTTTTACATACTCTAGAGGACTTATAAGCAATAAAACTTCGACTAAGTTACATTGTGTGTAGTGATAGTACGTATTATGGAAAATTTTCCATAAGTTTGGGTATTGTATTTTTTTCTTATTTGCTGATTACAAACATGATCATCAACATGACAGAAATGAATAGCTAAGATTTTAACAATCTTTAGTACTTTTATAATATTTAGTACTATTGTTGTATTAGTATAATAATGAATTGTTTTTAGTATATGATAGTTTGTTTTGTTAATTAATATAACTATCTGACTAAAAATGTTTGTTATGATAAGTCTTGAATATAGACACTGGGATCTTAACACATATGTTTCTTTCGTGAACTCTACCATATATCTTACCTTTTAGAGATTTTTTTTTTGTTAACAAAATCGATCTTTTTTGTAATGTAAAAAAGGATGAATCACCTTGCTATTTTTTACACTAATTGAAGTACAAATTTTTCAAACTATGTAACAATTTGGAACAGCATTCCTGAAAACTTTTTTTTTACTTGCTACCGAAAACTTTTTGTATAAAAATTCCAGCAATCTGATTGTTAATTCCTATATACTTTACTTTTTAAAGTAATTTTATTTACAAGAAAAATTGGAACAGTTTCTAACTTGTACTTGAACAAAATCGGATGTAATTCTTCAATTGTCATATTCCTAAAAATGTTTCATATCTTATATGTATTCCATGAATTTCTTAAACGAAAAGCACATTTTTGTAAAATTTTTGAATAAGTGTTTTGGAAATTTAGGATAAAGTAAATTCAACAATTTTAGTTAGTATTTTTGCACTGAAAATAGGACCATTTATATGTATTAAACTGTTGTATGTTTTGTACTCATGAATCTTATGGAAAAACTCATTTTGTAATAATTTGCATTCTACAAAAAATTTTGTTTTGTCAAAAATAAAATTATAGAAATAATTTTATACTAATACAAAACTTTTAAGTTAGTTCTTCATTTGTATACACTGATCTTAATGTTGCATTCCTTCAAATGCAGCTTTTTTCACTTTATGAATAATTTATTCTTGTATAGTGAAGGCTTGTGAAATGACATTTCTAGTAGAAAAAAGGAAGGAAATCTTATATTTTCAGCAATCTTGTAATTTGCTTTTGTATTCTTCTAGTAATGCATGAAGAGTAATTATTATTTTATGTTATAAATTGTGTTGTGATTGCTCTGTATAAAATAAAAGCAGAAAACATTTGTCATCTGAGTTGTTTCTTTACTTATATACTATACGTTGTAGATAAACGGAAATCCCTTATAATGAAAACATTTATGATATCTTACAAAACTGCGAAATGAAATTTTACTAAACAATTGAATTTGTTATACCATTATATAAAAGCACAAATATCTTCATATGCAGTTTTTTTACTTTACGAATAATTTATTCGTGACATTTTGTACGACATTGATTTAGGCATGTAAAAGTTTAAGCTAGTTGATTAAAAGTCAAATACTGTTCCATAAAATAGGAGAGATTTATGTTAAATTAGGAGCTTAAAAGATTTTGTTTATCAAAGGAAATGACAACAATTTTTTCAAAACTAATGGATATTAACAATTAAGAAAAATGCAAAAATGAAATAAATGATAGGAAGTTTATTTTTATGTTGAAAATTCAAATGTATAAGAATAATGTTCTGAAAATCAATAAAAATTATAAGCTTGATAAAGCCCCAAAAAATATTATCTTACATTACACAAACAATATTTGAAAATAAATACCTTAAGATAAATCCAATCTCGTAGGTACAAAGTATTTGACCTATATGACAATGCCATACTTTAGCAGGCTAAGAATATTAAAGAATTATTTTGAAAATGCTATACACTACCCATAACATATTAAAAGCATTTCTTTAAATAAGTACTAATACAAACTTTCTTTTTAAACCAATAATTACACAAACAATCATTGAAAATAAATATTACCTTAAGATAAATCCAATCTCATATGTCCAAAGTACCTTATATTAGTATTTATATTAGTTTACAAAAGTATTTTTAGTACAAAGTATTTATATTAGTTTACAAAAGTATTTTTAGTACAAAGTATTTATATTAGTTTACAAAAGTATTTTTAGTACAAAGTATTTATATTAGTTTACATTTTTGAATGATATATATATGTGTGAATGATTCAAATATACTAATGGTTTTCCTAATTAATTATTTCTACTTGTGTTAAGTATTTCTGTAAGATAAATAGTCTAAATAATTTAGCAGATGGTTTCTGTATTTACACAAAATCTTTATGAATAGTGAAACACACTGACTACAAAAATATCCATACCATATTTAACTGATGCTTGTCTTGGCTTAATATTACATGCCTTACCAGTTCTCACTTCTTGT
The DNA here is from genome assembly GCA_021605075.1 of Caerostris darwini. Lineage (NCBI taxonomy): Eukaryota > Metazoa > Arthropoda > Arachnida > Araneae > Araneidae > Caerostris > Caerostris darwini. Next base: position 731,116 of record BPLQ01002671.1, read on the forward strand.
CATAAATATAACATAACCATGGCCAGTAGTTTCTGTTTATTTCCACCATAGAAATAGAAAGGTATGAAATACTACAAAAAAACAATGCATGTGCCAAACATTAGCTGAAAAATGTTCCTAGTTTTTTTTCTCTAGTCACACAGTAAATGTTACCGATGTAAAAATTCTACAGAAATATTTCCAATATTATTAATCTCAAATTGAATTTGAATTTCTGAATATGAATGGTATTTTTACAAAAGAATGCATTATGACAAGCGATTCAAAAATTGTTCTTTTCAAATAATATCCTCGTGATCAAGAAATTAATTTTATGATATGTTTAAAATTTTTAGAAAGCGAAGAGCAATTTTAAAATATTTATAGAGAGTAAGAACATAAAATTTTTCTTTCAAGGTTTATTATATATATATATATATATATATATAATAATTAGTAGTAATTTTCATAAGAAATAAAGAAATTCATTTTATTATATGTAATATTTCATTGTTGTAAAAGAAGTTAAATTATTTAAATATGGCGTAGAAAGGTTATCTAGTTCCAATTTTTTTGATCTTATTATTTAAAATGTCGTACTCATGTATGCATTTCTATTTCTTAATTTTTGTAAAATGTTGTGAATTTTTGTATTTTCTCGATTTGCTTTGATAAGGTTTCTACTGAGGTTGAAAACTTAGTTTTCAAATTATATTATTTAAATAATGATGTTGACTCCAACGTAGATCATAGAGTTCATTTATTGTCACTATTTTAACGTATAATATGTTTTAACAATAGATAATCTCTTGAAAAATATCTTGAAATTGAATTACAGTGAAACTCGTCGCCAATATCATCAAGTTGGTCGTGAAAGTTGCCAAATTTGGCCACAAAATTGCCAAGTAGGTGATATTTTACTCTTCAGCTTAATGAGTAAATTGGATTTTTATGAAAAAGCAAAAGTTTTGAAACATGAAGAAAAATAAGAAATCTAAACTAAAATTAACCATGAGAACTTTATTATAAGCGATATTAAAAGATAATTTATTAAGCGGTTTATTAAATTAAAAAAATATCCATATCCAGTGCTTCTTTCCGCCATAATTTTCCCCAAACAAGTATAAGTTAATATTTTAATGAAAATATAATTTTTTTATGAAAAAGGACTTCTATTTAAAATATACGTAAATTTATTTCGTCATACTGAAATTCATATTTAATTATTCTTGTTGAAATTTTAAATGTTACACTTTAAATATCCTGCATCTTTATCCACCACTGATTTTATTTGAAATATAAAATAAGCTATCAATGATTGTTTAGATTCAGAATCCAGACTGACAAGTATTTTCAGAATTTGTTGGAAAGAAAGATTTTACAAATGTATAGTAAATGTAATATTTTTACACTTACTAATAGACAAGAAAATATTTATAATGAAAGCAACTGATTTACAAAGTCATTATAGTTTATTTTTTCAGTCCAAGTAAATATTACCAGATATTTATTATGTTTATTATTAAAGACAACATAAAGTTAAAAGAAATATTAAAATGACAGAAAAATCATACATATATACATATAAGTATAAAACTAATCACATAGATAAAAAAAAACATCCTAAATATAATAAATGTGAGCTTCACCTACTTAACTTGTTGGATAGAAAATGGAGTTGTCTGTAATTTTATAGACAACTCCATTCTGAAAGTTTCTGATAGAACTTTAATTTCAATAGCGAGATTTTGAGCTTCCTTACCGTTCATTTGGAAAATAAGCTCCTGAATAGATCCTTAATAGATGAAAAATGAACAGACTCTGTAAATACTTGTGTCTTGTAACGACAGTCGGTATTGATCTATTGCCTGAAGGAATTTTTCCAAAAACGACTCATAAATGAAGGACAATTGCTATGTATGTCCTCTTCTAAGGCGTTTTCTCTCTAGTACCTTCTTAAGCGAGGCAGTAGGCCAGTAAATCTTCTTTTAAAGTTTGAATCTTCCTCTCAGTAGAATTATTGTCCAGTGCAACAGACTTAATGAGGGGCATCTTTAATCACACCAAATCTGCTACAAGATCTGTTGCTTGGAGAAGGACCTCAAGTTAATAAGTGCCCAGCATTAACCAATTGCCAGCCCCATAGGAACTCACTCGCTCGGGTACCCTTAGCTGTAATGGCACAGATAAGTTGTAGTGTCACAGCCCAATCGCCAGAATGGTGTATCACCTACTGGTAAGTTCTGGTGGTGGCATGAATGTTTGTTAGTGGTTCGTAATTCACGTTAAACTGTAGATCCTGGTTTAAGTATCCCAAAGTGTGCACAAAATGACTATAGAGCGATAAATCAAACCACTGGTAAGAGTTCAGTTTGGGCATTTTTCGAACTGAGGTTGTTCTAGTCCAACAATTAATTAAAAAGATATTGAAGAATAATCAAATTTCAAACATTTTTTAAGATGTTCCATTTCTACAGCAATACATTTTTATTGGAGAGGTAGATTATACGGAAAAATGTTGCAATGAATAAAAAAAAACCTAGATTTTTACAATACATTTAAATACAATAAACATTTACAAAAAGCATTAACATCTCCCTACGACTTTAAGAGACCTTAAAAATAATTGTATTAGCCTAAAAATATTGTAACAAATACAATATAAATAAAAACACATGATGAGTTTAACACATGATATTAAAAAGGAAAAAAAATCTGGAAACTACTATAGATTTTTTAATTAAAAAAATTGAAAAATAAATCCGTAAATGGAATATTATTTTTTAGGAAACAGATTATGAAATGTTTAAAATTTATAAATGGTTTTACAAAAAATATACGAGTTTTTAATTAAACATTTTAGAAATCACTTTTTTCGGAACACTCTATCTGATAATCTACTTAAAGACAACTCATCTAAAACCTAGTTTAACTTTATTCTAAACATCCCTGATCAGCCCAGGTTTAAAGCTGTTGCCCTTTTCAGACTCCTGGCGGGCCATGATTGTTTGGCAAATCATCTTTTTCGAATGAAAATATTTGCAAGCCCAAAAGGCATGTTTTGCAGTCTTGGAAAGGACATGGATTCATCTCACCTTCCTGTCTGCCCTACACTTGTTTCCTCTACTGTGTATGGTCGTTACTGAGAGGCTAGGGCCCTTATGAGCTAAGCATGTCACTATGTGATTTCCTTCGATTCTCGTTGTTGTTTTCATGTTCCTTGTGTTCTTTTTCTTTTTCTTTTTTCTTTTATTTTTGTAGCCCGCCATTGGAAATAAAAAAAAAATAAAAACATTTTAGAAATCATTATGGATTTTTTTTTACTTAAATTGCAGTTCAAAATTCATGTTATTCAAGTTCTTATGATGGCTAATAATGATTAAATATATGTTTATATACGATTTAAATATATTTTTTAACATTATAAACGAATCATCTAGGATGATGGTTTGCTGTGATGTTTTTATGTATGTGGTGATTCATTATTTGCTAATAAACGAACAAGAAATATCTCTCGTATCAATGTCAGTTAGAAAAGTTTAAATTGTTCTTGCTTATGTTTCGATCACAATTGAGAAAAGTTTATGAATCAGAATTGTTTGCTGTTTCAAGTTGTTCCTTTTCAATGGGTTTACTCTTGCATTCGAATTCATTTTGGTCCACGGAATTGTTTGAACAACTAATTGCCCAATCGCTGTTAACTGTTGAAGTCACTGCATGCCTCTCTGCTTTCTTGTAGCTTCTTATACATTGGCAATGTTGATCACCTTTGCCATGCTTCTTTTGTTTGACTCTGCGATTTTGGAACCAGATTTTCACTTGCTTTTCTGAAAGCCTCAAATAGGATGCTATTTTAATTCTTCTGAGTCTGGAGAGATAAATGTTGGAAGCGAATTCTCGTTCCAGTTCTACAAGTTGAGTGCTGCTGAAGGCCGTTCTGACTCTCTTGTTGCTTTTGGAATCTTCAGGCAAAGAAAGATCTCTGGAATCTGAAATATGAGAAATCAAATAAAATTGGGACTCAATTACAATAATTTTTTTTAAATGCACATTAAGCATTTTTTAGTATTCCCCTGTACTTTTAAAACATGCTGTTTTAAATTGAAATTCGTGCAACATACGTATAACATACATAAAACTGTCATTCAGATTAAAGAATAGAGCAGAAATACTAGTTATTTTGACCATTCTTCCGTTTCAATGGTAAAAGAAGTAATTCCTAATTCAATAAATTACTGCAAACAATAACATATAAAAATTATAGCTTTTATTATATTTCTAATGAAACTTTAAAATTGTTGATATGCAATATTTTTTAGTTTTTAAAAAGAGTACAAAAGTTACAATTGTAAATTTATCATAAATTAAGAAGAAAAAAAAGCAAACAATTTTTAAAAAATGTTTATCGAAATTAGTTCAATTTCCATTTATTTACGTATCTGTAAAACTAGGAAAATTTTTCATGAGATTTTTCCTCAGAAATAAAACGCACTCGTCGAGAAAGATCAGATTCATTTCATTATAAGAATTTTAAAAATTTTCAATTTTCATTTTAATAAGCAAAACAAAATAATCATAATATATTTTTTTTAATTTTCTTATAACTGCTTTTTACTGATAACAATGCAAAGAAAAAAATACTAGCTTGTTCAGTTATATTCAATATTACATTACGGTAATAGAGCATACGGTGGAGAATATAGCATTTTGGAAATCAGGAGTCGAGTCAAAAATTCGGCTTAAAATTCCGACTCCCAACTCTTTGGAAAAATAATTTTTATTTTTATAAAATTCTAGGAATTAATGATAAAATGAATTTTAAGCAGGTAATTAAATTGTATTCTTCAATACCACAACCAATAACAAAGATAGTTACTGTTTTCCCAACAAACCAAGTAAGTGGTGACAGACTTTTCTTGCTTCAGATTTTTTTTTTGCAGTACTGAGGCTTATAGAAAGCTATCTTGGATCAATAATTAAAGATATTATAGAGGCTATTCTATTATTAAGAACTAAAAAGATGTAATGTATTATAAATATACCGTCTTTCTGATTAAAATATTAGGTTGGGGAAAAAGAAATCCATTATTTTTATATGAACTTCAGGACTTTATTTAACATGCTTCGGATTGTCCGATTTGGGTCAAATATGCACCGTTTTGTTGTATGATTTGTTGCCATTTTAAAGGTAACTTCATAATGCCTCTCTCATAGAAGTCCTGGTCCCTATTTGCAAAAAACTCTAGTAGTCGATTTTCACAATCCTCCCTAGATGCCAATTTTTTATCATTAAAGAAATTTTGCATTGCAAGAAAAAGATGATAATCGCTTGGTGCCAAGTCCGGACTGTATGGCGGATGCATTAAAACTTCCCAACCAAGCTCCCGAAGTTTCTGGCGAGTCATTGTAGATGTGAGTGGCCTAGCGTTGTCCTGGTGGAACACGACACCTCTCCTGTTGGCCAATTCTGGCCGTTTCTGGTCAATCGCTATCTTCAAACGGTCCAGTTGTTGACAGTAGAGATCAGAATTTAGCGTTTGGCCATATGGAAGCAACTCATAATAAATGATCCCCTTCCAGTCCCACCAAATGCATAACAGAACCTTCCTAGTCGTTAGTCCTGGTTTGGCCACCGTTTGAGGTGCTTCACCGCTCTTTGAGCACGATCATTTTCGCACAGGGTTATCGTATGTGATCCATTTCTCATCTCCAGTCACCATCCGTTTAAGAAATGGGTCTATCTCATTCCGTTTGGCCAAGGCTTCGCAGATGGAAATTCGATCCATCATGTTTTTTTCTGTTAATTGGTGTGGCACCCAAACCTCGAGCTTCTTTTTGAATCCAGCTTTGTGTAAATGGTTTAAAACTGTTTTATGGTCGATTTTTAGCTCCTGGGCGATGTTACGACTGCTAACATGCCGGTCAACTTCGATCATTTCTCCGATTTTATCGACATTTTCGACGACCGGCCTACCTGTGCGAGGTGCATCTTTAACATCAAAAATTCCTGAACGGAATCTACGAAACCAAAATTGCACATAATTGGCTGTTACAGTATCGGTACCATAAACACCATTCACAATTTTAGCCGCCTGGCTTGCATTTTCGCCTTTGTCAAAGAAAAACTGTAAAATGTACCGAATTTTCTCTTTGTTCACTTCCATTTTTAATACCCTGTAACTCCCAACTGAATGGACCAAACAAAAAACAGAAAAAGAATTATTTTAGTACGAAGTGCCACCTTTCTAACGAGCATAAATCTGAAATTGTTTAATTGATACTTTACGTGATATCGATCACTACAGCCATCTATCGAAAAAATAATGGATTTCTTTTTCCCCAACCTAATATATAGTTTTCCTTTGTTTGTCTTAAGTTATTCTTATAATACTTTTGTACCTGTTAGTTTAGTACTGTTATTTTTATAAGAAAATTTAGAGTACAGGGATGTCTTTTAAGTTAGTGTAAATCTATACCTTTAAAGTTGTAAAAAAATAATTTGTTATTCTAAAACTGTTTTATAGTTATATGAGTTCAATTAAATTCATTCAATATATTTCACAAATTTCTCTAGATCCATTAGTAAAAACCATAGTATATAAAATTACTGTAGTCAGGAATAGAACATTTTTTGATCGACTCCCTAACCCTTATAATAGTTCAAGAACAGTCTAATTACAAAAGAATGATCAAGTTTTGAGTAATTATGTTTCAAAAATACGAATATAAAACCAATATATATTCAAAATACTATAAATGCTCAATATATCCTAATTTCTTTACGCGACATACAACTATTCAGTAGTCAAATTCCGCTCAAGGACATTTGGACATGGACATGTCAATATTCATAATATCGATGGCAATAAAGATTCGAAGCTCATCCATCGTTGCTGGTAAATTAAAATCAGTCAATATATATCACAAATTTTTTCTAAATCCATTAGTAAAAAATTATAATATATAAAATTATGGTAGTCAGGAGTTATGAATAGAAATTTTTGGTTGACTCCCCAACCCTGATGGTAATTCAAAAACAGTCCAATTACAACAGAATGATCGAGTTTTGAGTAATTGTGTTTCAAAAATACAATTATAAAACCAATACATATTCAAAGCGCTATAAATGCTCAGTATATCCTAATTTCTTTACATGTCACATATTTATACAGTAGTCAAATTTTGCTCAAGGACATTTGGATATGACAAATATCGATGGCAATAAAGTTTCGAAGCTCATTCATCGTTGCTGGTAAATTAAAGTCATTCTATATATTTCACAAATATTTCTAAATCAATTAGTAAAAATTACAGAACATAAAATTACGATTGTCAGGAGTTAATAGAAAATTTAAGTTAAGGAATAGAAAATATTTTGGCCATCTTCCCAATCCCGATGGTAGTTCAAGCACAGTCTAATTATAAAAGAATAATCAAGTTTTGAGAAATTGTGTTTCAAAAATACAAATATAAAACCAATATGTATTCAAAACGCTATAAATGCTCAATATATCCTAATTTCTTTACATGACAAAGAACTATGCAGTAATCAAATTCTGCTCAAGGACATTTGGACATGGACATGTCGATATTCATAATATCGATGGCAATAGTTTCAAAGTTTTTTCAACGTTACTGGTAATTTCTTCTACATATCTTCAAAAGAAAAAATCTCAAGGGAGCTGAAATGGCAAATAACGAGCAGGGTACTTTCCAGTATATATCTAACATGAAAATGCATCCACGTGACATTTAGTGAGGCGTTTGACAACTGCACGCAATTGGAATGAGAATTTTTCCTTTCTTACGAGGCATTGTTCATTTTTATATTTGTAATACTTTTAGAAATACAATTACTTCTGTATATTACACAATTTTAACACTTCAGTTATAGAAGAATTTCACTATCAATGCATGAATTTCCTTTCAATAGCAAGTAGAGCAGAATAAAATTTAATATCTACGTAAGGGGTCGCCAAGAATCTTTTGGTACAAAAAACATTCTGGCTGCTTCATAAGGTTAAATGGGAAAATGCCTATTACATAATATCAATATGATACAGTTTTTATCAAACGAAAGAGTTAAATGATAGTGATAATTTGCAATAATTAATAATTAGAATCACAATTACAAACAATAATCTCTGGGAAAAATACAAAAATAAATTGCAGTTATTTTACAATGTAACGTTTACAAGGTTTGTGTATGTCATTGATGATGTTTATTTTCCTAGTAAGTAAAAACAATTGATTATTTTTTAAATGATAAAGGGAATCATTCATTTTTATTTTAATCAGTCCCCTGATTAGTAAATCGGTCATGAACACAAACAGCCGATTTGTCACATTTGTATTCCATTTTCGATTTACTCGATATATAAACAAAAAACACGCAATATACGAATACGCGTTATAATGAGTAATGCGTGGTGTAACAAAACAGGAGTTTTTAATAAAGTAAAAATAATACACTTTTAATCTAGATGTAAAAAGGGATTTCATTTATCATACAAGTAAAAAACCAAATCTCTTTTTATCATTTTACTTGAACAATTTCCAGACTATTACCTTGTTACCTCAGGTCAATAGCGAATGTTTCAGTTTGAAAGTACAATATTCAGTCCCATTTAGAACTTAGCAATAAGCAAAGTTTGGTTTGTCGCTCTACGGTTATTTTGTGCGCACGAGGACTAAATAGATCGGGACCTACAGTTTAAGGTGGACTCCAAACCACTAAAAAACATCCATGCCACTGCCAGGATTCGAACCTGAAACCTGGGGTACCAAATGCCAGAGCGCTAGCCAAATGGCCACTAGTCCGCTATCAATACGCAAAGAATACTCGGATTGAAATAGATTGGAATTTATGACAGCTAATATTAGTCTGACATAAGGATGATTATTTTATTACGATAAATCATAATTACTTCAATGTATTGTTTTATGAATTGAGCTTTATTTAGAGAATTAGAAATCTTGTTTCTAGAAAAGTTTAGCGAATAAAAAAATGACAATGATTATACCATAATGTGAAATAAAATTTTATTATTCATATTATTTTCTTCCTTTCTATTCTATTCGTCATCTTGAAAGAATGCATTGCATTATAACTAAAGACAAAACAAACTGATAGTAATTCAGGTATAATGTTTGATGCACAAATTGAATCGGTTAATTAATCACTTCAATAATCAAAATGACAAATCTTAGTTCTGTTCCACACAGACTCTTCTCCAGTTGAATGACTGCACCCAAAAATGATTCGTTGTTGTTGTTTCTTATCCCACTTGGCTGGCCAAGCCCACGAGCCCATACGTACTCATGATTGAAGGGCAAGGAAGCAGCTTCTGTTGTGATGGAGCACCCGTAGGTAGAAGTCTGACTTTGGCTCCGTGACGCTCTTACAGTCATAGGAGACCGGGACCTACGGCTTAAAGTGGATTCCGAACCACTACAAACATCCATGGCACCGCCGGGATTCGAACCCGAAACCTGTGGGCACCGAGCACCAGACACTCGGCCATTCAGGTCCCAAATTTGCGAACGGCACGCAGTGTTCCCAGGTGGTCACCCACCCAAGTACTGACCGCGCCCAATGATGCTTGACTTCGGTGATCTAACGAGAACAGGTATATTCAGCATGGTACGGCCGTTGGCTTAAATGATTCGTAAAAAAAGAAAGAAAAAAAAAATGAGCGAAAGAAAAGAATCTAATTTTGAAAAAAAAATAATATTTTTTAATGAATCATTTGTATTTTAAAAATAACAAATAGCCTTTCCAAAAAAAATAAATAAACTAATAACAGATATGACTGGCTTTAATCCGGACTTAATTTATAAAAACTCTTTTATTTTTATTTATTTATTTATTTGCTAAGGAAGGCATCTTGTTAAAGGCTACTCATTTGTAACTGTAACCAATTTAAATACAGAGACAGTTATCTCTATGCCATAAACAAGGGCTGCACCTTATGCACATTTAACACTACCCAGGGGGCATATATAGCTTGAAGATATGCTACGGACGCAAGTAACATTACCCCTACAACGCTCTACGATCATATTAGACCGGGACCAACAATTTAAAGATGATTCCGAATTACTACAAACATCCATGGCCCCACCGGGACTGGAATCTGTGGTTTCGAGTGCCACAGCATTAGTCACTCGGTCATCAGGTCCCCTCAGTGTAAAATATGCAAAATAATCTACTTAAATCAAAAGCAAATCTATTTTAGACCATATAACAACAAAAATAGTTAGACAATCAGTTAACGAATTGAACACCTTACAGAAGTAAGTAAAACAAAATATATTTTGAAATTCTTATATAATAAAATTTGTATTTATGATTCTAAATTATAAATTTTCTTTGTGTAAAAATTCTAGTTACCATAATTCATGCAAACGTTCTTACCAAATTTATAATTTTCCTTTTATTCATCCTCAAATAAATAACTATTTCAAAAATACGATAATACTAAATGATAAAATAGACAAACGAAGTAATGTATTTATTATTTAACATGTACAAAGCTTATCAATAACACGTTCGAGCTTATCAATAAGCAAAGAATGCTCTTAATGTTGTAATTTATAATAGCTAATATTAGTCTGACACAATGATAATTATTTTATTAGTTGTAAGAATAATTATTTTAATGTATTGTTTTATGAATTAAGCTTTTTTTTTTTTTTTTAGAGAATTAGAAATCTTGTTTAAAAAAAATTTAGCTAATATAAAACAATGGCAATTATTATACCATGATGTGAAATAAAATTTTATTGTTCATATTATTTTCTGCCTTTGTTCAATTGTTCTACATAAATTGGGTTGAATAATTATTTTGAGAACATTAAAAATTATAGGTTGGAACCTAAAGCCTTCCAAAACATCTTCAAATTTTAATTTAACAAATTTTGGAATGTCATTTATTTTTCTAGATTTTAATTTCATTTTCAACCACCATTAAAAAAAATTCGAAATTTAATTTTCAGGTTTTTTTTTTAAATTCTGAAACTCGTTACTGTAATGAGGAAAAGATGACGTAAAGCACTCAAGTTAATTTATTATTTAACTCTCTAACGCAATGGAGTCTTTTGTTGCTAGGTATGGGGGGAATAACATTTATTTTTTATAACATAGCATAGATTATAACATAGATTTTTTTGTTTGCTTTAAGAATAGTTTTCGAATGGATTTAAATGTCCTATCAGGTCTTTATAAAAAGTAATAAAATATGACTATAGGAAATTTTTTAATCAATAGATCATTTCCTAAATTATATAGAATATGCAAAAAATCCATCATTAATACTAAATATATAGAAATATTGTTTGAAGAAAAGCAAAGTTTTTGTTGTTCTAATGCAGCTGGCAATACAGAGACAGTTAATCTTTATGCCATAAGCAAAGGCTGTACCGCTGTTACTCATTTAGCACTACCCAGGGGGTACGTACAGCTTGAAGATATGCTACGGACGCGAGTAACACTACCCCCACAACGCTGATGTTAGACCGAGACCTGCGATTTAAAGGGGATTCCGAACCACTACATACATCCATGTCCCCGCCGGGACTCGAACCCGAAACCTGTGGTACCGAGCGCCAGAGCGCTACTCGGCCATCAGGCCCCAGAAAAGCAAAGTATGATAGCTCAATTTTTGTAAGCCAATTTTCCAAATCCCGTATTCTCCATAGCAATTAAAACCAGTTTTCAAACAAAAATCGGAATTGCAATATTTGAAGATTACTGTCATTATTATTATTTTTTTTTTTTTACGATTTCGCAATGGTAAACAATAAAAAAGATAAATTTTTTATAATTTAAAATAAATAAATAAAGCTAGCAAGATTAATTCTTATGTGATTTGTTGCTTAACTGAAGTCGTATAATTTGTATGTTAAAATCCTTGTAATTATTCAGTTATAAAAAGATCACTTTGATACTTAATATTACTTACGTATGAATTTTGAACTTTAATTTGAAAACAAAGTATTTAATTAAGTCATTTGTCAATAACGTGCTAGTCAGAGTGCAGTGCTCCTTTCTATGTATTTTTTGTGTATCTCAACAATATTTATTAACAAAAACATTTTAAAATTGCCGTCAACAAAGTAAACATGGTTGTTGTTAAACAATACAAAAAGCGCAAGCCTATTTGAATCGGTACATATGATTCAAATAGGCTTGCGCAGATAAATGTTTTGCATGAACATTTAAAACAAAACGATACATAAAAATATTTCTATATATATAAGTTAGATAATTTTCGAAAGTTTTATTTATTCATTTATTTTTTTATTCTTTTCCTTTTGTACGATCCGTGGCCTTTACAAGTCCGTGTATCCTCGATCTACATAAATTTTTAAAACATGTTTAATAAGTCCTAAACTTTCAAATTCCTTATCTTAAGTCAAAAAATGCATTTCAAATGAACTAAGTGAAAAAATGTTTTTGAACATTTATGTCTTTGAACAATTGATTGTTTATAAGGAACATTATTTCAAACATTACATCAAAAACATTATTTCAAAAGCTGAACTAATTCTAGCTAATAAAATTCTAAGCTAAAACAAATGCTTCAAAATACTTTCACATGATTAACACATCCAGAATTTTCTATTTTGTCATAGCATTTCTTTTTTAAAAGATTCTGATTGAGATGGTTGATAGCTCAGTCGGTTTCCATGCAAGGAAGGCTTGGTTCAATAAGCGAAGTTCAATGCCAATTCCGGAGATGGATGCGATAAATAATAACATAGGCCGGTATGTCCTTCCTTTGAAATAGAGGAGGGTGGTGAAACACTCAAATGTCCTCACTTCGGATGTTCCTCCAAAAATGTGGCGGCAAAATGGGGGTGCTATGTAGAAGGCTTCTTGTGGGGTGCCTTGTGTAACATTGATTTTGCTACGTATCTGCCATTCTAGTGATGAATAAATCAGGCCAAAGTACATGGTATTTTAAAATAACAACGACTTACTTCAAAAATTGATTTCTTTAATGAAATATTTATGAATGATTGAATGAATGAATATATGGAAGACTAAATTTTTATGTAGGGGCGCAGTAGATCTACCTCCCCGTGGTGCACCTGGTAACACTTTTCAGTGGCTAAAAGATCTACAACTTGGCATTATGTTAGATTAATGAACTCTGTTTCAGAATGTTTTGTTGTATTCTCTGTTCTTTTTTATTTTTCGTTGTTCTTTTTCTTTTGCTGTAACTGTTCATAATCTGCCATTGGAAATAAAAAAAAATAAAAATAAAAAATTATGTTCGCCCTAAAATTGTACTTTAATAAGACAATAGATTAAGAATGTTTTAAATTGTGTGATAGTTAATTTCAAATAAATGAATGAAATAATAAATATAAATTTCAAATGTTATGAGTCAAATCAAGAAAAATCTTTAATATATTATGAGTGATATATTTAACATTATATTTCATTCAATTTGTTTAAACAAAGCTACCCATACCTTGATTAAACTTTATTAACTTTAATATTTTTTATTTGTTTTATTCATTTAAAAAGAGGATTCGGCCTTCTACTAATAATTACAAAATGTACTGCATCTTCCTTTAATTTTAATAATATCAAAAAAAAAAAAAAATTTGTAATTATAGAGTCTGTAATTGAGACCAATTACATTTTATCTGTAGTTATTACAATTGTTTAATGAACTATATTATTTTTATACATTTTTTTAAATTATCACAAATCATTCAATTTAATTCCTTTGTTTGAAAGCTTTAAATATTTGTTAATGAATCCAATTATTCGTAAATTCAAGTACTATTACGCTTTTATTTTGCATGGGCGACTTAACTAAATGAAATTCTTGTTAATCTTGAACATGTAAGGATTGAATTGAAAAATTAAAATTATTAAATTATTAAAAATTAAAAAATTAATTTCGATAAAAATTTAAATAATTTCAAACATTAATAGAATTATTGAATTGATTCAGCGTTTGCCATTTCTGATATAATAGTTTTTCAAGAAACGAAGATGCCAATTTTAATATCTTAAGAAAGTGCAATGCCTTTAACAAAAGATTAAGAAAAATATTATTATGGAAAGCATAAATCGAATTACAATTCGAAAATTATTTTATAAGTTAGTTAAAAAATGCATTAGCTTATTATAAACCATAAATCAGTGTCTTTGCTTTTAAACTCCTTGCTGAATTATAGTTATAGAAATCTTTATAACTACATTTGTTGTTTTATTACTTCAAAAGCATTCAAGTTATAAACATATATACAAAGTGCTTATTGCACTTTGTATATATGTTTATTAATAATTGCTTAAGCACTTTGACAATTATTAATATGTTTATTAATAATTGCCAAAGTGCTTAAGGCAATTATTTATTTTAAAGCCAAACAATCTTATTTTCTGTCATATCTAGTTAAATCTCAATTTTTACTTATTAAATATTGGTTTTGTAAACAAAATCTTCCATTGTTTAACTTACAATCATAATTCTCTTAAATAAGGTTTGAAAAAAATACCGGATTTCCTCTTTATTGATGCGATACATTTATTTAAATCTAATATAATCTCATTCAAATCAAAATAACAATAATAAATAATAGAATGGGGATAATATTGTTTCCAAAACTGCAGTGAATTTTAGAAGGCTATGCAAAAAAAAAAAAAAAAAAAAAAAAAAAAAAAAAAACCTTAACTAATAACTATTAATTCTAATATATTTATGAAAGGATTAAATTAAATCGTATAAGCTATATTTAATTGCCTAATAAATCGCATATTCATTAATAAAATACAATACTTTTAGCCTATGATTTGTTTTTTCAATCCATCTAATTTAAATTGGATGCAAAATCCAATTCAGAAGAATTAAGATAAAAAATGAATTTAAATAAGAATAGTATACTTTAAAAAAGATACACTCTTTCAGTGTATATCTCATTTTCCTTTTTCACAAAAACCAATAGAATTCAGAAGAAATCACTTACCTGTTTCGATTTTTCTAGTAGAAAGGGACCTTTTCGACCAATTGTCCATTTTGGGGTAGTGCTTTTCGGGTTGCAAAAGTGTTTTGTCTGTTAAAACATCTGTGGGCAGCAAAGTCTTGAATGCTGTTGGGCTCACCCTAGCAGCTTCTTGATAATACGATGGATGCCCAATGCCAGTAGAAGCATATGAGAAGAAACTTCTCTGAACATAATCCGATATTCCCAAATGACCTCTGCACAAAACATGGGGGTCCAAACAAAGACTTGGTCGTAAAACTACAGAACTGGGACTTGTCCATAAGCTTTTATCGCTTATTGATTGATTCTGTATTGTCGAGTTTTCAACTGACGTAACAGTTTTGTTCAATAGAGCATCCATTAAAAATGATTTCGACATTGTTGAAACTTTATGATTCGTTCATAAAAGAGTTCAAGGAAGTCGATCAGCAAAATATTTGAACCAAAACTTCGAACAACAAAATTCCATCTGATTAAGTTTTTAATTCATATTTTAATGAAGAACCATCAGATAATTTCGTAAAACACGGCAGAAAATCCAATCAAAAATTACTTGTACTCAGTTGTCAAATATATAGTTACCAACTGAAGAAAACGTATGTTCCTGCTCTCAGTCAGACACCACTTATAAACTTTCAATGAAATAAGAAGTAAAAAGTGGTGATCATATTTGTATGTGAAATAGAGAGAATATAAGAGACGGGGGGGTCATTCCTGAATGGGTCGCGGGTCCCACAGTTTGATGAGGGGTCGTAAAGGGTCGACTGACGAATGGATGATAAGGAGGGCGGGACTTTTACAATGGAAGGCGGACCCCTGCAGTCTACCACGCGACGTAAGTACCTTTTAAAATGTAACGCCAATAAAAGCACGTGCGTAACATTTCAAGAGAGTGTACAACGCAAATCAGTGAGGACAAATCCAATTTATTTTTAGCTTGCTTAAGGGCTGAAAGTGAAGAAAACTATTCAGCTTTTTACTAGATTACATTTTTTATTTATTTTCTTATCAACATCAATTTAATATAACATAGACGTGCAAATAATAATTAAAAATCCGAGTAATATTACTATTAAGAGCGTTGATAGTAAATTACGAATGAAAATACACTGTACATCCAGGAGGTACCAGCTCTTTACATTTTTAACTCATGTAGAAAATCTGACTTACACAGGTTTTGTCATGACATCTTAGAGCAGGGGTGGCCAACCCTCTGGCAGCATGCGGCCCGCCTTGAATATTTTCCCAGCCAGTGAGATTTATCACACTTTTACAAAATATATTTATTTTATAATGGCCAAAGTAGTGAAAACCTATGTATTAAAAAAATACATTATTTGTGCATCCATATATTCAAAATTGCATCAAATATGCGAAAGAAATTAGAAAACTTACAGCTGCTTTTGAAAGCCGATTCAGAAAGAAATTCATTTTAGAGTTAGAGAAATACAACAAAATTTTTGAATATCCCTATCATGTTGAAATCGAGTCGGCCACAGAATATCTCCAAATGGAACTGGTTGACTTACAATGCAATATTTAAATCAAACACATTTTTGAAATATCAGAATCAAAAATA
Source organism: Caerostris darwini (assembly GCA_021605075.1). Lineage (NCBI taxonomy): Eukaryota > Metazoa > Arthropoda > Arachnida > Araneae > Araneidae > Caerostris > Caerostris darwini. The sequence continues at coordinate 747,680 of BPLQ01002671.1, forward strand.
GACTTTTATAACACTTACGTCACAAAAGAGAAATTTTCCAATTTGAGAAATCTGGCACAAAATATTGTTAGCGCTTTTACACCTGCGAATCGTTTTTATTTTTTTTTTAAATGAAATTGACCAAACACTAAACACGCTCAAACATAACGGATGCAACGCCAATTACGATGTGCAAATACCCAAATTAAGATCGCACTAGTAAAATAATTTTTCTTTCAATAATTTCATTTATATCTATATATTTTTATATTTCATTTTTAGTGTTATATATTTCTTTACAATGTTCGTTTAGTATCATTATTATTATATTATCTATGTTTACCTGTAAGAATAATAGTAAATGCAATAATAATAGAGAGTTTTTGCATACCGTAAGTTAGTTACCGTAGGACGTCCGTTAGCTTTTTCTCCCTAGCGCGCATGCTCATAGGAAATTATGTTTCCTATGAGCATGCGCACTAGGGAGAAAAAGCTAACGGACGTTCTATGGTAACTAACGGACGGTATGCAAAAACTCTCTAACTCATGTTTCAATTTTTCACTCCAAAAAACTGTAAAGGGGCAACTGAGCTCTAGGCACAGTGATGTGATGTAGTAGTAGTAGATGATGAGTTTGATACTTGTGTTGTAAAGAGCGACATAACAATTTATGGTATAAAGTCGCATTTCTACGTTTCCAGTGTATTAAAATATGGTTGTATAATTTGCGATATAATTCCCATAACCGCAACTGGCCCACATTTTGGTCAAACAAATAACGATGTAAAAAAAAAAAAAATAAAAAAAAAACCCAGCCCACATACCATAAAATTCAATCAGATACAATATACTGACGAATCCTTACTTTGAAACTGTTATCACATATTTATTATATTTCAATTAAAAACCACGTAATTTGTATTCATACTTTTTTATCATTGTAAAATATTATTACGAAATATTTAACACAAAAATTTGATTTATATTATTAAAAATTTTATTTTTAAGCGCACTTAGATTTGTTAACCATAAGAACAAAATAACAGATATTAGTTTTAAAAAATACTTGTTTTCTTATTAAAAAATAATTAAAGAAACCAAATATTAATTTTTTTTCTACTGATGAATAAACTGATTGCATAAAGGAGGCTAAGTCACATTATTTAAATTCTACTGGATTCTACTTGTTTGATAATACGATTTCAGTATCACATACGGTCAACTTTTTCGTTATTTAGTTTCATAAAAGGCTATATTTTAAAACGTTATTATCTTACGAGAGCCATAAACTTTTATCTTTTTTTACTTAATGGTCGAGAAAGGTCCATCTTCATCGAGCGTGCAAAAAATGGCCATAAAATAAATGCCGTTTATATATATTGTACATTTGAGCCAAAAAATTATTCTTCCACAGACACGTTTTGGACATGATTAATACAACATTTACCATCGAAACATGCAGTTACTATAATACCATGGAGAAGTATTGCATCGTATATTCTATTCTGTCATAAACTCACTCTATAAATTTTTTACAATTGCAATAAAATTGAGGATTTTAAAACTCGAAATTACTTCTAGATTTAAGAAACGTTGCGATCCACGCGATGGGAAACTTCGAGATGTCAATTCAACAAATACAATGTAATATTTGAAGTACTTTTTTAAAATTAATGTTTTAAAAAAGAGCTTGACATTTTAAAGGAATTTTTTGAAGCAATTCATAAGAAAAATCATAAAATAAAAAAAAAAAAAAAGAAGGAAAGAAAGAAAAAATGTTTTGCTTAAAATAGCTAAAACGTTTAGCATAAATAAGCATGTTTAGTTTAAATAATTAAAACGTAGTTGGAAAACTACATAGTCATTTTTGTGTGCTTCCACTGTGGATTCAACATGTATTTCATTTGAAATTAGAAGATTTGTATAACGTTCAAATAACGTATAATATTCACACAAGAAATCTGGATTGAATTTTAGACACAAAAGTTTTTTCGGTTGTGGTTTGTCGGTCTACGACCATTTTGTGCACACTTTGGGCTAGTCCGGGAGCTACAGTTTATCGTGGATTACGAACCACTAACAAGCATCCATGCTGCCTACAGGATTCGAACCTCAAGCTTGTGGTACCCATGGCCAGAGCACCAGCCAATTGGCCATCAGGCCGCTTGGATACAAAAGATCTCATTTGAAGATTTGTATAGTTCAAGTTGTCTAAATTATCGAGTGTGTCCCAAATTCCCGCTAGCGTTAATTATAGGACACCCTTACCCAATATATTACCCTTATACCCTTATATCAATATATATCACCCATACCATACAGATGGGACAGTTTATCCTGTATATCCGACACCCTTTATATTATATATTTATTATATTACTTAAATAATGCTTTAATTTCTGTAAACATATAAATAATATGATTGGAATAGTCTTTCCGATCTCAAACACTTTTAACTGTGGTATTCTAATAGCATTTGGATAAATTGAGATAAAGCAGCAACAGCGAGCATAGATCTCAAAGCAAAGGTTTGTTCAAAAATTCACGCAAGATTTCTTATGTGAAATTTGGGACGTCCTTTTTTATATATGTATTATACACTGAAGTGACAAAAGTCATGGGATAGCAATATGCAAATTTTCAGATGGCAGTAGCATCACGTAGAACAGGTATAAATGCGCAGTGCTTTCGCAGAGCTTTCATTTCTGTTCAAGTTATTCATGTGAAGAGGTTTTGACGTGATGATGACCGCACCTCTCGTGGGCACGTGAGCATATCGGTTGGTCCCTAGATGAATGGAAAACCGTGGCCTGGTCCGATGAGTCACGATTTCAGTTGGTAAGAGCTGATGGTAGGGTTCGAGTGTGGCGCAGACCCCACGAAGCCATGGACCCAAACTGTCAGCAAGGCACTGTTCAAGCTGGTGGTAGCTCCGTAATGGTGTGGGCTGTTTTTTCATGGCATGGACTTGGTCCTCTGGTGCGACTGGACCGAACATTGACTGGAAATGCTTATGTTCAGCTACTTGGAGATCACTTGCAGCCATTCATGGACTTCATGTACCCAAACAACGATGGGATTTTTATGGATGACAATGCGCCATGTCACCGGGCCACAACTGTTCGCGATTGGTTTGAAGAACATTCTGGACAATTCCAACGAATGATTTGGCCACCTAGATCGCCCGACATGAATCCCATCGAGCATTTATGGGACATCATGGAGAGGTCTGTTCGTGCCCAAAATCCTGTACCATCAACGCTTTCACAATTGTGGACGTCTATCGAGACAGCATGGCTCAATATTCCTGCAGAAGACTTCCAACGACTTGTTGAGTCCATGCCACGTCGAGTTGCTGCACTTCGCCGGGCGAAAAGAGGGCCGACACGATATTAAGAGGTATCCCATGACTTTTGTCACTTCAGTGTATATATATATATTTATTTATTTATTAATTTATTATTTATATATACGTTACATATTTTATATTTTTTTAATAAACCCTTTATTATACAGTACATATGAAAGACATTGAATAGGGTGTGAGTCTTGAATCCAACTTAACTCTATTTAGAGTTTTCCTCTCGTAGAAATTCTTCTGTTTTGAGATTACAAACGAATACAAATTACCTCTAAATTATTTCTTTCGGTATACTAGACTTTTCTTAACTTTATATCTGAGCATTACTATAATTTAGGACTTCCAACAATCACTAACATTGAGAAAAACTAATAATATATTTTCTGTAGAATAACTCAACTTCTAACTCTACATTTTGAAAGAGGACAATTCTTTAAACAATATGAAACTTATGAAATTTAATAATAAATCATTAAGAATTTCACACCTTTATAGTTTTTAGAATCTAAACTCGGATTTAGATGTAAGCTTTTTTTATAGACAATTAAAAAAATAAATTATTAGTAATTATTAAATAAAAGCAACAGCATTGTTTTTTAAAAAAACTTTATCTATAATTCTATTAGTTAAGAAATGTACTGAATTTGTTTTATTTTTTCTGAATTTGTCTGACCACTTTTTTTTAAATTACGTGATGAATTCTTTCGAAATTTAGTAAAAACTTATTCAGAGGTAAATAAATTATATGACGGCAGCTTCCGTAAACACTGAATTAACAATTATTTCTTTATTAATTAAAAACTATGTCACCCTATATCCACAAAAGAGAAAGGGGAAAATAACGTTTTCCTGTGATAATTGTCTCAGAATTGATGCATCATATGAGGAAATCTAGGAAAACATCCATACAGCTACCAGACAACAGTGAAAGCTAATATAAAATTTGTGTATAGTATAAAAATAATAAAAATAGTATAAAAATAATAGTATAAAAGTAATAAAAATAGTATAAAAATAAAATTTCTTTCGACGATAATAAACTAACAGTATTATCTCAATTCTCTAAAACATTTTAATTTCTAATGAAAACCTTTTAGAGAATAAAGTTGAAAATTCTTGTTGGTTCTCTAAGTTGAAAATTCTTGGTATATATGAAAAACCTTTCAAATCATGTTTATAACAAACCTCTCAAAAAGTGTTTTCAAGGACTCCCAAATAAGCGAGAAATTGTTTTAAAATTTTTGTAATGAAATCTGATTTAACCATCAAAATTAAATATTAAAAATACCAAAATAATAAAATTTAGGTGATCAAAAGAAACGTAAAATTTGTTGTGCACAAAGCAAGATATTATTAAAAATGGAAGCAACTACAAAGTATGCGACCTTCTTTTTATTTAGTAACTATTTGTTTGAGGAGAAGTTTTTGGTTTACCAAAATAAACAACATGTGTTATTTGTTTGGAAAAGAATGTTGTGAAATATTTTTACATGAAAATTCATCTATGAGTACAGTAATTGAAAACAAAAATGATTGAATTGATTGATTGATCATTGACTGAATATTGTATGAGTTTCGTACTGAATAATAATTTTGGTTCGGAATTTTTTATGATATTTATTATAAATGTAAAAAAAAAAAAAAAAAAACATTAATTAAAAAAAATTAACTTAAGAAGAACACATTATTTTTTATATCAAGTAAAGTGTATCTGATGCTGTGTATTGAATGTTTTTTTTTGTTTTTTTGATAAAAAAAAAATACTATAGTAATATAATTATTGATTATCTAAGAAATCAGCTAGACTCACGCACTGCCAGTGACCATGTGAAAATGGTTTATCATCTAAGATATATCGATATAATTATTTAAAGGTATAGTTATAAATATTATGAATCATTTGGATAATTATTATTTTACATAATTTTATTTAAGTCGCGAGTAATGTAATATTTATTTTAGCGATATTATTTTGCAATGCTATTCTAAGGGATAATATTTTATTAGCTACAGAAGAATCTGTTAAAAGCACGCGCGGATCTTTTTATTTTATTATTTTTATTTATTTATTTATTTTTATTTTTGTGGATTTCATGGTCTAATAGGCAGACAATATCATATTGACATGCTCTACGTTAAACTTCCTACTAAATTCATATTAATCCTTCTACTAAATTATCATATTGATATGAATTGCTTAAATTCTTCTACATATTAAAATCTACTAAACAGATATAAAATTCATAAAAATAATTCAAAGTTTCATTTTTAAAAAACCAGTTAAAAAATAGATTTGCAATTAAGTAAACCCGACTAGGATATTAAGGCTTCCATTTTAATCACAACAGGTGACGGAGAATAAATCTTTATCGCAAAATATTCACTGAAATGTTTCGCTATATCATAGATATTTTTTTTTTTTTTTTTTTTTTAATTTTAAGTAACGCACATAAAATGAAAACTTTTTAAAAATCTTTTGAGTGTACTCATTTTTTTTCCAAAGAGAATTTTTTTAAATATAATGCCCTTCTTCGAGAAATGTATCTGTGGTCTATTTTTTATAAAAATGAAAGAAAGCACACCTAGGATTTAAGCCGAGCAATATAAGAACTGCTAAGAATGGGAGAAAAAAGATTACATCTGCTTGAGGGTTACCGAAGCAAAGGTGATTTTTTTTTCTGAGTGTATGTGTTTGTATGAGAAGATATTTTTCTCCCTTACTATGATACTTTCCCTTTCCATTACCTCTAACCTTATTTCTTTTTTTTTTTTTCCCCTTTCTTTTTTCCCTTTTCTTCTCTTCTTTTCTTTTTTTTCTTAGAGACTGGACTCTTTGAGGTTTAAATTTTACTATAATCGCACTGAGAAATTCAAATAAAATTTACGTGTAATATTATTACGCAAATCTCATTTATTTACGTGGATTATTACGCAAAACTCATTTATTTACGTATATTATTATTCAAAACTCATTTATTTACGTATATTATTACGCAAAACTCATTTATTTAAGTATATTATTACGCAAAACGCATTTATTTACGTGGATTATTACGCAAAAATAATTTATTTGCGTGGATTATTACGCAAAAATAATTTATTTACGGGGATTATTACGCAAAAAATAATTTATTTGCGTGGATTATTACGTAAAACACATTCATTTACGTGGATTATTACACTAATCTTCAAAAAAGGTTTATGAACAATGTTACTCTTTTTATAATTAGTATATAAATATTAATTTATATAAGGCATTAATAAAACAACTAATCAATAATGCTAATTTAAATTATTTAAATCATTTTAGTACATTTACTTGTAGATAAAATAAAATAAGGAAACATTTTTTTTTCTGCTTTTGTGTCTGAACATTTTTTTTCTGCTGGAAGAAATAAAAATATGCCATGTTTTAGAAAGACGATTAATACAATGTTATTTAACAAAAAATTAATAAATAAAATTTCTAACAGAACACACAAATTTTTTTTCATTTTTAACTGGAACTATAATAAGAAAATAAAAAATACTTAAAAATTATGTATAATGAAATTATGTATAATAGCATATGAATCGTTTCTAGACAAGATATGAAGCTGCAGTAAAAAAAACTTTTAAAATAATTTTTAGCAATTATAAAACTGTTTACGGCATAAAATAAGTAATTAAAAAAAACTTGAAAAAATTTAATTAAAAAATTAATTTAAAATATCAAATTTAAAATTAAAAAAAAAACATGTTCTTCTCTAAGCATTTAAATAAAAATGCATCAATATTATTCAAGAACACAAGGTCAAATCCCAATAAACTTCTCTATTTCTACTATTATATTAATAATATTCATAAGGGAATAGTAAATCTTCACTGAATGAACCGTTTGTTGTCATGTATCAATGCCAAATAATACTCTGTTTTAACTCTCTCTGTTAATAATTGCTCTGTTAAAAATTAAAAATTATACAAGAAAAATGTTCAAAAAAAAAAAAAAAAAACATGTTCCTCTGTAAGCATTTGAATAAATGCATCAATATTATACAAGAAGACAATGTTCAAATCCCAATAAACTTCTCTATTTCTACTATTATATTAATAATATTCATAAGGGAATAGTAAATCTTCAATGAACGAACCGTTTGTTGTCATGTATCAATGCCAAATAATACTCTGTTTTAACTCTCTCTGTTAATAATTGCTCTGTTAAAAATTAAAAAAAAAAAAAAAAAAAAAAAAAACATGTTCCTCTGTAAGCATTTGAATAAATGCATCAATATTATACAAGAAGACAATGTTCAAATCCCAATAAACTTCTCTATTTCTACTATTATATTAATAATATTCATAAGGGAATAGAATGCACTGTAACCGTTTGTTGTCATGTATCAATGCCAAATAATACTCTGTTTTAACTGTTAATAAACTCTGTTAAAAATTTGTTGTCATGAATAAATATCAATAATGCAATGTTCAAATAATAAACTTCTCTATTTCTACTATTCATTTAACTCTTCACTCTGTATTAATAATACTCTGTTTTACTCTGTTAATAATTACTCTGTTAAAAATTAAAAAAAAAAAAAACATGTTCCTCTGTAAGCATTTGAATAAATGCATCAATATTATACAAGAAGACAATGTTCAAATCCCAATAAACTTCTCTATTTCTACTATTATATTAATAATATTCATAAGGGAATAGTAAATCTTCAGTGAACGAACCGTTTGTTGTCATGTATCAATGCCAAATAATACTCTGTTTTGTCAGTTTTCCGATGAAACGATTGCTGAATACATTGAAACTGTCTTTAACGTATGGCATAAAAGCATTCAATACGTTGAAAGGTAACCCCAACGAAACGCATATGCTTTATGAATTATAGTTGAACTGCAATCTACAGGATTATATTGTCATTTGATGGAAAGGATGAGCTTCCACTGAGATGGTCCCACGCTAAAGGTACAACTTAATCCGAAGAGGAGACAGACCAGACGTCGTTGTCAGGGTTGAGGGACAATACAAAAGAATGAATAGGGCTGAAGATGAGCTCAGAGAAGGAAATTTTTTGACAAATACGTTCTAGGTATCGAGCTTCATCAGTATCATAAATGTTTTGTTGGTGAGGTCCTCAAAAGAGCAACCAATTCCCCCTCCTTGCGTACGCTTTGTGTCGTTCAGTAGCAACTGATCTGCGAAGATATAATAAAGCCCATATTTCATGCTTCGTTGTGTTTCTATTGTGGTATCCATCCTATCATTTCAACAGTTCCAGCGTTGCCTGCGTGGTGTCAGTTTCATTTAGTTTTGATGGGGTCACACGAAAAGGAAGCCATGAAATTGCTTGTAATAAGTCAGAAGGGTGAAAGTAAAGAAATCATTATGTTTTGAAATAGGTATATATAATATATATGGAAAGGTGTATGTGAGTATGCATGTATTTGTCTCTATGGGTTAAGCATAAAAGCTTGCAGTTTTAAGCAGTTTGCAATTAAGCATTAAAAAATCAGAAATTTTTAATATGAAAAAAATAATTATTTATAATTTGAAGTAAAATGTATGTCTCCTTCCTCCCAAAAAAAAAAAAAAAAAAAAAAAAAAATATAAATATAAAATAAATAAATATAAAAAATATATAAAATGAAAATCCAAATTTGATTTGTATTAAAGAATGCTTGTGGGTGTTACAAAAACACGAGATTAGATGTTTGATTTAGTCATTCAGTTATTTTAAAAATATTATATCAAAAGTAAAATATTTTCTGGTAAATGGAATAAATTAAAAAATAGCTAGAATAAATAAAAAGTAACCAAAAAAAATAAATAAATAAATAAAAGATGTTAGCAATGTGTGTTAAGGATGTGTAGAAATACTTCATTTAGAAATTATAAGCAAAGCTTGCACATTTGTGAAAAAATTCAGAAAAATTCAAAATAGAGCTAATAATTATTATTACAGTTGAATCAATTAATGCAGTTTAATTAACTAATGCTTAACTAATACAACTAACTAATGCAATTTTAAGTATAACTGTTCAACAAACATAACGTCATATCAATATTCAATGCTTTGCTTTCTTGATAACAATCTAAGAATAATTTTACTCTATTTTTATTTTTTTTTTCAATTCAATATACCTACTGATTTTTTTTCACACAATTTTTCCCAATAAAACCTTCAGCAATTTAAAAAAAAAATAGATGTTTACAATGTGTGTTAAGGATGTATAAAAATTACTTCATTTAGAAATAACGAGCAAAGCATGCACATTTGTGAAAAAAATAAATATAGAGCTAATGATTATTATTACTTTTGAATTAATTAATGCAATTTAATTAGCTAATGCTTCCCTAATATAACTAACTAACAACTAATGCATTTTATAAATTAATACGGTGAGTTTTCTTCAATGGCGAGATGGCCCCATGGTGGGCCAAGGCCTTGTGCCAGATTCCGAAAACACGAGATGTTGTTTTTCTTTTTAAGGGATAGCAGAATGTACGTTTAAATTTGTTTTACTTTGTTGTTTTGATAGTAATGCTTCTGAGAATGTATGTTTAAATTTGTTTTACTTTGTTGTTTTGATAGTAATGCTTCTGAGAATGTATGTTTAAATTTTATGTTTTGTTGTTTTATAGTAATGCTTCTGAGAATGTAAATTGTTTAAATTTTATGTTTTGTTTCTTATAGTGATGCTTCTGAGAATGTAAATTGTTTAAATTTTATGTTTTGTTGTCTTATAGTAATGCTTCTGAGAATGTAAATGTTTAAATTTTATGTTTTGTTGTCTTATAGTGATGCTTCTGAGAATGTAAATTGTTTAAATTTTATGTTTTGTTGTCTTATAGTGATGCTTCTGAGAATATACATTGACGTTTAAATGGGATGTGTTTATATTTTAATGGTAATGCTTCTGAGAATGTACAATGATGTTAAAATGTTTTGTTATTGTTGTTTTGATGGTCAATGTAGATTTACTGATTATTAATATCAACACTGAATTCGTTACGTATAAACATTTTTATTTTTAAGCTTTTATTTTCCTTCTCTTTTCCTCTTGCCATGTATTATAACAGACCTGTAGTGATTTAAGCGGTCCCATGGGTAGTATTTCCTGAATACAAAGTGTTAGACGATTTTAAACCTTTTAGATGATGATTGAAAACTAGGGCCTAAAAATACACAATTTAAATTATTCAATTCATAAATCGATTCAAATCATGCTCTTTCATCTCTGATTTTTTCTTCATGCTTGAATTAAACTTTTAATTAAGTAATAAATTTAGAAGAGAATTAAATGCACTATTTCCAGGACTTTAAAATTATATAACTACTACGCACTACAGTTCTTGTTCGACCATGGCCGTCTGCCTACTGGCAGATTCGAAACAGGAGATGTTTTCTTTTTATGGGGAAGGGCTGTCATCCCTACGCTCAACAATCATATTTGACCGGGACCTACTGTTTAAGGTGGAATTCTGAGCCACTAAAAGTGTCCACGGCACCATCGGGACTGTAACCCTACTGTACCGAGCTCCAGAACGCTAGTCACTCTGTCATCAGGCCCCTAATGGGGTAACTAACTAATACAATTTTTAATATAACTACTCAACAAACACGATATCATATCAATATGCAATGCTCTGCTTTCTCGCTAGCAGTCTAAGAATAATTTATTCTATTTTTAATTTTTTTCAATCCCCATATATCTACTGATTTTTCTCCACACAATTTTTCCCAATAATAAATTTCATCAATTTAAGCAAGCGAAGCAGCTTGTGGTATGAAGAGCTAGTCATTCAGCCATCAGGTTCCTAATGCTATGATTAACTAATGCAATTTTAAGTATAACTACTCAACAAATACGATATCATATCTCTGCTTTCTCGCTAGCAATTTAAAAATAATTTTACTCTATTTTTAATTTTTTCAGTCCCATATATCTACTGACTTTTCTCCACACAAATTTTCTTAATAATAAATTTACATTAATTTAAGCAAACAAAGCAGCTTATGTAACTGATATAATTAAATCTCATTCAGTGTCATTAACGTGAGTGAACTTTGTCCTACTGAAGTTGAACAATTCTAGAAGTGGCGTGTAAGAAATCCATATAAAATCCATGAAAGCAGCACTCATCTCTCTCTGAAGGCCCTTTTCTGGAACTAATACATATCAGTGGACGTTTCGTTTCCCGCCGACGCTGCAAAAATTGAATTACTCAGAACAATAGCCTATAAAATTTTACACTCCGCCGAAAAAAAATAATTTGAATAAAAGTGACTACATCTGTTACCATGGCCACATTACAGTCATTTATTTGGAGATTTAGTACCTCTCACATACCAGAAATAAAAGTCTGAATACTTGTATACTGATGTGAAAGGGAAGGAAACGCAAATAAACTTTTTTATTAGACTAATTTGATTTTCTCGAAATCATTTTTTTTTTCGGTGCAGAAATAGTAACAAATAATAATGTAACCGAAAAAACCGAAGAGATCCCAAAAAATATTTGGTTTAATTAAAAGTGAATATTGCTGAATTGTTCAAGGTCAAAAATGTTATTCGAACGAGATTAAAGAATTAACTATTTTCTAATATTTATTTTTTCTTAGCCCACTTGGTAGACACCAACATCTAGATCAAGTCTAAGGGGCCTGAATCTCCGAGTGTCTAGCGCTCGGTGCCACAGGTTTCGGATTCGTGTTCCAGCGGTGTCATGGATATTTATAGGGGTTCGCAATCCACTTTAAGTTGTAGGTTCTGGTCTCATATGACTGTAGAGCGTCACAGAGCCCTGTCAGACTTCTCACTCACATCCTTCCCAAACTGTATAGGGGCAACTCAGCTCTAGGCACAGTGATGGGGTGTGGTGTAGTAGTAATAGACCAAGTCTAGAAACCCCTGTGATCTCATTAAACGAGGGAAAGGGGGCAGCATCTGATGTGACGGAGTACCCATAAGTAGAAATCTGACTTAGCTCCGTAACTGACTTTATGTGACTTTTTACGGGTAGGGTTGTCCGCCCTACTCCCAAAGAATCATATTAGACCGGGACCTAAGGCTTAAAGCGGATTCCGAATCACTACAAACAATCATGGCACCGAAGGGACTCGAACCCTGCAGCACCACGCACTGGAAAGTTAATCACTCGGTCACCAGGCCCATTTTCTAATGTTTAGAATGGTTGATATATCATAACATATTAAATTTGAAATAAAATGTAACATGAAAAACATGTAGATAGCTTTTTTATTTTAGGATGGTTTATTTTGTTGGAGAAATTTTTTTTAATATTATAATGGAGTTAATTCGATTAGTCAATATGGAAAAAGAATCTAGTAATAGCATCGTAGAAAAGTGATATTAACTATAAAATTTTCTGAATTTTATCGGGGTAATGGAGTAATCTTCAAGTCACTTGGTGTTAAATGTTTTAATTTATTGAAGGAATTATTTACATTATTTTAGCCTTCAAGTGATATCAAAATATAAACTTTTCATCTTAAAATTTTTCTTTTTTTAAACAATTTTCTTCATACTAAGAATTATGCATATTTATTTAATTAGTTTAATCAACATAATTGTTTAAGAATTTTCTTAATTTATATAATGTTTATACATAAAAAAACTACTGTTTCTTTTAATTTAAAAAGTAATGATGCATTGGAATAAATTTCAATAATCATTTAAAATCTTTTCAAGGTTTCAATATTTTCAATGGTTCAAATGCAGCAAATTCGTCACCTGTGCTTATTCTGAGTATTCTTAGGCAATATCTGCGAAATAAAAAAGACGTCAAAAGCAATGGGGCTTGACTCCACCTTTAAAAAAACCCCAGTAAATAAGTACTTCAGAAAGGTTAAGCATTAAGAAGTGGGATTTTTAGGTGCAACTTCAATATTTGTAACGCCACGTCCAGCCCTTCCAAGTGAAGAAAAATTGACTTTCCACAAAGAGCGATTCTTTATGAAAGAATCATTCCAATAGAACCGGATATCGCTCTATTAAGGTGAGAAATGACGGTCACGTGATATTATAGTAGGTGGTTGGTGGGTGTTGGTCATTCATTGAGGGGGAGGACACAATATCCACACCCTGCCCTTGTCCAGCTGCACATCATAACTGTATTCATCGGAAGAAAGAGCGCTGAAAGTTATTGATGGCCACACACTGGAACGATACTTGTTTGTAAACAAATTGTTCATTCTGGCAGACAGAGAATGGATAAATACTCGGCAATATCATCCATCATCAAGCTGTCAGTGATTATGAGGGACCCACGCGCCAAAATTCGGGATTGGGTAAAAGAGGGTGGACTTGTTAGAGGGGATAAAGCTCGTTGAGATGGTTTTAATTCCGGGAAATGTGCATCTTATTAGGATAATCTGTGTGCTGTGTAAACAATTCGGACGCTTTGTTGACTTTCAAAGAAGTCACGTAATTTAGGACCGACGTTGGGTGGCATTTATTATTTAAGGGAATCATTTTAAAATGCATGCGTTAAAATTTATTATTTTTTTTTATTTATATTCATACAAACATTCGAGATGAAAAATAATTTTAAGATGCAGATAGGAGTAGCATGAAGAATTAAACAAAGAAAATAAAACTAATTTATTTCCTTCAAAACAAAAAAGAGTTATTTATCATACAAAAATTTTAACTACATATTAATTAACATTAATATAACCAGCAATTTTCCATCATGGCCATAGTTATGAATATGTATTTTATAAATATTAATGACAGATGTAATATCTAAATGCAGATTAATAGTAATATTATATATTAAGTAGATACAAAAATATTTAAAAAAATATTTGTTGTGACATATATTATGTGAAGTAAAGTAAAGTTTGAATTTTTATCATCAAGTCCCTCAATTAGTAATTTAATTATAGATCAAATTCAAAATACTTTAGCAAAGATCCGTGGTCTCCAGTGTGGGTTACACGTACCCCAAGGGGTAAGCAGTGATACTTGGGTGTACACCAAAGACGTAGGCTCACAAAACGAATACAATCTCGTCATTTGGTTTTACATGCCTGTATGAAGTAGGTTTTCTGCAATGATAACAATTAAAATCAAGTACAGAAATAAATCAAAACAAGATCTTCGAAATGTATTAAAAAAGAGCATTGAACCAGACTTATTAGATTTCTACTAAACAAATGCAAATTTTAAGCATTGCTCACATTCAATTCTGATTATTGATCAAAATGTAAATTTTTAACTTAATTTAAACCTGTGTATATTGGCTAAAATAAATGAATAATAAATAATTTGATTTTTGATTACACACATATTATATATATAATTAGTACTGGTATATAACGATTTAATGTAATCTTTCAATGCAATTTTTGTATGGATAATTTAATGCTTAATTCTGACGAAATTTAATGAGTAACTCATGCATTTGATATTGGAAACATTTTGAATTTTTTTGAGACTCTATTGATTGAATATATAATTTAAATATTTATTTAGTCATTAGTTTAAGTTAATTTGTATTTTGGTGCATGGAAATATCATTTGTAAATCATTGATACGGTCCTACGATAAAATATTGCTGAAGTCAGAGAATTAAAAACTACAATTAACGCAGCTATAATCCAATTTAAAGAGGCACTGTAAATACTCTTATCATTTTACCCCACCACAGAAAATAACAGATTCTGAAAAGTATTTTTTAACTCAGAATTAACTTTTATTTATAGATAAAAAAAACCCTCTGGATTCCTAATGGTTGAAAACCCAATCGTAGATCATTTCCGTATTAATAATTTGAATATTTTGGATAGGTTTGACATGACACTATATTTGATATTACATTATACTGGAAATGATACCCTGGTATTACATTATCCTGATACCCTGGAAAGTGAAAAAATCGATTTTGTCAAAGAGAAGATTCAACATGCGTATCGAGGGTGCCACCAACTCGATGAATCCTACCCCTAATCGCCATGAAGAATTTGAGTTTTACTTACAGCCATCTGTTTGAGTTTTATGAGAAAGGGAGCGGATCAAATGACAAAGGGGGCAAATTTTCTCTGCTATTGATTTGCATTCTTCTCTTCAAAAGCACTGCTAAATCAATTGGTTACGAATGTCATCTTGTCTGTATCTAAATCACTTTGTTCTCTTTCTTGATTGAATTTACACCCCACCTGGAATGTATTATACAACAAACTAAAACACGAGCCTGATGGAAATTAAATTCAGTCAATAACCTGCGTATTAAAAATAAACTTCTAATAAAATGCCAAAAATGTAGCTAGTGTATTTTTTTAAAATAAAACACAGTTCCATACTTATAACTCCACCCATACTTTCAATAAATCGTTGAATTTATTTATTTATTTATTTTGTGTTTGATAAACGTTTGAATGAAGAAAAAATACATAAATTGCCCTAAATTACTTCTTCTTATGGGCCTTCTATTGCCTAATTAGTTCTGTCTGTGGAGTATTGTGCTAACTATTTTAACAACTAACAAAAAGTGGTTTATTGTTGTTGTTGTTGTTACTCCTCATCAAAAGCATTTGTTTATCTCATCTATACTGACATTGAACAATGAATATCCACAATAAGCTAATTGTTAATAATCTTTTATTGATTGATAAGTAATTTTTTAGAGCTGGAAATAGGACTAGTTAATTTTTATTACTGTGTTATTAAAAAATATATATTCAACAATAAAATTAATTTTTAATCATATCTCAACTAAATAATTTACTTTACATCAGTGTAAATTATTTGTATTTCTAAAATTATTTCTATATTTTATACTTTTTTTCTTTCAAGAACACATTATTTAGTAACATAATCTTTCTTCAAATTCTATGGCAATTGTAATTAATACTCATATTGGTCAACAATAGCAATTTATATTAATCACTTCCATAATCATAATCACATTGTCTCGTTTTATTCTAGTAATTTAATAAGTATTAGTAATTATGGTTCATTTTTTAATAATTATTATTTATTAATATATAAGTAGTAATTATATAAACTGATAAAAAATCATTATTCGATATTGATGAAGTTCTAATGATCAGCAATTTAAAACGTTGTCTTTTCTGATTATCGAAAATGTACTGAAAATAAACTTAAATATTCATTTGTTCATATTATTCTGTTTTGTAAAAGTAAAAGTGTAAAAAAGTAAACAGTGTAAGTAAGTACTATAGTAATAGGAATTTAATTATGTCATTGCGATTGAATGTGAAGGAACACGTTTTGATTAGTAACTGTTGAAGTTAAAACGTATTCATTTCTCTTTATATTTTCTAATGGGGTCTTCCCTCGTTTTTGTGCCCAAGAAAATGTTACGTAAACAGATGCTTGACTCCGTGTAACTAAGAGATTTACTTTTGATGAGTGGCTGCTAGTGTTTGCTGGAAGGATTAGTCGAAAGTTCCCACTTGCATCAATTCAAGGTCTTTTCAACGGCTTCTAAAGCTGCTACTGTGGTTCGTTCTTGTGAGGTGAAACATAAGAAGGGTATTGAATAGACCAGGGATTCATTGGAATATCATAGAGTTCGTCTCAACCTACTTTATTATGAAGGTCTGGCATGCAATAATTTTTAGAGGGTTTTCATTTTTGGTGTTGTTTTGTGGTAAATATAATCAATATATTTTACTAAAATTGAATTATTTAGTTCTTTAATGAAATGAATTAAATTGGTTTTATTATGTGTTAAATAACTAAGCACAAAAAACTACATTGACAAGAAATATTATATGTTGCTTGTTTGCTAATGAAATAAATTTTTGCATATGATCACATAAGTAATAAAATGCCATTTTTCCAAATAAAAGCCAAATATTATTTTTACACAAATGATATTTTTTTGTTAAATCTGCGAATTATATTGTAAGAATTTCAAATAAATTTTTGTTTTTAGATATGAAGATAATTTATGCCAATAAAAATTTTACTTCATATCAAAAAAAAATATTTCACTTATTTGATCAAGTACTTTTCATTTAGCCATGTATGTGACAGAGTACATATTAACATTCTATAATGTTTTATTAATTTTTTTTATTATTACAAGATTTGGAAACAATATTCCAACACTTTTAATATTTGAAAAAGACTATTTTTATTACATATATATATTTTGCTTTGACCTAGCTGTCTGTGTTTCCTGCATTAGAAAGAAAAAAAATATATATATATATTTTGCTTCACATATTTTCTGTAGTTTTTTTGTTTATTTATTTTATTATTATTATTATTATTATTTAGTGACTGGGATCGTTTCTCTATTTCCCGTCTTTTTCAGTCTTCTGAGCTTATAGATAAAGTAAATTACAATAATAAATCGCTATTAAATAAGGGAATTTGTCATTTAGTGGGTAGTATGACTACCGCTCAAATTTATTTAACTTTTGGAATAACTATATTTGATGTGATTTTTGCAAATTTAAAATTTTCTACAAACGATTAACAAAAGTGATTTTTAAAAATATTTATTGTAAAATTATTTTTGTTATTATATTAATATTATATAAATTTAAATTATAATGATATTATGATTATTTTTGATAGCTCTTACAAATTACAAAAGATAGAAAAGTAGCCAAATGAGATAAAAAATTATCTAAGAACGTCTATATTATAAAAAGGCCATACTGTATTTTCAAAATTATTTTAACATACAAAATCTTGATTTTTATGTTAATCAATTTTTATTTAAATGTTAGATTTAATAAGTTCTTAATTGTTCTGTCAAAGCATTGTTGCTTAAATATTGTTGTCTACTTAAATTACTGCAATTTTCACTTTAATTTAAAGGTATTGTCCATTTTTTATTGATAAAATATGTGTAAAAAATAAAAGTGATATTTTTTGTTTATTTTTATTTTATTTACTTATTCGCTTTTCACAGTAATAAGATATATTTTTTTAATTTTTAGTACGCTATATTTTATTAAAACAAGTAAAATTAATTCTTCTTCTCTTTTAATCTTTGATTTAGTTTTTAATTTTGCAGAATTTTTCAGGTCGAATATTATTTATAGAGAAAAAATATTGATTTTTTTAAAAATAAATTTCCTTTGGTCACAATGCATTCATTTAACTCTTTAAGAGCAAGTTACTGAATTGATTCCTAATCAACTTTATCAAGTAAAGTAAAATATAATAATAATTTAACATAAAATATAGTTGAATTTAAGCAAAATGGTTCTGCCCTGTCGCTAACTTATTCTCTACTTTAAACATGTATTCGTTTCAAGTAAAAACAGCTTTCATTGTGAATGTTTATAATAAAATAATAAATGAACAATTTATCTAAATTTAAAAGTAGCAAGGACTTCATTCGAATTGTCTTGCTTAGGCTGCAGTGCTTTGATATGATGACGACCAACAATTTGGCACCTCAATTCCTGATACCCATCCATTCTCTCTAACTGTCAATTTAATGTACTTTTATGAGCGCGGATGTTGCCAAACATTTCTTTTCAGGACCGAGACATGAATAATAAAAAGATTTGATCAGCCGTCCTTCCCCAAACGGCAATCAAACACAGCCGACTCCCTAAGCGGCTTAACTGCTTTAAACCCTTCCACTACCCTAACTTCTCCATCGAGTCAATAACGCTACCGGCAAAATAATAAGCAACTTTAACCCTATCGACCTCCAATTCAATTACTTCTTGCATTCCCCTTAATCCTCGGGTAACCGTTGCTCGCTTCCTGCAAGTGCTTTGTGAAGCCTCAGTTTTCCACTAGGATGAATTGCAGCCAACCCTTTTATCCCCTTCAAACAGTTTCTTTATTTCGTATGTTCCCTTTTTTGACTTTTGCAGATGGGAACATAACCTGCGAGTGGGCTTTATGGATTCAATAATGGATAGTATACAATACTGGGTGAATTCACCCCTTGAATCCCTTCCAAATGATTTCTATTAATTGTTTCTTCCGCAAAACTCGTATTTTTGTGGCAAGAATATAATAGTGAACGAGGAATTAGTATATGCAGTACGTTAGCCTTAGAAAGTTTGAAGTTAATAATGGATGTTGTTAACTAGACGATGATTGCAACAGACGCTTTTAATCAGCTGCTCTTATTTATTTTTCGTGCACAGTTCTTCATTGACGCAAACATGTTTTTGCACTTAAATAATACAAAGAAAATAAACTAAAATATTTTTAAAACATCTATTGCGAATGTTGTTGTTGTTGTTTTTTTTTTTTAGTATTATTATTTTTTTAACTATGAAAACGTAATCTGACTTAGACCGAGGTGGGTAAAAGGTTATTATTTTTACATACTAATTGGGTGAGATTTATAATCTTCAAGGTTCTATATATATTTATAATTATTAACCAGTAAGTTAAATTAATAAACAAAGAATATATAATAGTAATAGGAAAGACACGAAAAAAAAAAAAAAAAAGAGAAAAAGATATTTTGATAAGGTATTTTGTTTATACTGTTTGTTTTATTTGTTTTCTGGCGAAATCTTCCCTTATTTATTTATTTAGTTTTAGACTTTTGCGGATGGGAATATATTCTATGAGTGGGCTTTAGGAAGTTTGAATTCAAAAATGGATATAATTTATATTTACTAATTACAGAGTGCTTATTATTTATAAAAACGCTTATATTTGGTCTCGATTGTTTCTCATGTGTTATTCGTTTTTGACGTCTGCTAAATTATATAACAATTCAAGAAAATAAAAAAAAATATTTCATCTTATGCAAATTGTTCTTTTTTTACCATTGACTTTTTATTTGGAAAAAAAAAAAAAAGAGAAAGAAAAAAAAACCTGAATTAACTCTTAGATGAATAAAAGACTATTGCTTATATTTACTAGTTGGGAAGATTTATAATCGTTTCAGTTTATTTATATACACATATAGGAATGTTAAAGATGCTTTTATGTTTACATATGCATCTAGAAATAGGTAGTAATATTTAACACAATAAAGAAAAAACGAAAAAAAATCATTTCTTTTATACTATTTGAAAAGAATTGCACCATTTTCTGAGGTAGAAATGGGAATCTAAACAATAAATGAGTTACAATAAATTTGAATTCAATTGTGGAGTCTATTAAATAGATGAATGGACAGAAACCCTTGTAATTTTTCCTTTCTTCTCAAGAATCCTTTCCTTCTGTGATTGCTATTTCTTCTTAATTTTTCCTTTCTTCTCATAATTAAATACTAATAACACACTTCTTTTAATAATATATGAAAATAGCAATCACAATTAATTTGTCAATTAATCTCCTATTTTGGTTACATGGCACTCAATGTAATACATTAATTGTTTGTATTAAAACTCATAAAAACACACGTTATTCTTTTTAGTGTTTATTGAAGTTTACAAAATTGTAAATAAAAGGAACTTTATAGTAAAATATCTTTATTTTCTTTGCAAATCTTTACAAAATTGAAAACATAGAATTCAATAGTTTAAAATTTATCAATGGTTGCATTAAAAATGATCCAGATTATCGATAGGCAGCTGCATTGAAGATTTTGCATTTATAAACGCTTGATACTGATAATTTTTATAAACTTTTCCAACTTTAATCAATTAAATTGAACAATATCATTTGCCTCAACTTTTAAGGGCATATTCCACCAATAAAACCTTGAAAAATTCAGAATTTTTTTTAAAGTTTCTAATTAAGATATTTTAAGAAATTTTTTTCATCTTCATCAGCAGGTTAAAATAAAATGTGAATCAGTAGAATCATTGGCTCATTGTGTCCTATTTTTTTTTAGACAAAAGGAAACATGTTACAGGAAAAAAAAATGTTTTTTTCTTTGCTTATCTTATTAAAAAATATTGTTATTTAAAGGAAATCAGTATTTTAAATAAGTGAAAAAAGAAGTGATAAAATCATTGTTTATAAATTGAAATATTAGTAATGGATACTTTGAAAAAATGAATTAATATTGATTATATTTCTATTTAAAAATTCTGAAGTTTTCAAGGATTTATTGGTGGAATATGCTGTCAAAAGTTGAGTCAAATAAAATTATTCAGTTGAATTGATTAAAGTTCGAAAAGTTCATAAAAATTATCAGTACATATATCAAGCGTATATAAATGCAAAATTAGAGCATACATTCAACTCTTTCAAATGAAAAAGAAAAAAAAACAGCCTCTTTTCACACCCATATTGGCATAGTGTGTGATTACGATGCCTACAACTAGACAATAATTGTGAAATGCAATAATGGTGTTCTGAGCGATTTCAAACCCTTTGGGCCATAGAATTTGAAGGTCGGAAACATCACTCTCCCTCCCTCTAAACGTGTCACTTGAATAATTCTTTTCAATTCCAATCGAACATCAGAAGCAGACAATTATTGGCATCTCTCAATAGAGGCTTTCCGCACACCGAGTTTTAGAAGTGCGATTGGGCACGTGATTAAATTGACGAGTCACGTGCTTCCTATTCGTGCTATCAGCATCAAAGTTTGAAGGTCAAGGGCATAGATATCTGTAGCTCTAGTTTTGACACGAATTCGGAGTACTTGTAATGTCATCTACATTGTGAGAAACGGGAAAAATTGAATATTTACTTATTTATTTTTTAAATACATAACTTACTTATTTTATTAAATAATTTAAAACGTCCTTTATATCTCTGACAAATAAATATTTGTACAATGTTATTCTTTAGAATAACATAAATATATAATATATTTGTCAAAATGGTATTGTATTGTATAGGGAAGCATTGTTTCATGCACTTTGAGATTTTAATTTGTTTGCTTAAGCAACGAAATTATAATGATATTTATTCATAATAGAAGTATTTGTGTTGTGCATTCAGTGTAATTTAAATATTATGCACCAGTATTAGTAATTATTATTTTTAAAAGCAAATTTTTAATCATTTTATTTTGCCTTTTAGATTCATAAACCTCCCAAAATAAAATCGTTTTATTATATTTATTACGGCATTAAAAATTTAACTCTTCTTCAAATATGATGTGACGAAAAAAGAAAAAAAAAAGCATTTAATTACAATATACTTAAAAAGAAACATGAAGCTAATGAAAAGTGCTTAAAAGAACATATAAATTTAATGTTTTAAAATTTTTTCTATTGTCATTTTAGAACCTTAAAAAATCCTTTTAAAATAATATAAGAAGTACATTTATTGATACTTTATTTTATAGACTATTTATTATATATTGTATTATATATATAACATTTTATTTTAGACTACATTTATTTTCCATTTTACATTACAATACATAACCTACATTTTAGAACCTTAAAATATCATTTTTAAATAATATCAATACATTACACATTCTAAACGTTTCAATGCTTAGAAATAAGACTATTATATAACTCTTAAGTTTCTAATCCGATGATTCCAATAATAAAAAGTTATATTTCCGAGAATAAATAAAATTACATTATTATGAAACTAATCTATATTAAGAAGTATCAGTTCTTTAAATTGTAACTTATCTGCATCATTTGACATCATATTAAAAAGCAAATTTCTACTGCATCCATTAATATTTTTAATTCATATTCCTCTTCTGAAAAGAAATAATTTCCCAATATAGTATTTTTTAATTCAGTACTTAATTATTTATTTTTTTAAATATGCTGTTTAATTAAGTTCGTATAATACTCTAATACGAGGCATATTCAATTAATCAAAGAAGGCAAATTTAAGAAATAGTGAATGGCAGAAATAAAATTTTAGTAGCTTGGCAATGCAACAATGGCATATGAAACATAATTTTTATTTTTTATTTTTATAATTCATGAAAAATGGTTTCAAAACTTAGTTAAACTTACAATGAACTCATAATAATTACTACTTTCCTTATGTTAAAAATATAGAAGTCAATAATCGACTAATAAATTTAAATTTAATTTCATGGTCTTACATGAATCAATTATGAAATTAAAAAGAAATTTTTAATAAATTTAAATACCAAAATTTATTAAAAAATTTCTACTAATTCTAAATTTCTAAATTAGAACGGATAAGGGCGTATTTCTTTGAAGGTATTTATTTATTTTGTTGAGATAATTTAAAAACATTATATTCTACAAGCGAATCATACTTATACAACATCATTCCATTTATATTTTAGAGACACCACATGGAAGGTTTTTACTGCCATCATGTTAATTCACAGTTGAAATTAAATCAGTCAATTAGCAATTCAATTTTTTCTTTATAATAAAATAAACACAATATCTTTGGTTGTTTAACTTATCGTCACATAGGAGACCAGTTAATATTTTTTTTTTAATTTAAAAAAAAAATCATTTATTTATTTACTTGAAGCTCCAAAGAACGAACTAATTAAAATTTTTGATTCTAGTGTATAAGAAGAGGTTTCAGGGTAAATAAATCACTATTTATTTTCCAATAATTTTTTTTTAGTATTACAGTTAAAACTTATTTTTGCGCGGGGATAGAAACCGTATAAAAGAATCGCATGAAAATTATCTTGATACTTCAAAAGTAGCTGTAAAATATATTGTGCACAACACTTTAAAAAAAAATTATGCGATAAGTAGGGACTGTAAAAAAAAGTCCCTAAAAATATTTTAAAGTGGTTAATAGGAACCTTATAGAAAATCCCACATAGAAAATGTGTAAATCCAAACCTTATGATGTAGCACTACCTCGCACATCTAATAACATTCATGATAATGGAATGTTATAATATTAGATGGGCCATCTGTTGAATTTTTTTAAATTTTCATGTTATTTTGACAGCCATCTGTTGTTTCCTTTTTTATTTACATTTTTAATTAATTTCTACTCACATAATGCATTTTAAGGAATTTTTTTTTTTGTATACTACACACACACACACAAAAACACAAAAACAGGTTTGACTATATATATTTAATTCAGTGTATGAAAACTAATAAATTAAATAAAATCATATCAAAAATTGCATTCGTATGAGTTTTTTGTAAAAATTAGAATAATAATAAAAAAAAAAAATATGGTCACAATTTAAAGGGTCGCGCAAAAAATGTTTCAATCGTTTTTGCATTAGCTAAAAAGTGATGAGGTAATACCCATCATTAATCATACAAACCGATCCATGAAAATCTGGAATTTAAGTGTGGATGTCTCAATGACAGCATTTCACCAGGACGTATTATTGGCATTCGAAAGTGAGTATTCAATGATGTGAATAACCAAATCCTCCCACTCTTTTGGCGAGCATCAAACTGGAATGGACTATATTTAAAATTCGCCAGGATAGCAAAGATACCGCCAAAAGATTCAGATGCGTAATCGAAAAAAAAAAAAAATTGCTGTGAAGAATGGTAGCATATTCAGTCATTGCCAGGTGCTCAAGATGTCGGATTCGGGAGTTAGGATGATGGATCGCATATCATGGGTGGAGATAGTGTTTTGCAAAAGTTGATGAGGCAGACGCCTAATTTGACAACACTGTCAGGCTTTTTATTTGATCGCCTACTCTTCATCTCCAGCTGAGTTTTTGTGCCTAAACTAGCCTCCTGTTTTTTCCCCCTATTTCATAGTGGGGGAGGGGGAAGATGAGTTTTCAGCAGTAATTTTTTTCCGGTTAGAACCAAAGTTTTAGGTTTTACTCCCATAGTAAACATTTTCCTTTCAGTGTGAAAAAAGACACTTGAATAGAGTTATCTTGTGATATTTGTTATTAAAGAATAAAGAAAAAAGGTTTTTAACACATATGTGTGTTTTAATTTAAAAAATAAATCGCATTTGCCTTACTGTACCAAAAAAAAGTACAATAGAATATGTATATTTTATGCTGCAGAGATTCTTAATTAAACTTTCTGTGAAGATTATTTTAAATAAAATGCTTTCTTTTTCTCGAATTGCATATCATCTTTGACATTCTGGGAAAGGGACACAAAAGAAGGAAAAAGAAAAGTAGAGAACATTTATAAGACAGTTTTCTGAGATATTCTTTTTATCAAGTTTCAGTTTTAAAAAATGTTAATAAATCGTATTCATTACAAAATATGGTAATATATAAACAACTTTCCAGTTTGTTAAACTAGCATACTTCTTCATTATTTTTATTTCTGATAAATATTCTTTTGATAAATCGAAAATATCATATAAAATTTTCATATCATTTATTTATTAAATATATCATTTTCTAAAATCGTAAGCATTTTTAGTTACGGTTTTTCTTCCTTTTTTTTTCACATTTGAAATATTTCATTTCATTGCAGCATATGATGTCTACTTGGATATGATGGTAAGTAGACTTTTTTTTAATTTAAACATTATTGACTAGATTCTGTAAATGCTTTTGTATTAAATATTTACGTTTTTTTTAAATATTTATTTACTTTTTAACAATCATTTGAAGCTATCTTAAAATTACTATTCTAATATAATTAAATTACGGAAACAAAGAATTTACAATATGGTTCATATAATTACCTTTAATATATCTTGTACATCAATATTCCCATTAATATTTCGTTTATTCGTGCAAACGAATTACTCATACACACATAATTTTGATGGATGACAATATGACAATTCAAGAAAACTTCTAAAAACTGTTTACCCTTTCGTTTTGATGAAAAGGAACAGCTGCAAAAAGATGGTCTTTCTGTGGCATTGCCTTTGTGAAAGGCAACAAATATTATTTACATAATTTACATGAAAAATTATTAATACGATTTTTTTATTTAATTTTCCAATTACTTAATAATTATTAATCAGTTTATTAACATTAAAAAAAGATTTAAAAAAAAAAAAAACTAATGCTAGAATTCTTACACTAGTGATTTTCTTTTCGTTTTAAAGTTTATTATTTATTCATGCATATAAAACGATGAATAAAATTTTCAATTTTTTTTTTGCTATCTTAAAATAATTATTCTAAAATTATCAAATTACAGAAACAAAGAATTTATAATATGGATCACATAATTACCTTTAATATATCCTTTACATTGATGTTCCAATTAATATTTCTTTTATTTTGTAAACGAATGACTCATACGTATAAAATTTTGATGAGTGGCAATATGACAATTCAAGGAAAAATGGCAATATGACATTCTAAAAAATGTTTACTCTTTCATTTGGATGAAAAGAAGCAGCTGCAAAAAGAAGGTTCATTACCTTTGTGAAAAGCAACAAATATTATTTACATAATTTGTATAAAAAATTATTAATATGATTATATTTAATTTTCCAATTACTTTATAATTATTAATTAGTTTATTAACATTCATAAAAGTTAAAAAAAAAAAAAAAAAAAAAAAAAAATATAAAAAATACAATTAAATTTTAATTTTAAATTTTTTTATTAATATTCAAAAAAATAAAAAAAAAAAAAAAAAACTAACGTAATTCATACACTAGTGATTTACTTTTCGTTTTAAAGTTTATTATTTATTCGTGCATCTAAAACGATGAATAAAATTCTCAATTTTTTTTATATTTTTATTGAAATGATATTGTACCTTTTTTTTTACAACTGTCACAACAAAAGCTGCACACGAATTACTAACGCGTATAGAATTTCGATGAGAGTGGATATGACAACTCAGTGAAACTACAAAAAAAAAAAAAAAAAATGCCAACCCTCCGTTTGGATGAAAAGGAACAGCTGCGGAAGGATGGTCTTCTCTGGAGCTTTCCTTTTGCGGAAGGCAACAGATATTATTTATACAATTTATATGAAAAATTATCAACATTACTATTTTATTTAATTTTCAAATTACTTAATACTTATTGAACAACTCACTGTCATTAATAAACATTTTTTAAACTTTTAATTTTAAAGACGCCTTATTCTTTTTTGAAAAACTATTGTTAGAATTTTTTTTTTTAAACTGAAATGTTATTGCGGCTATTCTTCTACAACTGCCCACAACAAATTATCTGAAAGCCGTATCATACCTATTAGTCTGCATAGAAATGTTTCCTTCAGTTCCATGGCTAAGAAATAGTCAGCTATCGAATTAACACTCTTTTCAAACATCCCATTGACATTTAAAAAAGATTTCGTAAACATTTTTTAAATTTTATTTTTTAAGAAACGTTATTCCTTTTTGAAAAAACTATTGTTAGAATTTTTTTTTTGAACTGAATTCAAACGACTCATCGACATAAAAAGATTTCATAAAACTATTTTTTCCAGGAAGAATTCTCATTCATTCTTTAGGAAGAAACATCGTTAGAGTCCTTATTATAGCAATTTTCGTTTTGTTTTGAAGTTCATAATCTATTCGCCATTAAAGGATCTAGAACGATGAATAAATTTTCAATTGTTTTCATTGTTTTTTTTGAAATGACAGAGATTTTCTTCTACAACTGCTTATTACAAAAGTATATGAAAGCCATATCCCATCTATAGATCTACATAAAAAAGTTTCTTCAAATTCATGGTAAAGATAGTCAATAGCCAATCAGCTACCGAAAGAACGCTTTTTTTTAAACTTTTCTTTAAAAATAGTCAGACAGTGAAATTCTGGAACTGTAAATTTGTCACAGTGAATTTGTGAAGCAAACACTTCAATAAATTCGAAATATTTAGAAGATTATTGAAATTTGCATGTATAAAACCGAAATAAAGGTAACCGTAATGCGTAAAGGTTGGTCTGATGACTGAAAAATATTATTACATGAGTGCTTCATTACAAAGGATGGTCTTGATCTGCAATGTCTGTTTTTGAAGTAAAATGACCTTGAAAATACGGAATGCTTACACAAATAATTTTTTTTTATATTATCCTAAATACAGAAGAAAGTATTTCATCTAGGCGGAAGTAAATTTTATTTTGTTTGAAAAAATTCAAAAATTATTAAATATGTTTCGTGTGCCTAACAATGAAAAGCGATTAAAAAAAAAATGCGGGGTAGAGGAAATAACATTACTAAAATAAAATATACTACATGAAGACACTGCTAATAGAAATTACAGTGACAGAAAATATAAGTCTGCCTGATAAAACATTGTCAGAATATAAAGACCATAAGGGAACCTGCAAATGGCAGCGTGATGATGTTAATCATGTGCAAAAGACCACCACTTTAAAAAGCTGAATTTCACAATGTTAATGTTAAAATAGCAACACAAGAGGATTCTTAGTTTCCTATTAATAAAGATAAAAAATTCATGTTTTATTTTAAAGGTTATAGCTATTTAATTGTTTTATCCTGTCACAATTTCTTTCAATGCTTAAAAATTATTACATTTTAGCAGATACAACTAAGCAATGCAATAAAATTTTATAAAAGAATAATTATTTATAATCCTTTTTGTTTACTAGAGTTTAGGGCAACTATAAAATAACTTTTCCTGTTTGGAGGCATTTACTGCTAAAACTAATGAAAGGAATGAAACTAAATTTCATGTATAAACTGTTGAAGGCATGAGGAGATGATTTTCGCGAAAAATAAAATTTAGTACTAAATATCACCGATAGGAGATATTTTGGTGCTGCTGTCCCGTATGTGCAATCAAATTTGTGTAATTTAGGTAGATTATGCAAATAGTGCGTGAGAGACAATGCTTTGAAATGTCAGGCTCAGTAATTCGTCACTAGAACCGCAGATTCAGCGTCACCCAGGATGAATTATAAGTGACTTGCAACACTTCACCCACATTTTGCCAAAACACATTTTGAACGAACGCGCTAAGGATGGCATTGGCGAGTTTCGCACTCTCATTAGAGTGAAACAGAATAAATATATGCTTTTAATTATTGACGCTGTATATTTTAAAATACTGAAATTTCCTAAATTATATAGGAAAAACGAGCACATTTTTGAAAACTCGCTTCCTAATGAAGGGGCATTTTTTAAAATTACATTCACAGTATGAAAATTTACAAATTAGCACGTAAATATTTAAATAGATCAGTGTTGAAAATTTACTTTTAGATTTTAATTAATTTGCTTTTGTACGCACTTTGTCCAGATTTTTAATTCATGTTTCATTTACCCTGCACTTATCCTTGCCAAGAACATTCGTATATTTAATTTTTTTACAACTGAAACTTATTTTAAAATGATAGAGAATTGCTTTTGTCTTAAAAGTAAGAATGCTTAACAGATGACGTCTCTTTTTGAAGCAACACAATAGCACATTCCTTTATTTCATGCATCCTTTATCATCATACCTGAAACATCATGATTTCCTTAAAAGAGTGGAGATGAGAAGAGAGATAAATAGTTTACAATTCAATAAATAGTTTATGAAATGTTATTTGATAAAATTTAGAGAAAAGTATCGTTATAAAAAATGACAATGTATACCATTCAACTCTGAAAACATTTTGTACGTATACCTCCTCCGAAGCCAGAACTTGTTGAGAGATGCAATTCACACCAAAATATTCGTGAAGATCGAAGGATCACCAATTTAAATTTTCTCAAATATTATGAGTTTCCGATATATTAATTAAAATTTAAAAATAATGACTCATTAAGATTGTAGTTTAGTTTTTCCAAACACTTTCGGTGGGGTCTGATAGCCGAGTGACTAGCGCTCGATGCCACGGTTTCGAGTCCCGGTGGCGCTATGAGTATTTGTAATGGTTCAGAATCCCCTTTAAGCAATAGGTCCCGATCTAATATGACTGTTGGACGTAGGATTGACAACCCTACCCCGTAAAAAGAAAACATTTCCTGTCTCGAAATCTTTCAAACGGCCTTCGCCCAACGTGGGAATGCTGCACTAATAAAGAAAAAAACACTTCCGTTGGAGTTTTCTCTTTTCGCTTCCAAAAAGGAAAAAAGACCCTAGCTCGAAAAATTTTACTTTTAAAATTGTGACAACTAGTGTTTTTATCGACAGATTAGTTTCTTTTACAATATAAAAATGGGAAAAATTACCGTTCGAACATCAGATTCATCATTCGAACCAGGGGAGATTGTGGGCACCACTGAAATTTGTCGAGAGCTTCAAGCTAAAACCTATAGCACATCTCCATCTAACACTAAAATAATAATAATAATAATAAAAACCACCACATCTTACATTAACACATATTTTTATCTCATTTTACGTTAATACATATTATTAAGCTTTATTTATCTCAGAGAGGGAGAAGTAAGCATTTTTTATAGAAGATAGATTCTTACATGCAATTTTCGGGTCAGCAATATAAAATTCATAACGATCAGCGACAGACTTTCGTAGTTATCGGAAATATAGAAACGCATGCAAAAATTGCTAACATAAAATAAAAAATAGTTATATTAATTTATTGAAAAAAATTATTTTACAAGAATTATTTTTGGTAGATTTTCTTTTTAAAATGTGTTTTAAATTTTTCGCATATGGAACTTTATTCATTTAATTCAATTACCTAAGTCGCCTCACAGATTCATTACATTTTTATGTATATATGTTACTCATCAAAAATATATGTAATATTTCAGTGATTTTTACACTCAATGATTGAATTTCGATCTTTTGACTGCGGCATCTTCAAATTTGTTTTGTGAAATAGTACCAATATTTTATCTTTTACAAAATCATTACTTTTCGAACAATATCAGTTTTGAAAAAATTTCAGTTAACTTTACAAGGAAGAAAAAGAAAGAAAAAAAACTCAAAATTAAAACCTAATCTCGGGTTATTTTCAGTTTAAAAACGTTCCATTTATAAATATTTTTGTCTTAAAATCACATCATATACAAATTTATATGAATTTTCATAGATTGCAAAGTTTTATTTTTTTTTCTTCTTAATTAAGTCGGCATTTCAAATGCCATTCTCTTCTCCAAAGTCCTTTATTAGCCTTAATACAACATATCGGATAAGTTTCTATTGGCATAATCCTTAAAAACTTATTTACAGAAATTGCAACATATTAGGTTGTATACAACTAGTGTAAAAATTAAAGTGGCACCTAGAACATGACAGACGATAATCTTATGAAAAAGGGCAATCTCATGGATAAAATTAAACCGATTACTGATAACAGACTTCTTTACTGGCGCAACAGTCCTATGATGGGCCAAGGCCGTTTGCCTGCAGGCAGATTTCAAGACAAGAGATGTTTTCTTTTTACGGGGTAGAGTTGTCAGCTCTATGCTCTACAGTCATATTAGACTGGGACCTACAGTTTAAAGTGTATTCCGAACCACTACATACAGTACAACAGTATCCATGACACCACCGGGACTGGAACCCGAAACCTGGGGCACTGAGAGCTAGTCACTCGGCCATCAGGTCCCTACTGATAACAAACTATACCACTAAATGTCTAAAATATTATAACTTTTATTTCTTACGAAAATCCAAGTAAGAAAAATTCCTCATTTTTATGATTTAGTGTCAATTCAATTAATATAAATTTATAACTAATACAATTTATGATCTGAACAGGGGAAAAAAAACCCATTAAAAATTATTGATCAACATCTAAATGCTTATGTAAAGACAAACTTGAATTTTTATTTGCATATTAAAAATCATATACAATATTTACAAACCTTCTTGTAAAACAATCATACCAAATCAGCTGACATAATTCTTATCTTTATTTTTGATTTTTTCTGATTAGACTCTCTTATATAGATCCAAATTAACATAATGAACCAAAATGCAGCATTATGCTAATTACTTTAAATTTTATTATTTTTTAGAGTTTTCAGTTGTATTTTTTTTAAAAACTATACTTGTATGATAGACAACTTTTATTGATACTGTATATACGACAAGTCGTATTTCTCAATATCCTACTAGTATGCAATCTCAACATATAATATGCAATTACAAAATTAAATGAAAAAATTCACAACTTATATGGGATACACTCATGTTTATAATTTTTATACAATTATAAATGAACAGCTTTATACTCTTCTTTAAAACAATAATATCTCCCTATTATAAATCATATATATTCTTGAACCCTGTGAAATTCTTTGTGGTGTTTTGCATTAATCATTACAGAAAATGATTTAAGTAAAATCTTTTAATTATTTTTTTGTGAATATTGGTTAAAGCTAAATGTGATATAACCTTTCCAAGATTTTGTAGTGAATACTAATAACAATAATATAAATCTTCCTTATAAGGATCAGAAAGGTCCAAGAGTACCTTTTCAAGCCTTTAACTTTATTTTCCAAAAGTATTAAATAGCACATAATATAATGGCAAAAGATTGATATTAATCCACAAAAATAAATTTCTAAAAAACATCATTAAAATTAAAATCGAATCCTCATCAAAAAGTAAAATACATAAAATGCTCTAATAAATAAAGAATTAGCTATGTTGTTAGAGATACAAGATCAACGTAAGCATTATTTTATAGAGGAACAAATTAATCAGATGATAATACAAGCTTCAATAGTACTCTATTTTGTGTTTTATTTGTATGCATAATGTAATTAAAGTTTCAACACAAAACTTCAGCACCTGTTCATTATAATTGAGCCTAATTGTTCCACAATTCTTTTCTGATGCTCTAAATTGCAACAAAATAGGAAGGAAATACTAAGATGAATTTTTCACATCAACAAAATATAAATCTCAAAATGCTAACCAATAGTATTTTATCACTTTTAAACTTGCTTCTTTCTCAAATGCCTATATGATATTTACAACTTTTGTTAGTGACACATAATTTTACTAAAATAAACATGCATCTTGTGTACATTTCACATATACATTCAGATAGAAAGTCTTTTTGATTTAAAAGAATGGTATTGCACTATTTCTTTTGAATGTAAGTCCTAAATTTTTGCAATGCTTTTCAAATTTCCAGCCATGCCAATTAAATATTGAAATAATATCATTCAAAATTTTCTTAATGAACCAAAAAGTGTATAATCATACAAGTGTTTGTTCAATAGTAATGCTAAAAGCAAGGTTATGAAATTTGGCAGTGAAATTTTTAGTATTTCCAAGGAGTAAGGTTTAGTTACAATGAATAAGTAACAAATTTTCTTGTTCTTAATTTATAGTAATAATATTAATGTCTTATTTTTAAATAAGTTCTTTCAATAGTAGGATTATCTTTGATTCATATTAATAACCTCATTTTATAGAAGAAAATGTCAATACATTACTAGCAACACAAATAAAAAGGAAAAGTGTACTAATGGGATAAATGTTTTGAAGTGCAAAATATTCTTTTGAAAAATTGTTATAATGTAGAATTCTAATAGCAATAGTACAACTCTGATCTATACTAAATGATTTTAAAATTATCTATTTTATTCACTATCATTTAATATTTTATAACTATGAAACATCTTCAAAACTTAATTAGCACTATACAAGAATGCATAATTTTGAAGTAAAACAATAATTTATGATTGCTGTTAAGCTTTATCAAACTTTTCACACCTATGCATATTTTCAGACATTTATGATTGTAAGCACCCTCCATCCTAAAACTTATGGATATAAGGTAAATTTAAAAAGCAAATAAGTTCTGGACATAATAATGATCACTTCACATCATTCTATATAGCAATTAAGGATTCAAAGAATTTACACTACTGGATACAGATTAAGAATTTTCAACATTTAGATTAAATGAATTTAAATGTTAAGATAATTTTAAACAAAGAAAGAATGCATATTTCAAAATATATATGAATTTTAAAATTCATTCATGAAACGTGTTCCATTCTTAATATATAAAATTTCATTTAACCCAATAGTTTGCATTAATTATGACTAAATTAAATCGAACTTAAATAATTATAAATCTATTATTTATTGAAATGAAGGAATTGACTATTTCATAGGAAATATTTGTTTTATTTGTTAAAGAAAATATGACATAATATTAATTAAAAAATACAGATGGCATAGAAATTTAATATACAAATTTATTAAATACTACAAAAAATTGATACATTAATAATTTAGCATAAAAAGTTGTAGCAGTCCAAGATACCTACAAAAGAAAAGTAAAAAAACAAAGCAATAATAAAGATAATTTACTTGCACTTTAAAACTGAAACTTATACTATAAATCATTAATTGATAGAAATTTTTTTTATATATATTTTTATAAATTGATCAATGACTAACATAATATATATGTATGTATATATATATATGTACATAGGATATTCACATTTTATGCAACAGCATGTATATGAACACATATCGACCAGTTTCTTTATTTTTAGAAACTTCATGCATCATAAAATAGTCTAAAGGAAAAAAAGTCTGTCATGATTCATAAACATAGCATTGTTTAGTTTAATAGAAAAAATTTTTTGTATTTTGTCAATACTTTACTATAGTAAAAAAGGAAGAAAAAAGTATGAACAAAGTAAATACATGATGTGCTATTAAGTAGTGAAATCCTTTGCAATATTCAAATTAAAATGCCTTTTATTTCTAAGATGTATTACAGTTATGTTGATGTATACCAGTTTATTTTAGACTGAATCGAACCTAAAGGTGGACATTACAATAAAATAGATAAAATACGAAAAAAAAAAAAAAAAAAAAAAAAAGAGATTCTACATTCTACAAAAAATTCAAATTGTACCATATAAATGATGACACACAACCTTTAAATAAAAAACACTCTTCAAGCACGTTTACATTATCAAATTACAATAAAACACTGATCTTAATACACTTCTTCCTTTATTAGCTTACATTCTTTAAAATGCAATAAATTAAGTTTGGCATCTCTTTATTCCAATAATATACAGCTGGTAAATGCTCATGAAAATAAAATATATTTGGTCCAAAATAGAGCACAAATAGAAAAGGGATGCTCTAATATATCATTTTGTAAAATTTATTTATAAAATTAGAGAAAATATATCAGAGAAAAATGATTTATTCACAAAAAGGAAACAAATAATACAAAATACAATAAATGCTTGTTAAGAGTAAAATATTTAAAATGAAACATTTCTTATTTATTTTAAAAACATGGGTATAGAACAAAGTAAAAAATGTATTTTAAAAACATATATGATATTGTGTCCACATAAAAAATGAAAATACTTCTTATTATTCAGGAAGGAAAAATCAGAGACAGTCTGCATATAAATATAATCAATCAAATAAGTCTTACACAAAAGTTTGTTACATTACAAAACAAATGCAATTTGAACTATCATTATTTTTATAGGCATGTTAAGCTAATTTCCCTTTTTAACATATATATTAAAATGTTCCAATATAAATTAACACATTGCTTTCACATACAAAAATTTTCCTTTTTATTGAAAAAAAAAAAAAAAAATTTTTTAAAATTTTTTAAAGGTAACTTTCAATGAAAATATAGACCAAAACAAATAATGAACTTTTCACTGAGGTAAGAGAGAAATATGCATCATGATGTATGATAGTTACTATAATTAACAAGAGGAAAAAATATGTCCAACACTGCCATAGAAATGCTCCATATGAAAGGTTCATAAACATGATTTAGCAGTATAGGGTGGGAAGTAGAAAATTTCTTTGTTATTGCAAAATATACATACTTTTTACTACTATTTATTATGAAACACCTAAATCACTTCATATATAAAAACTATACAGGCCGTGGAATATAATTTAATTATTATAAAATTCTGAAAAAGAGAAAATTACAATTAATACGTCTGGCAGACTTACGAAGACATGTCAAGTAATAACCTAGAATGTTATTTAGATATACCGTCTGGTTTCATATAAATTGTAGTACTTTGTGGTCCAGATACGGCAGCTATTGATTGATGAACAGGAGGTTGGAAACATCGAACATGCTCAACAGGTAAATTATCAGTATCACTGGATTTTAAATACTTATTTAAAATGGCAAAAATCTGACTGTTCAACACTTGAAATCTTCTAATTCTATCGACCATTCTTTTCAATGGCTGAAAAAAATTAATTTGTATGTACTTATTGTCTATGGAATATATATATATATACATTAGCATTGCAAAAGAAATATCAATACTAAATCACGGATATGTTGGCTAATATAAATAAAAAATTTTCATAAAATTAAAAATAATTTCTATTGAGGTGAGGCAATTTTACTATGAAAAGATTCAAAGAAACTTACAATTCCTTTTACTACTTCATCTTTTCCATCAATTCGTTGAACTCTCAAAATGTGATAGCAAAAATCTAAAGCTTCAAACCGTCTTTGCTGCCCAAGTAAAACAATCATTGTGCAACCAGCCCAATTAAGACCTTCTCCAAATAGCTGCCTGAAATATGAAAATTCTTTAAATTATTATAGTTAATAAAAAAATGTATTGTTTCATAATTTAAAAATTATACATTAAAAAGTAATAATTACAATTATAAAAAATCCATTATTTAAAAATTTCAGTAGAAAGATGCTTATAAAAAAATTTAATTAAAATGCAAACAAATATTTCTTACACAGAAAAAATGCATATACAAAGTAAAGAATACTTTATTATAACCATACAAATAGATTTTCTACAATACTATTTCTTTTTGAAAAATATTTTGAATGAAAATGATAAAAAGGTAGGAATGTATAAAGAACTATGCCACTTATAACAAAAATATATATGAACACCCACCATAAAACTTCTTTCAGTTATTATATCAAGTAACATGTAAGAAAACACAGAAATGCAAAGTTATTACTTTTTAAATAATCTAACAAAATATTTTTATAAAAAAATTAATCCTGATAAATAGTGCACAATTTCATAATATATTTTCTTCAAAACTAAGTACTTAAACTAATTGCTAAAATTCTTTTCTTAAAATTAAGTGTTTTTTTTAATAAAGAAAATGTTATTTAAATAATCCGAAGACAGAACTTGAAAGTTAAAAAAAAAAAAATAAATAAGAATATTAATAATAAAAAATTTAAAAAAAAACATAAAGCAAAATTCCATACTCTACTGTAAACTCGTTTTCTCCAACAGGGATGCAATAGACAAACTGGAGTGCACTCCAGAGTCGATGAAACTCGGTGCACTCATCTATGTTCATGCAACCATTCATAGGAGGAGTTCCACTCCACACAGGATCATCAATGTATGTTTTGATTCTGGTTAAAATAACCTCAAAAGTAGACAATCCACAACATAGACGTTCTTTGGTTAACAAATCTCCTTCACGAGCAATAGCTGCTTGCTGAAAGAAAAACACACTGTAAATTTGCTTTCACTTAATTTACATTTTTAATGCCCCAAGAATAAAAAAAAGTTTCACAGCTATAATTTAAGAAAAAATGGCATCAAAATGAGAGCACAAAAAATTTACAAGAGAAGAGAAATTTATACTCTCTTTCTTCCCCTATGAATAATTGATTAAAAATAGGTTAGTAGAAAGTAATGCCCAAAAAAAGTAATAACTTATGGATTTTAGATAGGATAGCCACAAACAACTGATGGTCACAAAACTGCAAACGCATCGATTATTTCCAAATAAAACATTTTAATATGTGCTTAAATTTTACCTATTACATACAGAAAATTAACCACAAATATACTCTTAAGAAATCTAAGGATTTTAACATACAATGAGCAGATCGTAGGCAGGAAAGTTACAGTATTTCCTTAATGTATTATATGAAATGTAAAACCATCTTACAAGCCAATGCTAGATTATAAACCATCATAAATTAATATACATAGATTAGGATAGAATAAACTAAATATACTTCTTGCAATATTTTTACAAAATCATGGCAGATCATATTTTAAAATTATCAGAGAAATGAATTAAAATAAAATTTATTGTTAAAAGTCATCCTAGTTACTTGGAAATATGAATTCCATTTTTTTTTCTTCCAAATTCATTAAAAAGCACTAACCATAGTGTTGAAACAAAATTTAGGATTTGGTGATTTTTTAAATCTTAGGAGCAATGAAGAGGATGGACAAAAATATTATAAGAAATAAATATAATTTATTTAATTTTATCATAGAAATTACTATAACAGTTGGGTTATAATAAAGCAAATAAGTTTTTTATTAATCATATCAATATAAAAGTATTCAATTTCAAAATACAAAAATAAATTTCTATCTAATTTTTAAAATTTTATAATTTAAAATTAAGTCACGAATAAATATAAAAACATAATACACAAAAAGGTTTTAAGTCACAACAAGCATTTTATTGTAATTAACATTAGACAAGAAACTTAAAAAATAACATACATTTGGTGTTCCTAATCGTTCTACATTTTGTACCACTTGCAAAGCTGCATATTTCGTTTCAAGTCTTTTTAATTTAGTTTCACACTTTTCTCCATCTTTGCAATATGGTCTAGGAAGAATATTTTGAAATGGTGCAGCATGGAGCAAATCACACACTTCTTCTTGTGACTGCAAATATAATTCCCAAATCAAAATTAAATTAATATGCACAGATATTTATTACCATTAGAAATGAAAACTTACCAAACTTTGTTCAATCAACATACAAAAAAGGATAGCATTCCCAACTTCTCTAAATCCTTCCAACATTTCTGTTTTTACATCTGAATATTGGACAATGTCATTAAGCTGAGCTTGATAATAATGCAGCACACCTGGGTACATAGAATAATTTAAGTACTTAATACATATATATATTAAGTATTATTCATAATATAGAAAGTTTTATAATATATTTCATATTCTTCATAACTAAGAAGTAAGTATTATCTCTCTAAATTAGTATAGCATAATATTAGTTTATCATAAAATTGTCTAAAAGAGGTAATAAAAGAATGTAGAGGTTTTTAATGCCTTAAAGATTAGGATATATTTTAAGGTTTTTAGAATTTATTAAAATTAGATCACAGAAGACAATTCTGCACCAGAAGTTGATCTATTAAAAAGGAAAAACTAAAAGTTTCATCACAAATATGAGAAATAGAAGGAAAATGCATTAAAAATTAAATTACTATAAAAAAATAAGAAAAAACAGGAAAGAATTACCAGGAGAACCATATTCATAAAGGGGTAACTTGCACACTTTGGGCATAACATTCATTAGTGTGGTTGTATATTGGAGCAATGTTCCCTGTATCTAAGTAATAAAATGCCTTATTAAACATTGGATATCTATATCTATCTATCTATCAATATATAAATGAAGTTTAAAGTATAAATTTACTTTTTAAATGAAAGTGAGGAAAATGTAATAAATGTATGATGTTATACAGTAAAAAAAAATTACAGAAATTTAAAGTTCCAGGAAATTAGTATGAAATGAATTAATTAGAAAAAAAAAGTTTATTAATAAATTATTTCAGTAACTGTAGCAAATTCCAAGTACTTAGAGAGAAGGAATTAAAAAGCAGCCTGCCAAAATATTAGATTTCAAAGAATTTTTTAAAATTCTGTAAAAGATATATAGGTTGACAAAGTACTTAAAAATATGACAAATTAAATAATTAAAAAATACATACCAAACTTTTTACAATTTTTAATAATTCCTCCATAACTACGGCAATACCTTGATATCCTAGTAATCGACAAATTGATCTAAAATGCTGTGGCCCAACAAACCCACTATACATCCCATATATTGTGCTGTTAGCTACATTGAGTGCTTTTGTACCAAAAAAGTACTGAGGCTGAGCAGCTGGAGGCTTATCACGCGCCACAGGTGAAGTGAAAGTTATGTCTTTGACTTTTACAAACCTTTTAAATAAAAAACAAATTAGTTTAAAATTACAAACAAGTTCTTTTTTTTAAAAGTGAGCAATTACAATTTCATCTGAAACAATTGAAATCAATACAAAAAGAAAATAAATATAAAAATGAAGTAATAAGAAATACCTGTTAGTAGCAGCATTATAGCAATAATTGGGCAAAAAATCAAAATTTAATTCCCAAAAGACATGTAAACAGATTCGACCATAGGGAGCTAGTACATTGTGATTTGCTTCATGTAACATTGCATCAAAATCATCTAATGTAATATATTTCCCTAACAATTTATGAGCCAATTTTGTAACATTGATCAATCCTTCAAGTTCCTAAAAAAAAAGAAAGGCATAAAAGAATTTACTTTCAAATTAAAATAACTTAGAAAATAACGAATTAATTTTCTTTTTTTGAAGTACACAACATGAATATAATTTTTAAAAACATCAGTATTCATGGAAACAAAGCAATTAGCAACTTACTGCGATTCCAGTTATGTCCCCAGCTTCAAAACGACTGATGGCCAAATCTAGAGATTTTTGCAATGCAGCATTCACTCGTTGTGCTATCAGACGATTCAAATCAATTGATCGTCCAAGCAACTGAACATGACGTTGCTTAAGCAGTGTTTCATAACGATTTGCAGGTGGATAGTGAAAGCATGTTCCATAACTAGCACATTCTGCTCGAAAACGTTTATCTAATAGAATACTACCAGCCAAATGTTTATAATAAGCAAATATTTGTTCACTCAATTTATAGACAAATTGGTCAAAGCAGAGATTTACTTCAGCTTCTACTTCATCATAAAGAAACTGCTTTTTAAATTTTGTTAAAGCATAATATGCACTGTCATTATATAAGTCCAGAGGATATAGAACACATCTGTAAAAGAAAAATAAATATTGATAAGCAACATTTTGAAAGGTTAAATCAAAATAAAATGATATACATTTAAAAATTTCTATGGTATCACAAATGACACCAATACAAAAGGTTTCAGAAATGTTTTCTGCACACTGAAAAAGTAATTATACAAGTATTTAAATTGATATATTATTCCATGATCATTCACTGAAAATCAATACTTTTTTGGTCATTAATATATAAAACTGTTTGAAAACAAAAAACATGCTTGCCACCTTTTTAATAAAAATTTGATTTTTAAAGTGAAAAAAATTTTTTTTTTGTTTATGCAATCAAATTCAAACTAACAAAACAAGAAATTTTAAATAACTCTCATTTACAAAATTCAATTCAAGATCCATCTGTAACATACAAATTTATACACTAATTTATTTAAGTAAAACATTTATAGCATTTATTTATATCATTAAACATGATAGTCAATACAGAATCTCTTCAGAAAATTTCATAGAATACTTACTCCATCATTGATGATGCCTTTGTTTTCAATATATGATCAGTTAGAATCCAAGGCAATGACATTTCAATGGGAAACTATAAATATTCATTTACTATTCATAAATAATAAAGATATAAAACCTTTAACTAAAATATTATATTAAACTTTTCATTAATTTATACATTTTAAGCAATACATACATTTATTTCTAAAAAATAAAACAACCAAAAAGATCTTTAGTTTAACACATATTTATAAAGCAAGTAATAGATTTATGGTAAATTCATGTAAAAAAATGTAAACCTTTTAAAATTTTACAATATTCATTTTGAAAATTCTTTGGCATTGCTCATAGAACTA
The DNA here is from genome assembly GCA_021605075.1 of Caerostris darwini. Lineage (NCBI taxonomy): Eukaryota > Metazoa > Arthropoda > Arachnida > Araneae > Araneidae > Caerostris > Caerostris darwini. The sequence goes on from BPLQ01002671.1 coordinate 789,318, forward strand.
CAAAAACTCTATAATATAACATAAATTTAATAAATTAATCAATAATTGCTCATTACAGTACAGAAATTAAACATTAATGCTACCATATAACAATAATTTCAAGTTTACTTTGAAAACTAATTTGTTCTTGTATATAATTAAGATTTTCTGATTCAGGTATTATTTTACATTTTAAGCTGTTTATAAAATACTCATCAATCAGTTAAAATTATACACATGTCATAGATATTAATACAAAATTCCATTATTGAGAAAACTTTTGAAACTGGCATGTAGATACAAAGTACAAAATCTTAGAATGCAAACATTAATATAGAAACATTTTAAATATAAATTTACATCACTGCACTATTTTTTTTTTACATGTAATTTAAACTATTTCAAGCTCATATATTGTTACACTGAATGAAAACTTAGCTACCAGCATTTTCTTTTCCTAAATTGTTAATAGTAATTAACTCTTACAAAGTTTGTTATATTATATGATGTATTTGTTTTTACAAAGCAATATCTTTTTAAGAAGCTATTGTTAGAACACAATTTTATCCATGCAAAATATAAAAATCTTGAAATTTCTCATCAACTTATTTGAAATAATAAAAAGAAATCGAATTCTTACTTGTATTCTTTTACCCATGGTAATTTCTAAATAAAATTCACGATACCATAGTTGAGACAAATCACAGCATTCTTGCAAAGTCTCTGAAATTTTTTATTTTATTTGAAAAAGGAATATTTTCAAAATATTAATATGAATTGTAAAAGTAAAAAAAAAAATTCTAAAACATAATTAAAATAAAACTTGCATCAATTTAAATAGAAGCTAAAGGGGCATTTTTAATGTGAGTGGCTATATATATATATAGATTTTGTTGTATATTTTGTTTTTTAAACAAAAAAAGATGCAGGAAAATATATAAATATTTAATATATATGTGCGCAATTTAGAGCAATCATATATTTGTTCAATCTGCTTGAATAAAATTATTCCATTTATTTTGTTGTTTAAATGTTTTAATAAGATATGACAAAAAGCTAATGGATCATTGTGAATTCTGCTATAAATAAGGTTGATAAAAATTTATTAATATGCAGGAAACATTTTAAGATTTAAATACATTAAATGAAAATATTATCTAGTCTTAGATTAGAATACTACTATTAAATAAATTATGTCCTTTCAACAAATTTATTTTCTATAATTATTTAACATTAAATATAAAAATGAGGGCCATAATTATAAACTTGCATAGTTTCTTAAACTAATAGAAATTACTACAAGATCTTATCTAAAACTCTGTCTTTTCCAGAATAAATGAATTTGAAATACATATTTAAAGTCAATATCATATCCAATTCACAGAATTCTTTGCTGAATAGACAGCACATACATATTTGTACAAAATTTTTAAACATTGCTTTTCTTATTATTGTTTCATTTAAAAATATTGAATAGTGACTAAAAAAATGTAAGAAAAATATTTATTTTTGAGAATTAATTGAAAAAATGTTTCACTTACGGCTAAAATTCAATAAATAATTCCAATAAAAAGAACTTTTATGAAAAGCATCTATAGCTATAAGATATGGTCCATCTATATCTTTTCTGAGAGTTCTTTTACCACCACTTTTATCTGCAATAAGCGACTCTAACATAGTTCTGACCATATATAACTAAAATAAATAAATAAGTAAATATAAACAACAGAAAAACATTCATGATAATGATACATTCTATATACATATTTACAATTACATAAAAGCAATAAATTATATACTAAAAAATTGGTTATGATGTTCTAATTTTTTTCCTTCAAAAAGAAGCATACCAATGGATTTAAAAAAAACATTATGAATTGTATATTAACAATCTCAGTTAACATTTTATGATTCCTCAGAGGTAAACATTTGTTTAAGCACTTTTTTAGCATACTTTAGTTTAACTAAATAGAATGGTTTTCATAATTCTAAAAGATTTAGATGCTCCTGATGTATTTTGCTGAAACCACCTTTTGTCATGATAAATTTGAAATAAGACTTCAGAAGCTTTATCAAGTGACACAGTTAATGAATTAAAGCTGCAATTTTCAGGATTAAAAAAAGAAATTGAAATATATGACGGCATAGTCACCTAAGATTAAAGAAAAAATCCTTTTAGGCAGGTAGCATATATGAAACTAATTTTTCAAATACTGTACTGACTTTTCACACAGTATTCAAGAAATTTCTTTCCTTTTAAATAATGCTACATTTGTAATAACCACAGGTGCCTACTGATCTTAAGACAAATGGCATTGGAAGTTATTAATGATATTTTCCAAGTAACTTTTCAGATGTATTCAGAAAATAGCTAAAATCTTTTGTGGGCTTATGTGGTCCCAACTTTAAAAAGATATGATTGTACTATAAGATAAGTTAGGCATTTCAATATTAGATAATATTATAATGCATAAATTCATCTCCAATATAAATTTCTTTTCTCTAATGATGTGGTGGATGATTTAAGAAAGATGGTTGCTAGTCAATTTTTCATTTTTGCCCCTTCTCTTTTGGGGGGGGGGGGGGAATTAACATATAACAACTACTGGTCTATGATATCAATAAGCATAGCTGTGGTGAATAAAATACCAATAATAAAATAAATCCTCAGACAACCCTTTTAGATTTATCCTTGGGCACTCAAAGCATCTTTTATATATATAAAAAAAAGAGATTCTGATTGAAAACAACTACCTCAGCAGGCTTTTCGATATATATTTTAACTTATTAGGGACCCATTATGGATCACACATCATTCTACAAAACATGTAGTTTACACTTGGTTTCATGATGATAAATAGGATTAAAAAGCCAATGTAGCTGTCCAAAATACCTTCAATCCTGCCATCAAAATGCCTATACCATGAATTGATATATGCTAAATAGTAAAATTTAGGAAGTATAAAATATGTTTAATGAAATATAAATTAAAAGACAATAATTTGCAAGGTCTTTATAAAAAGCTTCTATTTAATATTAGTTGGATGGCAGGAGTATTTTTTGTACTAAAAATGCATTATGTGTAACATAAGGCAAAAAGTTAAATAATTTATGTAATGTATACATTTTATTTGATTATACTAAAAATAAATTGAGATTTAAATGATAAAACAAATATTGCATCAGTCTGTGATGCATGATATTAATTTGCACCTTTTATTAAACAATTATTTTTTTGATTAACATATTTTTAGAGCTATGAAGTTTTAAATGAATACTGAACTTATACTTGAATTTACACTTACTTATATATTATAGCTATAAAAAATATCATTGGTGTCTTAAATTTAGATATTTTCAGATTCCTTTCAAAATTTGCACATAATTCATATTATCAACTTAAAATATGATTTAAAAAAAGCAGGTCTGAATAATACTTCATTACCCAAGTACAAAGATAGTAAAATGATATTAAAATCTAATATATAAAATAATAATTCTCAGTGGCCAATGAAAAATATCTCCTTCATCTTAAAAAATAGAGCCAATTACTTGAGTGCTTGATGGGCCAACATTACGCCTTGGCACTTTTATTTCAAATCCACTTTCTGGATCTTTTTTGCCTTTAAGAGCAGGATCTTCATCTGGTTCTGTACCTCTCATCCAGTCTGCACAAGTTTCACGGACAGATAAAATTATACTGAAAAAATACATAATTTAATTGCTTTAATAAACTTCAGAGGATACTTAACATAACTGGAATGTATCTTTACAAGGTAATTAATACAATTTTTACAATAAATATGTTATGTTATTTTGTTATTTGGGATTGAAGACAAATTTAAAAAATATTGAAATTTTTTACACTTAAAATTAATATTCATATGAATCGCCAACACCATTAATAATGTAAACATAAAACACCTTATGATATAATAAATAATATATTTTGCTTCTGGTTGAACAGTTGATTACAATAAATTAAAAAATAAAAATATGAAACAAGCCTATTTATATATAAAAGCTTACTATTAATGTGTAAAAGCTTGCATATGATTTAGTAAAAAATTATTGTTCAAAATTAATAAAAAATTAACCTAATAACAATTATCAAATTATAAATAAATAAGTGAATTGGTTCCAAAAAATATAATAAATAAAATAACAAACATACCTACGAATAAGATCTTTTTTATTTTTAACAGCTTTACGTAATGGTTCTCGTAATGTTATTTGAACAAATTCTTGAAGTTCAGCATATACATGCCTTCTTATAGAATCTGTGAAAACCGTTTCCATGCGAGACATAAGCAGCTGAAGTCCTTTAATCATGGCGATTACCTAAACGTAATTTATTTCTAGTTTATTATAAAGTTTTTAATTTAGAAGAAAAAGTATACAAAAACAAGTTTTCGATAAAATTACAAAATAATTATTAACAAAATTAAGGTTTCAAAAGTCCTGCAGATTCTATTTTAAGTAAAACTTATGCAACAGGATTAAAAAAAAATTACAAACTCTTATTTTAAACAATTATTATTAGATTTTTAATAAAGTTTTATTTAATATTTAATTATAAATTTAATTACAATACAATTAAAAATTATATTTCAAATATTGCATGTTAAATATATCAAGAGACTCAAATTAATAATTTTAACAATATTTTTAATAATAATAAATTTAACAAAGAAATTTCACTAAAAAAAAAAGTCAGATATAGAAACTAACTTTTATCGACAAGATCATTTAAGTAATAAAAGTATAGAATTTAGAATAAAGTACATGGAAGTTAATCTGAACTAATTTAAAGCTAAGAATATTTCAAAATAATATACAAATTACAGATCCTAAGTTATATAAATATACCTATCTATCTCTCTCTATATATACATAAAATTGGTCTGGAAAACAAAAAAATCAACTATATTATAAATGAATCCACATTTTAAATCTATTTAAATAAATTAATGAATTATGACTGGGTATAATATTTTCATCCTAAATCTGAATAATAGATTTTCAAATTTAACACAATTTTTAATACTTTTATACTATAATTATTTAATTAATATAATTATTATTCATATTATTTATATTTTTTTGTAAATATAAGAATATGAAAGAAATTACTTCAATTAGACCAAATTTTTCTTCATCACTATAGTTGTATCGAGTAGCCTGTAAAATAATATCTTCATAAATAATATGCCATTTTTTTTAACTCAGATCATATTTAAGAGAAAAATACAATTGTATAAATAACACAAAACTATGCAATAGTATAACACATCATTATAATATGATACTTATATTAATTTTTTTTAGAAAACTTCATACAATAAAATAAACCTTTTTATCCTTCTGGAAAACAAAAACACACACACACTCACAAGCATTCAGTTCAGCAACAGGTACATACTGGGACATATATAAAATAATTTACACTTTTCATTGACATATCTATAAAAATTTACAAATATAATTCAAATTAAAAGTTAAAATTATGCGTACTCTCTCATATTCTTCTGCTTCTTGGGGGCATTCCTTGTTTTGGTGGTGATCTGTAGGATGCATAAGTTTCCAAGAATACTGTTATGTAAGAAAAACATAACACATAAGAAACATAATGAATAAATGTTATAAAAGTGCTAACCTGCAACATTCATCTATTTAGATTCATTTCTAAAAATGTTTATAAGAACAGATATAAATTGCAACATATTATATCAAAAATTATTTTTTTAAAAATATATTGGCCTTCTTTTAGAAATTAAAATAAAAAATAATTATTTCATAAACTGCACATTCCAGAAATTCAATTTATCCATCATAAGAGATTAAAATCACAACTCTAAAACTTTGAATAATATGTTTAATTATGATTCACATAAGTAAAATAGTGGAATCCAAAACAACATCAGATCGGTAATTAGATGGTCAAAAATGAATTATCTATTATTTATGAAACTATTATGGCATACATTTGCTATGTATATGAATAGCATGATGTACAAATGGCTAAATTACTGATTAAAGATTCCTTCCAAATAAATACTTTTGTTAGCAACAAAAAGATAATTTGTAATGAATAATATGCTAAGAAATGTAAGTGCAATCTCATGGTGCATTTTAAAGCAACTCCCTTTTCTATAAATCCATTCAAAAATTTCTAAAATTAAATTGATGGAGAGAAGTGTTACTTAATATTTTTTTAAATAACGCTACAAGACAATTAGCAAATAATTCAAAATAACATCAACAAAAATAAAATTTATAGATTTAAAAGCTTTAAATAAAAATACCATCTTATAAAAAACATACTAATTCAGTAACATGAGTGCTCCAGTCACACAATAATTGCAGACCTCTAAGACACAACTCAGTTAGCTCCTTGTTTTCAACATCTGTGCGTGGAGTTTCTTTTACTGTAGTGGTGACCTAAAAGAAATTTTTTTAAAAATCAGTAGAAATTAAATACATGCATACACAAACACACACACATAGATATATATATGTATATATTTAAAACAGATAATTAATTTATGTTTTAGTGTCCTTTAAAAAACAGAGCAAAATATAATCATGTTACAATTCATTTAAAATTTTTAGAGGAAAAGAAATGAAGAAAGAAATTTTTATAAAATGAATATTCTAATCAAACAATTACCTCATTGTTGTGTCTAGCTAATTCACTAATATATCGAACATATTCATCACGGATAGTTGGCAAATATTGAAGTAAATCTGATTGTGGACTTGGAGAACTTGAACTAGCCAGGGGCCAGCGAGATTGATCATAATGGGGACTTCTCTTTATGTAATTGAAAGGAGCAATTTGCATGTCCCCAAATAGAGGGACCATTTCCAGTTGCTGCAAATAGAAAATTTAGGAATCTAAAGAAATGTGTATTATTTAATACCAAAGTTTGTGACATTACATACATCATAAAGATGAGAGCTATAAATGAAATTAAAATTTACAAACCTTGAATATTTTATCAATCTTAGCAATATTCACACGCTTCTTTTGATCCATTTTATTGATATTGGAAATATCACCATCTATAAGGAATAGCCCAAATCCCATAACTTTAACAAGCATATGTTTTTCACTAGGCAACAAGTACATTTTGTATTCAAACATTTGAACAGCTATATTGATTACATCTGCCAGCAACTCTTCATAGCCAGGAATTTTCTCAAGATTTTCTTTTAACGTGTCCCGTATCTTATTTTGAGTAGCCAAGAACATTGAAAGATTTTGGGATTCTTGAAGGGCTTGGGAATCAGCCATAACTTTTAAAAATTGAGCAGCTCTGTAAATAAAGAATATAATTACAAGAAATGAAACTAATGACTATAAATTAAACAAAATCTTACAGATATATATATATATATATATATACACAGTTATATATGAGAGGAAGTTAATAAATACTTAATTTTAATAAATCCTTTTGCAGAAATTGTTAGAACAATAATCTTAAGGAAAGGAAAATAGTTAAATTAATTTTTAAATATTAAAAAGTATACATATAGTTTTCTTTAAAATTTAAAACTAGATTTTTAGTTTCTAATACAGTACAATTCTAAATCTTCTCTCTATAACAGAAAACAGAACACTAAAGAAATAAGAAAACAATAAGAATTTTGATTATCTACCTTCTATATGTGGCATAGTCATTTTTTAAGCTGGATTTTATAGACTTTAATTCATCTAAAACAGCAAACATGTTTATGAATTTGCCAAGGGTAAGTAGATATGCTTCAGAAACAAAATCCTTCCTTTTCTCGGCATGGCACAATCTCTTGACTTCAGCACTGAATCTTTCTATAGCACGTCTCTTAAAAAAAAAAAAAAAATCAAGAATGATTTCATATAACACTAATAAAATTAACATTAACATGAATACTAGAAAAATAAAAGGACAGTAAAGTATAAGTAACAAGATTTTTATGTATATATATGTATTTGCAACTGTAATACAAACTCATCCAATAACAGTGTAGAGTTCTAAATAGTTTTTGATTTTGATTTATTACTGTTGATCATTTCTTGTTCTATTTGTTGATTCTTAAATGTTTTTTATTAAAATTAATAGAAATCTATCACATTAAAAGTATTTTTCTGTTTGTTTACTGATCTGTCACAAAGTTAATTTAACTTTTTGCTTATTCATAACAAAAATGCTAACGCCAATCATCAAGCAAACAAAAATGGGTAATATTTTTTTAATAGGAAGATACATATTGAAATAAAGATAACCCATTAACAATCATGATCGGTTAATTCCTGAACTAAATAGTGCTATTTTTAAAAAGAAGAGAAAATCCTCAAATCTTCACTGTAAAATTTTGTCTTTCTCAAGAACAGTGTTAGCCATCAGAGGAAATTTTTTTCTAAAAATGTATAAGATTAGGGAAAGGGAAGAATACTGCATTTTCTACAATAAAAACATGGCCCACCTTAACAAAATTTTCATTTCCTTTCAACTCCAAATTTTTCCCATGAAAATTAAAATTATGTTACCAATCTAAATTAATGACTAAGGAAGCAATAGAGAAAATAAATACTTAATTTACAACAAATGATAATAGATAATCGATTCATTCAGAGTACAATAATTTTTTACACAACAGTGAATAAGTGAGTTTAAAATATTATATCTACATATATTCAATAATGTTGTAAGTATAATTGTTATTCATATGTAATCTAAACTTAATATTTAATTATACCAGCATTGAGAAAATGGAAAGTTAAATTGAAAAGGAGATCAAATAGAATTGGTTGGAATTAAAAATTCAAAATTGAGGTTAATTGAATATATTAAACTTTTGTAGCTAATTCTGCTTAAATACAGTTATATACATACAGAAAAATTGAAATGGATACTAACTTGAAAATACATGAAGTTAAGCAACTTATTCACTTCAGGAGCAAGCACTTCTACTGTTTTTTCATATATTTCAACACGATTTGGTTGCTCATTAGATTTTGGCTGTGGAATTGCTCGAGAACAACATCGCCATGTATAAAGCATGATAGCATATTCCTCACCTTCTTCCAACATTTCATTCTGAAAAAATGTAATATAAATATACAAAGAGGAAAAAAAAAAAACCAATTGATAAGAATAGAACAATGCCTATAAAATTATTATAATGAAAAAAACTTACTGATTACAAATCTATTAATTTTAAAGACCTGGCTAACTTATTGCAATATTACAAAGCATCATTAAAATGTCTTCCTTTTCAATGCCAATACTCTTACTGTTAAAGATGCCCTTCATTACGATTAATAAGAGTACAATTCCTAGTTTCATATTATATTTTTACTTAAAAATCTGATACACATAAGTTTGATATTATCTAAAACACAAAAAGAACAAATCACAACACTTATTCTAATAATTCAAACATTCTTTTTGTATTAAAATAACTTTTAGACTTCAGTCTTGAAAATCTTTTATAGATCTGGATTATATTACTATTAAGAATTAAAAAAAACTTAAAACAAATTAACAGTTTAAATAATATTTTTGTATAAACATAAAGTATTCTACAAAAGATTATATGTCACGTACATATGTTTTTAAAAATATATTACAGTGCAAAAAACTGAATATCTCAAAAGGAGATCAAATAGAATTGGTTATAATTAAAAACTGCAAAATCATGTTCAAAATCGAGGTTATTTGAATATATAATCTTTTGTAGCCAGTTATGTTTAAATGCAGTTATATATACACAGAAAAATTGAAATGGGTACGAACTTGAAAATACATGAAGTTAGCAACTTATTCAGTTCATAATTATAAAACCTATTAATAAATCAATCACAACCAGGAATATTTTCCAGATAATTCAATTGAAGGATATATAAAAATGATTAACAATTTAAATGAAATTACCAGTTCAGAGTGCACAGTAGCCTCTTCTATGTATTTGGCAACACCTGTAACAAAAGCATTCCGATCTTCAAAATTTGTATCAAAATTCGCATGATATACAATGCTACAAGGTTCAGCTTCTATACAAGGCTGTTGATCAGGTAATGGTAATTCATCTAAAACATCAACATTAGAAAGGGCGTCAGACAATGTCACTTTCTCAGCAGCCATGCTTTCCTAAAAAAAATAAAATAAAAACCTGTAAACAAATCTTATATCTTTAATTATTATTAATATATGCAGCAATGCCTTTAAATTGCTAATGGTTTAAAACCAGCTCTTTCTTTGAATAATTATTAAAACAGTTATTTTTTTTAATAAATGAATTACTACTAAATTATACAAATAACAGGTGATTTTATTAAAAATTTGAATGGCTTCCTTTGCAAATATTAATTATGAAGCTCTAAATCTAATAACATCTTTAAAATAGTTACTTTCATTCATCATGATTATTCAATGACATTCACATAAAAAAACTTCAAAATGTAACACTTGAATTAAGTATTTATCAACAAATTAAAATAAAACAATCTTTTCAACAAAAATTTTATTGCACAGACAAATTCTGAATACATAGAATCTTGGATTAATGAAACTAATAAAATTTACATGGCCTATTGCATATAGATTTCAGCTTTTTCAGATTCGAATGTTTGCCTCATAATGTTTTCCTCTTTGAACACTTATGCACTTAGCTCCTTTTTTTAATCATATGTCATATCTTTACTTTGCTTTTTCAAAAAGAGTTCTTATTTTATTTAATTATATTAATCTTAAAAAAGTCAATAGTAGATATACATTTTTACTAAAAAATCCCCAATAGTTGATTATTACATATTTTATTTAACTTTTAATTGTTGTTAACAACCAAATTTTAATATACTCATTTAAAAAATCACCCTTTTAAATCAATCATCATAAAATCACAATTTTTAGTTATAAAATATATTCGAGTCCTGACAAATACGCAATTAATATTTTTTTTACTGATACACAGGACCAGCAATTAAGTAATATTTAAATTTTCATAAGTAGTGACTTGTCCTTTATCAAATTTTTGGCTCAAAGCAATATCCTTTTTGCAAGCCTGCTTCAACAATGTACAAGCAATGCTGTCACCTGCTTTAAAAAAATTGTTTTTTTTTCCGAACAGAACAGAACTCCATGCAAAAAGGAAAGAATATTCCTTCATTAACCAACATACAGAGCATGAAGACTGATAACACATAGAAGTGAGTGGTGGAATAAAGCATCCCCATCCCAGTAATTTGTTAACACATTACTGTGTTACACAGCAGATACCTCAAGCCACATTCACATTAATACAAAAAAAGTTTGAGTACCACATATCAAAACTGGTTTGCTGCAGTTTGAATAGAAATTAAAACACATGCAGTTCTATTTGTCGTTTCTGGAGTAGAATGTAATGGATTCACTATATTTACCATCTAAAATATTCCTACGAAAGCAGAATGTAATGATAGTAATTTTTTTCTTCTTTTATTGAAGTGATTTTGAAATTTATAAAAATCAAATAATTAGACACAAAATTATAATTATGAAGCAGACAATTACTATTATTAAATTAAAGTTAGTTATTATTATTATTAAAGCTAGTATTGTGAAGCACGACAGTTCTTTGGATAAAAAGATAAATTTTCTTGTTTATAAGAAATTAAAATATGTTTTATTCACAGTTCATTAGAAAAACATAAATGAACTTATCTGGGTTACTAGTAGCTGATCTAATAACAACATATGCAAATTATAAAAGGTAACTTAAAGAATGATTATATAACAATAATTTTAAAATGTTAATTATTAAGAAAAACATTTTAATTTACCTTCATTTCGCTAAGGTTTCAGCAAGACACAATTAATTTCAGCATCATTTCAGGTGCAAACACATTTCAAAAGGAACATTGAAACCCTAAACACAAAAGAAATGTTTTTTGTTAAAAGAATCAAGATGCAAATGACTAAAATAAAAAATATTGTATATATTTATATTTCACCATATAATTTTTTTTTTTTTTTTTTTTAAAGACAATCATAATATCTAAAATATTTCATTTTCATGTTTATTTCTGCAAACAACAAGGAGAAAGATAGTTGTCAAACAATTAATTTGTTAAAAGTCAAATACAGTAATTTGATATTAATTCATTACTGAATACTTTTCATATATTACTAAAGTATAAAGTACATTGCATTAGAATAGCTTTGAATTTTTGTATTTGATCTGAAGTATATCCCAGAAATTTCTTTCACAATTTTTCAAAAAACACAGTAAGTTTTGTCACCGATCATAGTCTGAATTTTACTAGGTCTAGATTAATCCATGTGATAAGTTAATGGAGGGCTTTTAGCATGGAATAAGTAAGTCTTTAGCCTAAAGGATTTATCATTTCTGCTATAAAGAAGATAGAATCAAGAAAAAACACATTGAAAGTAGTCAATAAAGAAAGTAAAAATGGCAACATTGGGTTGAGAATCTGCCTAACAGCATGGTACAGAATGACAAAATGGGTGGAGAACAAGTTTTATTGAAAATTCTAGAGTATTTCCATGCATGAAAGAAATCTACTACAGATGTGGCAGAGTGAGTAGTCTACAGGATATTTTTCAATGTTATAAACCACAGTGGGGAGTCGGCCAAAACATTTATGATTCTTAAGTCGAAGTATACCGACTATTTAGCATTATATGATTCTTAAGTCGAATTATACCGACTATTTAGCATTATATGATTCTTAAGTCGAATTATACCGACTATTTAGCATTATATAGTATTAAGAACTCCGATCTTTGCGAATGGATTTTAAAAAATTGTGAAATAAATTTAATGAAATTTATTAATGGCATTTATTGAAAGAGTTTTTGCATTTATAAAGTATTTGTTACAGTTTTAAAGATGTAGTATTATTTGCACTAACTTGAAAGATTATTCTAAATTTGCTTAAAAAAATATATACATTATTCTGTATAAATAACAGAACTAAATTAGTAGGTAGAAAAGTATTATGGAATAGTTGAAGACAAGTAAAAGAAAATTGTATAATTTTATCACACAAATGCTATATTTGTAATACATTAAATCTTAAAAATAAAATAGCTTCTATAGCTTTTTAGAAGCCTAAGTGTTGAGAAAAATCTCTCAACACTTACTATGCTTGTACTTACTTACTGTATACTTGCTGTTAAAAGAGTAAATATCTTTATTGTCGCATTATTGTAGGATATAACTAAATTACCTCCTTAACATTTAATTTTAACATAACTTCTCAGAATTTTGAAAAACGAAAATTTATTTTTTTAAAAAAGGCCCGTGTTGAATTATTATGATTCCTGGCTCCTTCAAAACTATTCAACTACAAACATGGATATCCCATCTCTGATTAAAAATATATGTAAAAAAGTTTAAAGAGAAGCGACTATCAAGTTTTTTAATATAAAGTTCCAAAAAATGTGAAGTCTTAAGCAGTTTTGCAGATGCCTGATGATTACATGGAGAATCCCATCAAGCAACATACAATATAATGATGTAAAAAAGGCATTGATATTCATAAAGTATGCAAAATTATAGGAAGAGAAATCAGGAAGATTGGTGTGACAGATTATATGAAGTAATCTTACTTGTTGATTGAAGATATATTTTTGTCAGACGTTTTTAATGCTATAATAAACATGTTACAGTACATTATTATTATTCTACCTTTCTCATATATTTTCAATTTCTTTCATTCTAAGTTCAACCAAATGAGCAAATTTTCCAAAAATATTAATTTGTTCATTTATCTTTGGCTCATTTTAAAACTTCAAGGCACTTAAAAAGACAAGACACAAGAGGTTCATATGCAACATTTTTTTTTTTAAATTTGAAATCCTTCCTTTTGTTTATAAGGTCAATCTTTTTTGTGGTTATCTCATTTACAGATTTAGATATAGTTTGTAAGCTCAACAATAAAAAATCTATAAAGAACTAGATCATGCTTATTTACTTAAAATTTGTTGAATAGCACAAAGGAAGCAAATACTAAAGTAGTGCTCCCCCCCTCCCTCCCAAAATAGCATGCACACTTCTACTCACAAAAGTTAATCGTCAAATTCAGAGGCATAAATATATTTCTTCAATAAAAAAAATTAAGGTATTTTTAAATTAAAAAATCTAATGTTAAGGCTTCTCCATTACTATATTTATAATTCCTTTAAATTAAAAACTTTCTTCTATATTGAATCTAAAGAAACATGAAATACGCTAATTATAAAACATCTTCCAAAAGGAGCTAATTTAACACGCAAGATTATTGTTTTTATTTAGTAATATCATAGCCAGTTATTCAAGATTACAATCCTTTAGATAAGACATAATATGTACAAAAAACATAAATAATGATGTATCAAATGCAAAATTTATTAACAAAATTTATGAAGCTATCAAAAAATTTATTTCACAGAAAGCATTTAATATGAGCATAAAATTATAAAAATAGCTATTAATCACACTTATTAGTAATTAAAATATTCGTATATTAAAGATAAGTTTTTAATGAATTAAATTTTTGATATTTTTTGCC